>WBNH01007203.1:0-83383 GCA_013401255.1 Urocolius indicus | reverse complement strand
GGTTCCAAAGAAATATAAGGAAGAATTTCTTCACTCTAAGGGTGATGGAGCAGTGGAACAGGCTGCCCAGAGGGGTTGCTGAGTCTCCTTTTCTGGAGACACTCAAAACCCACCTGGACGAATTCCTGTGTGACCTACTCTAGGTGGCTCTACTCTGGCAAGAGGATTGGACTAGATTACCTTTCAAGGTCCCTTCCAACCCTTAAGATTCTGTGATTCTGTGATTCCTAATAATATGAAACATAGCAATCTCTACCTAGAATAAAAAAAAAAACCAAAAAAAACCTGGTCAGGGTAAGCCAAATATTTCATCATGTTATAAAGAACTCTTCAGCTCAATCATACTTTCTACCAGATGTATCTGTGCATTAGACTGTTTTCACACATAAACCCTACAAAATAAATGACAAGGGCAAACAGAAGACTTGTGCATTTTGTAAACAAATTACATTAATGATTTGCTCCAGACAACCCAACAAGAAAGCAAGTTGCAACTACAGCAAGTATCTCTTATCTGGCCAAAGCTGATGCAAAACTAATTCTGGGACAATGAGATTCTTGTTCTTTTCTCTCTATTCTTCCTCCCAACTGTAAAGCTTCACTGCTTGTTGAAAAGGTGCCAAACAACAACCTTGAACACACTTCACAAACAAATGGCATCTTCAATGTCATCTTTCTGGCAACTTCTTTTACCAGAGCACATAGTAAAACATGCAGTTGCTTAACACATCTTCCTCATGTTCACTCACGTACGGCTTAGGACAAAAAGAGAAATATGGGTATGCATCTTTTTCCTACTCCGTTACTATACCAATGTTGTGGCGTTTGAAGCTAATAGGAAGTTTTTATCATTTATCAACATACAAAATCTGGAAAACAGAACAAAAGTCACTTGCAACACTTTATCGAGACCAGTAAACACCAGCAGGTTCCCACCAACAGCCCAGATTGAATGAAAATGGTTCACATGGGATCTTTTGAGCCCACTAAGAATAGCAGAAATTCAAATCCTCATGAGAATATTCTTCTAGAAATAATTCATACCTAGGTATGTATATAAAGTTCTAAAGACTTGCAAATTTAATCTATTGCACATCAAAACAAATTCACATTCACTTTGAGGGTTGGACTGTTCTGTTGTTAGCTTTTGGCTTTATAAATCAGAGCCTAGTCTCCAAATAATCTCCTAGAAGCAATGAAAAGAAACAGTGCTCAGGCTACAAGTGTACAATAAAAGGAAAGTATCTAGAAAAGCAATGTTGCCGCACCTGAACAAGTTTGCCGCACAGCACGGAGGACATAGTTTGATACGTGCTGAGGAATGAAGTTGTGCTGTCCTTCGCTGATCCATGGACTACTTATTCTCACTTCTGTATCACACCTTCTCACATGCATTGCTGCATGTTGCAAACCACGCTGAAGAGCTGATCCAAACAAAAACTAACTCAATAGGAATACAGCCAGAATAAAGCCCAAATCAGACTGGTTCACTGCAGAGCTCCACAAATATTTGTGCTGGCACAGGAAGGTACTCCAGCCAGCGTTGGGTAACAAGGTTTGACAACTACAATATCAGTTACTTTGAGGGAAGGCTGAGGTAGAAGGAAAGCAACAAAAACCTAGAGCTCAAAATCATGTGGAGAAAAGGGAGGAGGGGAAAGCCTATACATTCTTGACAGCAAAGCAAGAGAGATGTCTATCATCAAATTTCCTTAATACAGATTTTCACACTTCAAAGTCTGAAAAATAAAAACAGGTTTTCAGGAAGAGAGTTTCTTATGCTTGAAACTTCTGCTGGCTTCTCTGAACATAGTAAAACTGGTAACCTGCTGTCCCAGTTGAGAAGGGAACAGGCCTACACTGACATCTCTGGATTAGAAATCACAACAAAACCAAAACAATATGGAAACAATTTTAAGTAGAAAGAGAAACTTTCAAAATAGTAAAAAGGTTGTATTCCAAACTGATCTGTGTGTTAAAAACAGTATTTTAACGGAGCCTGATCAAATAGAAATGCTTTTAGATCTCTTTTGTTTAACTAACTTATTTGTGTTGATGTTTTTTTAAAAGTATTTCCCTGTTATCAACTCTCATGTTGCTAAGTATTACACATACTTGTTTTTTTCTGGCATTACGACCTCCAAAAACCTTACAGTGCCACCAAACACTGTTTTGTCCGGAGCATAGTAGCTTGACAACAGTAGAAAAGGAATGCAGAACATTTAATATATGGATTAATATTATCTCCGACAATGCAGCTCATCCACCATCAATTAGTCTCTTTACAAGAAAATCTCCCAACAGGTCCTAATTCTTAATAAATTTAAACTTGTAGAAAACATTTGATTTTCTAATGCAAATTAAAATCGTATTTTAATAGCCAAAAAGGAAAAAAACAAAAATAGTCATCATTAGAGAGAGCACCTGCTCTCTTCAGGACACTCATCTGTAACTGAAGAAGAAGAAGAGTGTAGCCAGCAGGTCAAGGGAGGTTCTTCTCCCTCTCTACTCTGCCCTGGTGAGGCCTCATCTGGAGTCCTGCGTCCAGTTCTGGGCTCCTCAGCTCAAGAGGGACAGAGAACTTCTGGAGTGAGTCCAGCACAGGGCCACCAAGATGATCAAGGGACTGGAACGTCTTTCATATGAGGAAAAGCTGTGGGAACTGGGGCTGTTTAGAGAAGAGGAGACTGCAGGGGATCTTATTAACATTTACAAATATCTAAATAGTGGGTGTCAGGAGGTTGAGGCATCACTTTTTTCTGTTGTATCTAGCAACAGGACAAGGAGTAATGGGATGAAGCTGGAGCACAAAAAGTTCAATTTAAACATAAGAAAAACCTGTTTCACTGTTGAGGTAAGGGAGCCCTGGCACAGGCTGCCCAGAGAGGTTGTGGAGTCTCCTACCTTGGAGGTCTTCAAGATCCACCTGGACATGTTCCTGTGTGACCTGATCTAGGTGAACCTGCTCCTGCAGGGCGGTTGGACTAGATGATCTCTAAAGGTCCCTTCCAACCCTACCATTCTAAGATTCTATGAACTGCAGAGTTCACAAAGCAAGCTACAAAGGTATAGCAACCACAGCAGAAACAAATACCTCCTGTAACAAAGTCATATGAATTGGTTCTGTGCTTCTGGAATGTTTCACCTGTGAGAGTCAAAATAAAACCTCCTGTTTAATGCAAGTAAAGCAAAAATTGAGGCTTCAAAACTCAACATGGAAAGAGGGATGTAGCTTATCATCCAAACGCTCTACAAACATAGGAAAGTTTTACAACACAAACTAATTTTAATTTTAATTTGTTGTAGCTCAACTGTCTCAAAAAGTGAGCAGCTCTGCCAGTTGCTCAGTCACATACAGCACTGAGATTCATATCCATCTTAACTTATGAATTTCTAATATATTAATGTGCCTGCAAGGAGCACCAAATACATGTCTAGCAACTGACAACACAGCAATTACTAATGTTACATATATTTCTAAGACAACCAACATTACAAGCATCACTGCATGGGAACAGAGAGATAAGAATCAGATGTGTATGTTTTTTTGCCTCTTTGCACAATTGATGACAGCTTCACCTTGTTTCCCTGTTAAGGTCAGAGTTGAACATACCAGAGGAAGGAACTGACAGTCTAAGGCCCAAGTTATGCTTTAAGACTACACAACAAGTTGAAAGATACTGTTAATATCCCCCTAAAATTTACAAGTAGTGCCGAAATAATCTTCAGTTCCTCACAGCAGCAATAATCAGACTCAATTTTACCCCATTCTGCTCTGTCTTGTGTTAACTTGTGTTTAAGTTCACACATTCACTTGCATATAAAATTAATATTTTGTATATTTTGACCAAAAACAGTATAGCCAGGAACCCTCGAATCAGCAATCACAGAATAAGTAAAATCGCCTTTCAAAGGGAAGGAAACAATCCTGTTTCTGACATACACAGCTGCTCTGGCTTTTCCTGCAGGCAAACATGACAGTAGAAATATTCCCACTCTCAGTTCTGTCCCATAGAAAGACAGAGCTGAAAATGAACAGGGAGAAGAAAACTTTTCTCTGCTGACCTAGCAGACTAGAAAAAAATATCTTCAGTTTACAGCCATGAAAGTTTGTTGGTTCTTGAACTGGATGCTTCTTGAGAAATTCTTCTAATTTCTAAAATACTTCTGAGACTTATGGGAAAAAAATATTAAGGGGAATGAGCTACTTGGCCAATTTAAAGTTCTGGCTGTTTGGCAATTTCTACTGTAGAAAAGCATAAAATTAAGTCAAATTATTACACAGGAAGACTCTCAGAAGACATGTACTTATATCCTTGGACATTAAAAATGCACGTGAACATAGAAAATGTTCTCACAGCATTATCTTGCGATGTTCTATCTCTAGCTTGAAAGTTCATAAAAGATCAACATCATGGGTACAAAACCATGGTTACAAAAATCCCAACTTTTATTACAATACAGTGTAAAACCTCAGCATTGGTTATTACCATATCTATTAACAAACTTCCACTAAAGAAAAAAGAGTTACCAGCAGTCTCTGAGCACATCCCTAAGAGATGAGGACTTGACACTGGTTCTCTCTAAAAATCTGGACAAACATGCTTGTCTGGCTCATTAGTTTTATCTGTATCACAGAAGTATTTTTATTATTAAGGTTAGTAGGAATGTTTTCAAGGTGTAGAAGTGTTATGCTGTGACTTGCCTCATGTTATCCTAGACACCCTAGAATCCATCTAATACATTACAACTAGCTATTTACCTAGTGCTCAAGTGCTATGGCACTTATTTAATCAAATTTATCTTCAGAAGTCTCTCTCACCACAATCACTTTTGTAACCACATGACTTAGAAATTCCCAGCAAAATTGCTAACTGTTATAACATGGTCATACATAATACTATACAATAAATAAAAGCCTTTTTGGGGGGAGCAGGGGATGGAAGCTATTCCAACATTACAGTTGCAGACTCAGCAGAAGTTAAAGTCCTTTATGCAATCCATAGATCAGAAAATGCAGAAGGAATTGGATCCTTCTATAGTTTCCATTTAGAAACCATTTTAAAAGACTCAAATTGAAATTGTTTTATTTTCCCAACTGATTCAAACTTTGAAATGTCTTTTTCTCTAGTTCTTTTTTATTCAGCAAAAGCTTTCTCCAAACCTTCCACAGAAATTTTCAGTAACTCTAATGCTCATAAAAGCCAATGAACTGTTCAGTTAACATTCAGAACAATATCTGAAGTAAAATACCAAACAAAACAAAAAACAAAATAACACCATTCAAGCCAGTTATTCTCACTCTCTGAAGACTATTATTCTCATTTTTCAATAAAGAAATCCTTATAGAAACAGGCTAAGAGACTTTTTTTTTTTTCTCGTACATGTGATGCTTTTCTCCCATACCCAGTAATCAATTACTTTTAATTTCCATGCTAGGTATTGTGTTTGCTTTGCTTTGATTGGTTTGTGCTCTTGTTATTAAAAATTCATGCTTCAGTGTTGGTAATGGCAATAGTATTCTATCTGCAAAATTAACTGCAATCAAAGCTGACAGCAGCAAAGCAGGCCATCTCACCAGCTTGACAAGAGCCTTTTTTATTCTTCCCTTGACCCACTTCACGTTTGACAAGTGACAAGACATCTATAATACAGTAACAAATGCTTCAATATAGTCACCCAATCTAAACAAATGTAGACTGCAGTGGCTGTCTCTGCTACTCTACACCAGAGAATGACACACTATTCCTTTCCCATTTGCCTGTCTGCTAATTAGGCTAGAACAAAGCTTCATTGTGAGACTCTTCCCCTAGTTTGATGTATGTGCATATGCATGCATCTGTACTTACAGACTCAGTCTATTTACGAAGAGGGGGAGGGGGGGAGGAGTGGAAGTGTGAGTCACATAAACTGTAAAAAATGGGAAAGGTTCTATCGGCTCTCAAAATAACAAAATAGCAAGCACATTTTGAAAAGTGTGTATTAAAAGTACTTTAACTGCAGGCCACTACTTATTCTTTCAATACAGCTATCTCCACACTCTTGAGAAATTAAAAAGATTTACCAGAAAGGCAACGGATCCTGCTAGTTGCTATAATACAGGGAATTACCTGGCAAAGTTTCCAAGTTTCACCTGGCAAAAGGGAGGTGGGTACAAAATATGGGAGTGGGAGAAAATTTTATTGTTCTGTATGGAGTGTATGAAAATAGGTAATATTGCCATGCTGTTTATTAGCTTGCCAATATTTGAAACAATAACAGCAGCCTGCACAAAGGTTTACCATTAGCTGTCCTTCAAATCACAGGAAAAATGATGTAATTAAACTTACCACCAGAGGTTTAAATCAACATTATGTAAAACCCCATTCCTGCTATTCAGCATTCACAGAAAATAAAAATATTTAAAGATCTGAAACAAGCTAAAAATAAATAGAAAATCTTTTAATATATTCTCCTTGGATATCTAGACATAGGCAGTGGCAATATGAACAACACTTATGAACATTTATAAATAACTAAAGGATAGGTGTTGAGAGGATGGGGCCAGTCTTCTTTTCTGTATTGCCCAGTGACAGGACAAGGGGTAAATAGCACAAGTTGGAACATGAGAAGTTTTACTGGAACATGAATAAAAACTTCTTTGCTGTGAGGCTGAGGGAGCCCTGGTGCAGGCTGTCCAGGCAGGGTGTGAAGTCTCCTTCTCTGGAGGTTTCCAAACTGTGGTGGTTTAGCCATAACTGAACAATAACCAAACCACCCAGTTACTCCTCCTCAACTCAGCAGGATGGGGAGGAGAATCAAGAGAGAATTGTAGAACTTTCTGGGTTGAGATAAGGACAGTTTAATAGAACCCTACAATGAGTAGGCAGTTACAGTGATGGCCAAAGGACAAAGAAAAAGGAGCAATGCCCAACGTAACTGCTCACCACACTCAGCCCGACAGCAGAACTGCAGTTGCTGCACTGGTTGCAGCACTGTCCCAGCCCAGCTGCTGCCCTTATGTCCTGAGCATGATGTCACATGGGATTGAATAGCCTGGCCACGGCCCCCAGAGGCAGCTGGGGAGAGTTAATTCTATCCTGGCCAAACCCAGGACACCTGGCCAAACCCAGGACACAAACCCACCTGGACAATGTTCCTGTGTGACCTGATTGAGGTGAACTTGCTTTAGCAAGGGAGTTGCACTGGATGATCTCTACAGGTCCATTCCAACCTCTATAATTCTGTAATATGAACAGCACTACACAACCCAGTTCAGGTCTTTATTTATCTTCCAGCCTGAGAGGAAGAGAGCATCACTTCATAGTGTGTGACAGCGGTCATCTGGGAAAAGCTGGCAAGGTACTCTTCCACTTGACATAACAGACTGAATAATGGGGAACAGACATGCAATGCAGAATTGCATATGGTAGGAGTATGCAACCAACAAAACACAAACAGGAAAAGTGTCCTTGAAAGAATATTTTGAGTGTTCACTTTCAGACAGGACTTGACTTAATTGGAAAGTAAGTAGGCATAAGAAAACACTTGTGACAAAGAAAGGAAATACCAGAGCACTCACGTAACTGATAAATTACATCATGTGTGTCTGCATGTTATGATAAAAAGCTATTGTCTGCTTTTTCTCCCATTATCTCAGTAGCAGACTTGTAACAGTTACTTTGCCTGAACCAGGAAAATACTCTTGTAATTGATAGTTTTGACACACTCATACAGCCACTCAAAAGACCTCACAAATAGAACATTAATTAACCTGTACAACTGATAAGATCATTAGCACAAAACAAGTAAGACAAAAGTAGTATTTCTTCCAGAGAAAGCCATTGCAACACAGAAGTCGCAGTTACTCTAATTTACGACTGAGCTCCTAAGAGATACCTGAAGTTTGTGCATATCCAGTACTTTACTTGCTACCACAAAGTTTTGTTAAGTTGCTGACAGAAGAGTAGATAACTCTTATGAAGATTTACTCAAAATAGCACTAGTGTAACAGTCACAACTATTACAGAATCAAAGTTTAATCAAACTAGAATCAAAGATCAGCATAACTGTCTGGCTAAACAAAGAATCTGCCCATATACAGAGGTTTTCTACAAAGACCTCAAAGCACTTGAACAATCAAGCCCTAACCTCTACTCTGAGGTCTGTCTGAACTAGATGTGTTTTAAAGAAAGAGAAAGCTGGAAATGTGAAGTGGAAAATCTGAATGTTAGCTTACAGATACCATGGTCCCAGCTTCTAGTTTTTATTAACCAAGAAATTGAACATCTCTTTGCACAGAATTCTTAGTAATAATTCATCGCAAGCCATAGGAAAAAGGACGTGTCAAGAAAAAGTCTGTCAGAAATCCCCATCAGTAGTAAAAGAATACAGTCTTTGGATTCTGGTATTTCCTTGCAAAGCATGGTTATTAAGTTTAAATGCTCATATTCTCTGCTGGAGGATAACCCCACTGGTCCAGAGTAAGGAATCACTGACTTTAGAAGTGATGGACATTTACCACCTAGTTTCTGTTAGAACAGTTTTGGCAGTGACACCTTCAAATACACAGGCAGACATTAAAAAAAATCTTATAACTAAACATGATTCATAAGTAATATAAAAATCACACACTGAACAGAAATACACTTACAATAGTTTTTCTACAATCCCATTTCTGTTGACTTTTAATTGCAGCTGTTTCCCACTCCACAAGAGACCTTGAACTTATTAGTTTCTCTGCACTGCTGTCCTCCTTAAGACAAACAGAAATAAATACTATCCTTCAGACAAACGTAAATACCTTACATCCCATGAGCCCTCTCTGAGGCTGACAGCTATATAATGCTTTGAGCTTCAAGTGTTATTATGTTTTATGTATCATGGAGCCATAGAAAATTCAATTCTGAGATAACACAATCATCTGTTGAAGGGTAAACATCATGGAAAAAAGTTATAAACAATTGTAAATTAGGGTTTGCGAATCTTGGGAGCATCTCAACCTCACTGTTGCTACACTGATGCAGTAAAACAGAGCCTGGCTATCCAGTGTATGAAGAAGCAGTGAGGTTGCTGCAGCAGTTTAACAAGTTTTGCCTGGTAACTTTCCACCTGTATGTACCTAGCCCATGGTAAACACAAGAGGACAATGTCTACACATTAATCTTTTCAGTGCAGACTCAGGGTGTGGTTCTTCTGCAGGATAAAACTGGCATCAATCCAGAGACTTGATAGTGCTGAAAAGGGAGAGTCGCTTTTTCCTTTACACATACACAAAAAAACCCCTAACCACACACAAAGTTAGCTTGTTACCACCTCTAAGTAGACACTCTTTCAGTGTCCTGGAAAGCAGTCATCCATCTGAAACATGCACTAAAGCCAAAAAAGAGTTTCACTCACTAGCCTGGGAAAACCACTGTCAATAACATGATGCAAAATGAGCAAGATGATGACATCGCAGACCTTCTAGAATGCTCCTCACTCCTCTGTGTTTATTTCTTACATGTTTCTAATGGCTTTTATCCAGTGACATGATAAACAAGACCATTTCCATATGAGGTTATTTCATTTTGCTGTTAGATAAAGTACTCTCCATTTAAAAGGATAAAAGTTGCTATGAATGGAAAGTAATGCAATCTTTTCATACTGATCAAATAAATCATAAACATAACGTAATAATAAAAGCAAGAGGAAAACCAAACAAGATCTACACACGAATGAAAGAAAAAAGAAAATCCACTCATGAAAATACTATGAAATGGAGAAGACGTAACCTCTAGATTTCCTAGATTGTCAGGTACCCACTGCTGGACAGTTTTTATAACTCTTTCTGGTGCTTTGCATAGGTATATCAGTTCACAGTGGTTTTGCCAGGCTAATGAGTAAAATTCTCTTTTCAGGCTTTGGTAGATGTTTCAAATTCATCAGGCTTTGGTAGATGTTTCAAATTCATAACTGCTTTCTAGGACTCTGAGACACTGTCTAGCTAGAGATGGTAACAAATAAAGTTACAAATAACACTAATTACTACTGAGTAAATAACATGCTAGCCCATTGTTTGAGTGCTAAAGAGTCACAGAATAATAGAATATTAAGGGTTGGAAGGGACTATCTAGTCCAACCCCCTGCCAGAGCAGGACCACAGGAACTCATCCAGGTGGGTTTTGTATGTCCCCAGAGAAGGGGACTCAACAACCCATCTGGGCATTCTGTTCCACTGCTTTATCACCCTCACAGTGAAAAAAATTCTTCCTTGTATTTCTTTGGAACCTCTTGTGCTCCAGCATGTACCCATTGTCCCTTGTCCTATCATTGGCCATCACTGAAAAGTGCCTGGCTCCATTCTCCTAACACCCACCCTTTACATATTTGTAAACATTAATGAGATTACCCCTCTGTCTCCGGCAAGCTAAATAGCTTGAAGTAAGTAGTGTAACACCAGTCCAGATGCTGCAAGTGAAATGGTATTTCCTCACTTAACTCACTGTACCTCATTTTCATAGCCTGGAATCCAGATATTTCTCCACCTTGCAGGAACCACAGCAGACTACTTGTACATTTGATCTGCTACCCAAACTTTCCCTCATCTGGCAAAAAGTAACCACAGGTCTTTTCAGTAGGTCATCTGCTGGTTGGAGGGAAGACACTGCCCTCAGTACCGCCTCAACTCAATGCTAGAATATAATCAAACTTTTTCTACTGATAAGCAAGATTTTTCTTCCAGTATCTCTCAAGTGCTGGAAGACTCCTGCCAGTTATCTTAGGTTATTCACAGAATGCCAGCATAAGCTTTCTCAGGTACTTGAAATAAATTATTTACAGCAATTATCTCAAATAATAAATGCCTCACTAATCCTTCCCTTTCACAAAGCGAAATCTCCAATTAGTAGTTGATCTACTTAATCAGAAAGTCTGGATTAGTCCATACTGTTTCTCTTTATTAAAGAAGAACATGTGTTAGAAAATTGACCTTCTTCTCTGGTGGTTAAACAGCATGAAAAGATAAACTTTATGATGCAGGTATTTGTTTAACCCTTGTGTTGCTTGAAGGCTTAGCTACTCAAACAAGCTGATGATTGCTTAGACAAGGAACTGCAGATACAAAACTTTTAAGATGTGTGACCTGCACCAAGAAACACATGGAAGATGGGAAGGAAGAACTGTAACACTTTTTCCTTCTGTTCTCTTCTATCTCCTGCATAAAAAACAGTTTGAGCTCTACAGAACCAGCCAGAAGGTCCCAACCTCACAAAGCTGTCCACAGGCATTTACTGTTTCCTAGCTCAGTAATAATGCCAAGGTAAGCAGGAGCTAAGGCACCGTTATTGTACTGCTGCTTTGCAGCCAAATTCCTTGTCTTCGGTTATTGTAGAAAACCATTTATTTTTTTATAGTCCTTGTTTTGCTCAGTCTACTTAGAATATCTTGAGCTGGAAAAGGATCTTTGTGGATCCATCAGGTCCAACTCCCTGTTCCTTGCAGGACTACATAAAACTAAATCATACGACTAAGAGCACTGTCCAGAGGTTCCTTGACTTAGAACTATACTGAGTAGTGTTCCATATATGTAGGAACATGTTTTAGATGTCACTGCCCTGAGTTCCAAGCATTTCTCCTTGTGCAAGCTTCAAAATACCAAAAGCATTCCTCTGTGACTATGGCAAATTGGAAGGTCATGGACAGACAAGGGATCTCTCATGCAAATGCATATACTACTGGTGTTAAAGTCAGAGCCTGTATTTAGCACTAGAAGGCAGAAGTCCAGCTATGTGTCATAGTTTGACATGATGCCATTTCTGGTAAGGGGGAAGGGGCTGAAAAGATAGCTCCTGTAAGAAGTTGCTCAAAACTCACCCCAGCTCTGAGCCAATTAGACCCCTCCACGATCACTTTTTAAGAAGTCGAAAGAGGAAGGTTCTACTGGTTTCTTTCTTCTGTCCTTTTTTTTTTTTTTTTTTGGCTGGTGGTGGCACAAGGAGTTGGGAGAGAGAGAAGCAACCATGTGGACTCCAAGGGCAGTGAGGAAAGAGAGGAAGAGAAGTGCTGGAGCAGAGACTCCCCTGCATCCTGTGGAGAGGACTGGTGAAGCAGTGATTTGTTTGCACTTTATTTGCTCTGAAGAGACCCAGTATCTGCCAAAACTGCAACTGTAGGGAAGAACCCACGCCAGAGATATTCATTAAGGACTGCATCCCATGTGAGGGACCCTATTGGCAGGTCAATTGGTGACCTGCTCTTGGCAGAAGCCGCAGCTGTTGGGAAGAACCCACACCAGAGATGTTCATTAAGGACTGTGTCCCGGGGGAGGGACGCTGTATCCAAGTAGGGGAAGAATACCAGGAGTCGTGTTTGCACAGCTGCTGTGGGTTAAACCTGGTGGGCAGCTCGTCCCGTGCCCCCTAGCCGCCTGTTCCCCACAAATGGATGGGGGAGAGAATGTGAAGGGTAAAAGTGAGAGAATATCTGAGTTCAGATAAACACCCATCTACAAGAAGAGCCAAAAGGAGGATCCAGGGAACTACAGGCATGTCAGCCTGACCTCAGTGCTGTGGAATGTTATAGAGCAGATTATCTTCAGTGCCAGTTAGATGCACATACAGGACAATCAAGGGTTCAGAGCCAATCAGCATGGCTTTATAAAGAGTAGGTCCTGTTTGACCAACCTGATCTCTTTCTATGACAAGATGATCTACTTAGTGGATGAGTTGCAAGGATCTGGACTAATTCTGAGATTGAAGTGCTTTGAGTGCTCTTACTGAAGTTAAAAAATATACAGCAAAAAAAGAACATTAGCTGAAGTCCTAGTTTATCCTACTTATTACAGATCCATACCCACAGAGTCAAGCCAGTAAAAATCTGTGAGGGTAATGTGGGACGTATTTGAACTTTCACTCAAAATGTTCTGTCTGTGGTATCAGCCACGGACAATAGGTTTTACAGTTCTACCAAGTTAATTTTAGCTCATATATACAATTGACTTGGTCCCATAAGGAAAGAAAATCACATTCACTAAAATCCTTCGGCGATGCAACGCTGACAGGCAGAAGGAATTTAGTCAGTCACCACTTATAGGGAAATATATCCAGATGGTCTGCAGCAACAGTTGTAGGCCAGCAACACTGAATACAGTGGAAAGGAGTTACATATTTTCCAGAACCATGAGAGGAACAAGGCTGTTGAATGCTGTTTACAGAAACTGGATTAATCTTGTAAGGATGCACACAGATAGCTGTTGTATGAGAGCCTGAGATCCGGGTTTCATCACAATTAACTAACAAGATATGCAACAAACCTCTAGACTTGCTTCTGAGCCACATGGTCATGTCAAAGAGGGAAGAAAACAGCAGGAGAAGAAAAAAGCAGGAGGTATCCTCCTGCATTCTGAGACTGTACCTCTGCCTAGCAGAGCAAAGCAAACCTGCTCCATGGAAGCAGGAAAAAAAAGGAAAGATCCATTTTACTTGGAAATATTCACATCAAGTGGTGCAAATTATAGAAAAGGTGCATCAGAGTTGTAGTCAGAAACAGATAAATTTATGTTGTTCACTGTGCACCATGGAAAGCAAGCGTGAGAAGTGTAAGGAAGGGGTAGCTGCTCAAAGATGACATGCAGCTATCACCTAAACACTCTGCCTTGCAAGGTAAGAAAGATATGAATACCTTATGTCAGAGATATGACATTAGCTATTAATACATTTGTATTTCTCATAACACTCCAAGATACTACTAGCTCTACAACCAAATTTGCTAAATCATAGGAGAGGAAATTCAGGACAGAAGGAGAAGGAAGAGCTTCTTGAAAAGAGTCTTCACAAACAAGTAAAAGACTCATGAAAAATGATCCTTAAACAAACAAGAAAGAAAAACCTCAGCTTTAAGTCAGAAAAAATACTGAAAGAAGGTCCTCAAGCTTTTAAAATTTCCACACCTGCTCTGCTTTTTAAACAGATCTATTTTGTTCATTGCTGATCAAATCACACTTTGCTTCCCTGAAAATATGCCTAGAACACACAAAATTTCTGTGTTCGTCTTAAGATTTTGATTGCTTGCATCAGAAAGCACCTAAAGCAAGAAACTGAAGATTAACTAAAGCAGGCTTACTATTTTATGGTTGCATGAATAAAGAGGTAATTAGGTAGAATCACACATCCCCTTTAAATGACTGTAACAAAACCTTTGTGCCTTTCTCAAACATTCATGCCATTGCTCAAGCAGGCTTGGAGAAGACTTTAAAACAACGAGAATACAAATTAAAAAACAAAAACCAAAAACAAGAAACAAGCAAACGAGACCCTACAAATCAAGAAAGCCACTTGGTCAAAGAACTGAAATTGCATTTTGAAATGTGAGATTTCAGAGATCAGTTACTCCTTGAAGTTAGGAGGTACCAAGAGTACCACTAAGCAGAACACCCTCCACAGGCACTTCAGCCTAGAGCCACCAGATAAACATGCGCATTAAAAACTGTGGTTTCAGTGTCTTGTACACAGGCAAGACTGAGTTCAGGTACCTATGTAAAATCATGTACTTGGACACAATCATCAAGACAGCACCAGTCCCACACAACTTCTTAAGTAATTTCAAAGGTTATACCTTGAATTGTTCACTTTAAGGGTACATGGTCAGGTGAAGCTCACCTACTTTCCAAATGTAAAACCCTTCTGCCTGTTGGTATGGAAACTTCAAATAAGTTCCAAGCATCTTCACAGCCAACAGAGAAAACCAACGTTAGTACATGTCTGGAGAGAAGCAACAAGAAATATCTGCCTGCACAAAGCAAGTAGACATTCCCAAAGAAGAACTTATGCTCTATCTATGGTTGTGATGTATACATATACTTAATATCTGTTATTAGTGATGAACTCTAGAGCTAATTTATAAAAATTCATTTGGGGCAACTGTTTAGAACCAGAGAGAAAGCAAGAATGAATCAACTCTGAAAGCCAAAACTACAAAATAATGAACTGTTCTTTTCTCACACACACACACACACCCCTCCCATAATACAGTCTGTCCTCGAATTCATGTTCTCTTATTTAACTAGGCCCATTACCATTCAATGCTCTTTGTGAAGAGCTACAGAGCTCTCACACCTGAACACAACCAATATATACACGTTCTTCAGTTTCCAAGAGAGCTGAAACTGCATTAGAGTCTAGGGGCTCTTCTACACACAGTACTTTCTGACAAGAGATACGCAGTAAAATTATATAGTTATATTTGCACCAGTAAACTTCCCACACAGGGTTTTTGAGAACAGAACTTTTTTTCCTTTTACGTGCAAATCCTCCCCAGCATTTGTGTAATTCATTAGAGGCCTCACATCAAAGAATCTGGTATGTCCAAGTGACTGTACTTTGCACTTTTGCCTAAGCCAATTGGAAACAAAATGAAGAGGTGGTCAACACTCTTGCATCCCTAGTTCCTGATACAACTTTACTACAAAGGACTCGTGCGGAGAACAGTAAGTCAGTTCCTTGCAACCAAGGAATTAATTAATAAAAAGGGAAACAGAAGCACATAGATCTTGGCATAAGGCAGACAGGACAGCAAAAGATATGGAGCTTGGGAAAGAAATAATCCATAAAACTGAACCAAAAGGCCATATTCTTATGCAAAATCAGATTTTGTGTTCCCATTCCACTTTTTGCCCTCCTTTGACAGGACACTCTAGACAGATTGTCTGGCCTGACAATAGAAAGGTGAAAGCACAGTATAAGCAGTCACTCTTGCTTGTGCTGTCTGCCAAAACACCAAACGCAGGCTGACTTTCATTCCCACTGCCAGAAACATGAGGTCAATATGAACACCTAAAAAGGTTGTCCTGAGTGAGTATTCAGTGCTGTTTTTTTAAAAGCTGTGAAAGGGAATTTTGCCAAAGCTAGAAGGAGGAAAAAGAGAAGTCTTTCAGTGGCTGCAAGAACTACCTTATAAGCCTTTCAATTGCAGCAGGATGAGCTAATAAAGTTGGCCCTTAAACCCTGGAGGTTCAGTGTTCAAATTCTGCTTCAAATTCACAAATGAAAGGAATCTATTATGCTTGCTTTAGTACTCGGAGGAATCAAGCCACATCAGAAAATGACTATACTCTTTGACTAGACTCGTTGAAAACACATTTGAGACAGGCAGCAGAATGTCTTTCAGTCTGTTGGCAGAACATTCTCCAAAACCTTCCCTCTTACTATCTTACCGCTGTAGCAGTGTTAATTGCCTGCTTTTGTAAAATGCATTTTAAAAAGAGGCTTCCTGGTCAGTGATAAAACCAAGCTTTCAAAGTACACTACTATATTCATTCAATTTATGTATATGAAATATGCACCTAGTTATACTTTTCAACTAAAGCACATACCTGAGCTATTTTTCTCCAAACAGCTTCCTACTGGCAATACACAAGCCTCTCTTTCTACTTCTTGGTGACATGGAACAGCCATCCAGAACGTTACTATTGTTTTCTCTAGCTCAATTATCTCAAGCAGCAATCTTTTTAACCCTCTTCACCCAAAGCCTTGCCTCACTTTTAAAAATTAGACAGAAAGTCCAAAAAACACAAACTAGACTCAGTAAGAAAAAAATTCCTAGTGCAATTTTCTCATAAATACTTCTCACAGGGAAGTCTAAAAGGAAACAAGAGGATAATTAATCTTCAGAACCAGAAAAAAAACCCCAATATTTCTTCTTTAAATACTAATTTTTAATTTTTCTCTATACAATATTTCATTGTATAGAGAAAACTAACTGAAGCAGGAGCAACTCTCTGGGTTATCTCTAAAGCAGTAAATGAGCATACGGTCATGGCCTTCAACAATATTTTGGCACACCCGTGTGCAGAAGATGTCTCAAGCATACTGCTAACTTTGAGATGCAATTGGAAGGCATGAACTCTGCCACCACTACTGCATCATTGATCATTACTGGACAACGAATGGGAGGGAGCAGAAGTCTGTTCATGGTGCATTGTCCAAATTAAAGCTGTCCTGTAATAGCTTACTTCCAATAAAAATCTTCTGCAACAGGCTCCACATGCTGCTTCATTTCTACAGAGAACTGACATTTCAAATACAGTCAAAAGACACAAAATACAGTCAAAATTCTCTGACTGCCAATGCAAGGGATTACTTTAGTTAATAAAAATCACTATCTTTGGTGACTTGACAGGAGGTTTGGATGCAGAGTTTCTGCCACCAATATCAGGACTGGAGTGATGATATTTTCAGTGTGTCAGACACCTCCTCTCAACTCACTTCTACAAAGGCCAACTTTCAAACAGCCAATGCAAACGAACTCAAAACTGTCACTGTAGAAAAGCCAAGCTCCTACCTGATTTGCATGTCCTGCCATCATCTTCTAACTGCACACCGGTGGGACAGGCACAGCTGTAGAAGGGGTCTCTTGGAGACAGCAGGCACAGATGGGAGCAACCACCGTTGTTTTCTTCACATGGAGTATGAACTTCAAGAAACCAAAGAGATTTATTTTCATTTTTCTGGAATTTCTAAAGCCTTGTTTTCTCCATGAGGAAGAAATTAAAGATCTCAAATGCCTGGCACAAGCTTTACATGCTAAAAGACAGAGGAATCACAGAATGAATGTGATTCAGTTCCCCCCTTCCTAGCGCCTTATTTTAGGGGCACCTGAATTGAGATGCAATTAAAAGCTGATTTTAACAGAGCTGACAGCTCAGCACGTTCTCACTAGACAGTTCTTTCAATGTAACTAAAGCTGAATACAGCCAAGAGCTCTGGATATTAGTTGCTTTGTGGGTGCCAGGTCTGCTAAGCATCATGAAATGGAACACAGGGTTTGGAGGATGGTAATAGTGAGTGACCAAATCTATGAAAGAAATGAAAACATTACAATTTGAACAATTCCTACGTTACATTAATGTTACATGCTGGAAATAATTTTCCCTACTTCCCTTCAAAGCAAGACATATCCCTGCATCAACTGCACACACCTATCTCATTTACATGGGGAAAAAAAACAGCAGCAAGAGATGCAACTGTAGCCATAAATAATTACAGAGAACATTGCCATCTATTTAAAAAAAATAATTAAATTGTGCAAGATCTCTCCAAAATCAATTATAGTTTGAATAAGTATTGAACTGCTTTAAGACAAAACCACAAAATTTCCAGCTAATTTGCCTTGTGTTGCTTCCACTGACAATCACAAAGAGGAAAAACAGGGAGAGGAAGGAATCCAAGCCTGATCTCAACAAAGTCAATGAACTATATCAAAACTATTTTCAGCATATGTGCCCTCTGCACCATATTTCCTTTGTGACTGAAACACTATGACCCAAGGCTTGGACATTCCCTGAGCTAAAAGCAATGACAAGAATTCAGCACAGACAAATTTATCTGAAGCTGTGAAGATATACCACAGTGATGTGCATATCCAACAACCTTCATGAAAACTTGCATGTGTTCCATCACCAAGATCATCTTCAAAGTCTTTTTGTTTACTTTCAAGCCTGTCCACTGATATCCTATAAATTTTACTGGAATAGGAAACATTATCTTTAGGGAAGAAGACTCTACAGTTCACATAAATAAAGAAGTCAATCCAAATGGTAAGAGTATCTCCCCTAGGCAAGAGATGATTCTTCCCCATAGTTATTTAATGATACATGTTTCCATACCATTGCTTCTAAGTCTGATTCTCACAATCCCCAAAACACCTAGACCATCCACCACATGCAATCGCATGCCTATAAAAAAATGTACACAGCCTCATTCTGTTCTCAATTCTTTACACCTGCCTTCCTTTGAAGTAGGAACATACATACAGAAAAAATAGAGGCACATATGTGTTTCATATAAAAGCTCAGAACTAAATTCCTTCCATACTGAAATGTACTTTTGGTATGTGTGCTTTTGGACTTTTGGTAGTTCTCCTTATTAATTATATTAATTACACACATTTTTTCAGTTGCCTTTAAAGTAATGGTGTTAAAAAATGCCAAGTGAGCCTTTGTCACTCTTATTCAGACATTCTAAATCAAAACATGTCACTAAAGTACTGCATTGGAGTTTGGATTTTGTTACCAGTTGTGATGATGAGTGAGGTCACACCGATTCAGGCAGAAATTTTCAAAGAAAGGTAAAAGATTCAGGTGCTTATACTCTAGCAACCAATCCTCTGACAAGTGTTCAAAATCTTAAAACTTCACACTAAGCACTTTTATGCTCAGCAGATTTCCTTGTAGGTAAGTAAGAGCCATGCAAAAAGTTTCAGGGAAAAGTAAAACTTACAGTATGGCTGCCGGTCTGGACTTAAGACTTGGATATCCATCGGTGAATATAGGGCAGATAATATTTCTCTCTTTTTCTCTCCTGTCCGTTTGTTACAGGCATGAATGGAGCGTGTTTGCCAGTCCGTCCAATACAAAGTGTCCCCAGACAATGTCAGTGCAAAAGGATGAGTAAGACTGCCTTCCACAACTTTTTGCCTAGATGAAAGAGAGTAAGGATCGGAACCACATTGCTTCCACTTGTTATCATGCAAAAATATCCAGCTTTTGTAAAAAGTAATAGAGTAATTGTCTTCTTTTAACATATTCACTGGCCCAAAAGGTTCACCTGGTGATAAAAGTGACAATCAGATTGAAAAATGTAAAACAAGACCTTGTCCCTTCATAGCATAAAATTTCTGTCCTTCAGGTTACTACTACTCTCACCATAAACTATGGCAGAATAAATAGAAATACTGATTTCACTTTCTCTTTCCACTCTCACCTTTGCTGTTGCCTCTTTACTAGTAACAACAGTGGCTGTATTCTAGCATCACAGCAGCTGTTTTCCACAATATATTGGCTCTATTTCCATAATTCTTAGATATCAAGTCTCCCCTTCTCCTGTAATTACATCCCTTGAAACAGTTCCAGCTGATATGCTTGCAAAGTGAAGCTTGCCAAGATGGAACAGGCTGTTTGCTCCAGTATACGTTAATCCACCATGCAGAAAGCAATTATCCTTTTTATCTGAATTCTGAAGTGATTCTGGGATGGGAGAGGTACAAGTATTTGAAACACCATAACATTTATTAACGAGTCTGGGTAAAAGACTTATTTTGCTCTGTTTAAGCAACCTCTGAAGTTATTATTTAGTTTGAATCCCTACTGAAGTCTACTTTTACACCAGAACCTAAGAGTCCTAGCTTCACAGACTTCTGTTTCAACATTCATCAGTGGAAAGGAAGTGCATAACATTTTAAGAAAGAAGTTTAATCCTGCAGTAACAACATAAAATATACACAGCTAAATGACATCAAGCTATATTATAGTGGACAACAACTAGAAAACCACATGTAGGAACGAATCCACATGCACAAGGAATTTCCAGAATGCAACCTGCATAGGAATATCCTGACTTACAGCGTACATCTACACTGTCCAGCTGCTGAGTAAAAAAATGTAAGAAGAATACACTAGTGAGCTACTTTTTTTTAAAATGCAAAATACATTCATTTTTCCTAAAATACTCTTCATTTATGGTTCAATAGAAAACTATTTGGGAGGTGGTAGACATGCACTAATCTATCACAAAGTAACTTGGACAGATTGCTGGAATTACTGTGTTCACATGCTTGCTCCCTTTCAGGTAGCCTTTCTCTACCTTAAAACAAGCAAAAGTAATTTTACTCACCAATTACAACTTTAAATTTTATACACAAGTGAAGTTTATACAATTCATATATGTATGATAATTGCAGGATCAACCCTCTGCCACTCATCCCCAAATCAGAGAAATATAGTCGCTGTATTGTAGGAAAATCTCTCTTAGATTTTGAATTTTGAGAGAGTATTTTTTTCTATGAACCTGCACCCTGCCTTTGAGCCACCACTCCTGTTCATGAGGGCCTTTTCCCCTGTCTATACTTCTGTCAGTCAGTACTTGTCACTTACTACAATGCCATCATCATGTAGCTCTTAAACAGTGCTCTCAAAGGAACTTAGAAGTGTTTATTCATAAAGGATGCCAATATTGTTATTCCTTTTTTATGAGTGTGAAAATCAGGAACAGAATGCACCTCAATAAAAAATTGAAAATGTTCATTTTTCAAGCCAGTAGGTTTGTTTGGGGAGGTGTATCATTCTATTAAACACGTATGTGAAAAAAAACCAGAACTTCTTCAACTTTTTACCAAGTAGAATTATTTCATAACACAGACGTTTCAAATATCATGAAAATGAAAATGCAATTTTGAACTAGCTGAAGACCAAAGCCAGACCAGAACAGAAAGACTTGCCTCCTAAGCAGGACATTTCACTGGCAGATGACATTCACACCTCAGGACCAACACAACCTGCTCATTGAACATTGCACAGAACCAAAAGTGCAATCCCAAAGATCTAGGTCTGCTCTGTCTGAAAGGTCACCTCTCTGCATCTACAAAAGCCCAAACTCAACAGCACATTTGGACAGGAGACATCAACCAAAAGTTCCATACTGTGCTTCCTATCAAGCCTTAGGAACATCTACTTACTGTTCACTCACAGTCTGAAATAAGCTGAATTTATTTATAGGCATGCCATCAAGATTGCCTTGAGAGAGGGCCAAGGAGAAGTGCACTTCAATGTATATTGATATAAATGTTAGATTGCCTACAGTTATGGACAAGTACTTCCAGCTATTTTCAAGACATATAAGAGCCTAAAAATGAAATGCTGCACAAGAAGGCTGTGAACAGTCTACAGTGAAATACTGATACAAGTAGTCTTGCTTTTAAAACTAGCTTTACAGGATGAGAGGCTATTTCACTTTTTGCAAGGCTACAAACAATTGCATTTAAAAAGGAAAAGAAGGTACTGACATTATTCTAGATTACGTAAAAAAAAAGCCTTGCTTCAAAATGAATGCAGAAGGTAGGAAAAAACTTACAGCATATGATTGACTAAAGGAAACTTACCTAAAGGAACCATCCAGATTTGCTCTATGAATGAAACTCAGTTTTGCATCAGCCCAGTAAAGTTTCTGCTCATCCAGATCTATTGTGAGTCCATTTGGCCAATAAATATCTGAATCGACAATTATTTTTCGTGTGCTGCTGTCCATTCCTGCCCGTTCTATTCTGGGTGTTTCACCCCAGTCAGTCCAGTACATGTATCTGAAAAAGAAAGCAGTAATGCACACAAATTAAATCACAATACATGTTGGTTAGCTTTAGGGACAGAAGAGATAGCAGTTCTTTGCAAAGCCCTTAAGTGCATGTACATGGAGTGGTGTGGATGTATACAAAAGTATATCCCCAAAACTTCAGCTTGTGTATTAATTTCTTAACATACCTATTAACATAAATCAAACCACAGTTCCAGAGAGTGCAAAATATGTCCTTGATAACAGCATCTGTCACAAACTTTGCCTCTGCATAATGTACTACCATTTTCTTTCAATGCTGGGCAGCATCTGATTGTCATAAGAATTTACAATTGTCATCCTTGTACAGCCAATTATTACAAGTTAATATCTAAGATCAGATTCTGAAGCGACTCCCTACCTATTCAAGCAGGCAATGACCAGAACTGAACTTCTTTTTGCAAGTTTGTACACAGAAAAGAGCAAGATCAAGTGCCCACAAATTTGTTTCTGTCAATAAATAAACCGTGAATTCATGCAGGCTTACAATGACATTAAACTTTGGGGTGCTTTTTCTGCACTCCTATCCATATCCCAGGTTCCTTGTCACTCCACTTACCAGCAATTTAGGTACTTGAATGAGCTTATGAATCAGCACTTATCAATTTTGAAAGGACCAGATCAAAATATGGCAAATCACAAAATGTCTGCATGAAAAGCTGAGACTGTATAGTTAGGAGAGAAATTGATTGGAAGAGGTCAGTCACTTCCCAGCTGGTAAATATTATCCAGTTCACAAATTTGGCATATGCCAGGCTGCAAACACCACTCAGATGACCCCGTGCATAGCCACGACACACCAGTTAAAGGAAGGATACTGCTTTCCCAGTGGCAAAGCAGCCATTTCTGGCATGGTTTTGAGACGAGGAAGCTCTCAAACAAAATGAGGTGTCTGTGCACTGGACTCTCCACCACCCCAAGTTCATTGTGCTGTATTAGATCAACAGCACTGCCAGATGGGAGCACTGAGCTCCATCTCAGATAAGTCCTGCTGCCACAGGAGCTCCAGATAGGCACACTAACAAGTCACTTATTCAATCTTGCAGCATCCATGCTTAGCCAGACTTTCAATACACTGGAAGATCCCAGACACTCAGATCTCCTGAGGACAAGGTCTGCAACTGTGCTAAGAACCACAACAGAAGTAAATGAACATGTACATGAACACACATGGAGCAAAGAAGCTTTATGGTTTCCTTTACAGAAGAAAATACTGCCAACTTTGGGAACAAAGCAGGGACTACATTTGTAATTGCTGCACGCTTCTCGACAGGATGTTCTCCCCTTCTCAAGATGCTCCTGTACACTACATTAGCTCTGTAGCTGCTTCATATGCAGATGGGACCATCATTTCAGCCAAGGAGCAACACGCAGCTCTAAAGGCTATTCCCCAGCACATGTACCTCACAACTCACGCTTAAAATGCTCTGATCTCAAAGTACACACTGCACCCAAATTCAGCCATAGCTTGAGTTCCAGTGTAGTGACAGCAACTATTCAGACCTTCCTGATCACAGCATATTGCCATGGTTTAGCAAGGAGCAGCTTTTGCTTGGTAACAGGGGGAGCGGGTTGCAGTGAAGACCTGGTAAAAGTTTTTTGAACTCTCCCCCAACTCCTGGGTTCAGACCCAACCCCCAGCCCGGCTGGGCCAATCTGGCGCCTCTGCAATCACTATTTAGGGAGGGAATTTGAAGTGCTTGGCAGGACGTGTAAGGGTGGTACAAGATGGAGGCGACCATGCGGACCCCACAGTCGGAGAAGGAGGAAGGAAGGAGCATCAGACCAGAGACCCCTCTGCAAGCTGTNAGGTTAGACAAACGGCAGAAGCCACCAGGAACAGACTGACTGAAACCCCCACTCCCTGCCCCCCTGGGCCGTTCAGGGGGGACGGAGGTATAAAACACCGGGATCAGGGCTCTGAGCCCGGGCAGAGGGGAGGAGTGGGGAGCAGGTGGTCTGAAAGGGCTGGTCGGACTCTTCATCTCTGTACCATTCTGTGTTGTTTTGTTTTGGTTATGTTTGGGGGTTTTATGTTTTAGTTGGTATTAAATTATTTTTTTTCTTCCCCAAGCCGAGCAGCATGGTCTGTTTTTTCCTGCACCTTAAGCAGCAGTTAAGCTCTCCCTGCCCTGTAGCAATCCTTAAGTCTTCGGTACTTGAGGCTAATCGTGGTCTTTTGTTCCCTGATGGGCCTAATCCATGACACATATATAACCGTTAGCATGTTTACCTCACTGAAGAGTGGAATATAAATAAAAATACACACAGATAGAAATTAACCACTAGTATCACAATGCACATATACTTGTGTGTGGGAGGTAAAATAAGGAGTTTTCTAGTTGAAATGGTAAAGATTACACGCAGATGAGTCCTCAGGCTTCTCAGACTGCTCAGAGTAGTTGCAGCACACTTGTGTCCCCAGATGCCTTCCCCAAAACATCTCAGCTCCAGCAGCCAGGACAGATTGACTGCTCCTGAAGAAGCAGCAGCTGAGCTGTCCCAGTTGACAAGACAACCTATGAATGTCAACTGCCACTGATTTTGATTTCCCTTAACAAGTCAGGCTGCAATTTGTGGCAGTTCAAACTGTGTGGGGAAGCAGCTATTGACAAACAACAGAAGCCAGAGAAAAGCAGACATAAAAGAAACTGTCTACACAACCAGCTGGTGAATCAGACTCTGAAACTGATTCTGCCAAATGCTCATTTCTGGTCACGTCAAATTGATTCTCTGATATGGCTGATCTGCACTAGATTTCAGTATGGAAAGGACACCTTGAACCACCTCTACAAGAATGACGATGGACAAAGATGGACTGCTGAATTAAGAAAAAGCTGGCTATTAAGATGACTTGGGCAGTATCACATGGCTATGATGGTCCCGCACTTCAAATATTGAAGTGTCTAAATGCAGGCTAAAAAGGAGCTTGTACCAAAATATAAAAATCCCATCACAGTTATTTAAAAGCAAAACCAAAGGAAACAAAACTAAGTAAATAAAATTAAATATTAAAAGCAGGTTAAAATAAAATGGATTTTAAAAATCCCCACAATTCCTCTCCTCAAGCATCCCATTAAAATGTCAGCCTGCCCTGAAACTCAATGCATTCATATGAAGAAAAGTGAAAAAAGAGAAGTCTGAGTGTCAAAGGGTTCTTACAGGTTTTATGTGATATTAAAAGAGTTCCAGCTTAAGAGCCTCTTCCACCAAAAAACCTTGTTGTCTAATTTCATAGATGATGCGTGTTTACCCTTGGCTACACAGAGACTGCTGGACAAAAATAGTACTTTCAACTTAACACACTAATTTGGCACATCCTTACATTTTAACTCATTAACAGGTACCAGGCTCAATCCTCCTCAATGTCTGTGTCATTCAGAGATCTACAACTCCAGAGTATTAGTGAAGTAACTGTAGGCAAAGGAAGGCTAGCAGGAAGAAGATGCATTTAGGCAACATGTATAACAATCTGAATGCAGGCAGCATTCTTTCAAAGCAGTTCTCTCCCAGTTGGACTTTTAAAACACAATTAATAAAATATTATTATTATCCTGTCACCATCTCATCTTCACCATTCTCACTTTATCTCTGCAACCCCAAAAGTATCTTAACAGTGACCATCCTAGTGATTTTTTCCAGAGCATTTTGAATCTCTGAAGTAATTGCGGACTTACTGAAGTAATAGTTTCATTCCCACCACATGCTACAAAACGCCTCCATGGTCCATCATAGAACAGCATTCCAAGTAAAGGAATGGCAAAAGCAGTTCTTGTCTCCATTTCACTTCCTCCTATTTTCCAACAGGTTTCTAATTTTTTGGCAGACATTAGGTGCTGAATTGACATGAATTACAGGAAATCCACTCTGCCTTAGGGGTCTCTTAACACATCAAGACTCTGAACTGGAAGTTTGGATATCACTGTAAGAAGAGTTCAGCTGTTCCTGCAGCAGGAGTAGGAGCCTCCGTTCCATGCAAGTCTATTTAAAACTGTGCTGCTGCCAAATAGAGCAGTTCCTTCCCTGGTTCCTACCCCTGGTGCTGACAATATCACCCTACAAGAAAAAGTACAAGACAAAACAAAAAAACCCTTCCAGTTACATTAGCAAATGATCTATCTGATCAATGTTCTCACAGCAGTGATGCTTAAACAGAAGGAACTAATTAAGGTCATCACCACACAGCTGAAGACACCTACGAAATTTCTCCAGAGAAAGAGGCAGTACTCTTCACTTCCCCGCTATATAAGTCACTCACAAATTAGGGCCTTTCACTCTACAATTAGCTATGGTAGTATCTTCATCCATATTCTCCAACCACAACATTTGAGCTGTTTTGACATTTTCTGGTCAATACAAGGCACAACACAGCATTAGAAATCAGACTCTAATAGGCATAAAATATCATGGTTACATGCATGCCTGTGTGGGATTCTCAAGAATGCACAAAGTGGCAACCTTTCCTCTATTTTGAGTGAGAGAGGCAGTTCAAACCAAATTAAAGGCTGAGAGCATTCTGGCTCAGATACTCCACATTGAGACTCAGATGAAGACTTTTTTTTTTTTTAAAGTTATAAATCCTACAAAAGAAAAAAGTCCATGTTTATTATGAAAAGAATGACACAAGCTTATTTAAAGTAGGACTGTAAACTTAACTGGAACAGTAATACCACAAGATAAAAATTTCTGGGAGGCAAAACAGGCTTCCTTGATGTGGTTAGTTATCAAAGTCAAAGGCTTTATACCCACCCTTGAAATGACCCGTGGATCTGTTTAAGAAAATGAGTCTTCTGTCAAAACTACATAAATCTGCATTAGCTGGGTTCAGAGAAACAGCCATACAGGAAAAACAGTGGAGATATTAAGTATTTTAGTAAGGTCCAGTAGTAGCCATTATGTCTTCCAAATATCCTTACAGCACAGGATTGATTCTTACACAAATTGCAGTTATTTTTGGTTGAGGCTTTATGGATGAGGGGAGAACCCAGTAAAAAGCTTCTCAGAGAGAAAATAAAAAGCCATTCTGCATACTGCAACAGCTTATATGCGAGGAACTGATTTAAATTGATCTGATTTAAATTAACTTTTATTAATAGAGTTTAAATCTGTTAAGATTACCTAATGCAGGAACCTGGAGTTGTAACATGTTATTTCTGCAGAATAAATTACAATTTCCTTTTTAAATGTACTCAATAGTCCACATTTCTTATTGACCACCACAAAAGCACTTTATTTCCCAGATACAACCTTTTTTGCTAGTATCCAGTACAGGATATCATTTTTATTTCACCATGAAAAGATTGGGTATTTAGCCTACATAAGATGTGATGACAATTCAGTAGACCATGCAAAAGAATCTCACTCCAGTGGTTTGGAATCCCATTGAAAAGATATACACTAAATAACAATGAAGAGTCTGACAGACCTATTTGGGCACATTTTTTGTTTGGTATTTTGTTTTGTTTTAAATATTCCTGGCCCAGGGCATACCATAAAATATCAAAACCAGTATTTGGTATCTTAGTACATGCTAGCTTGATCACATTTTTAGGACTGAGATTTGACATCCTAGGAGTTTTGTATCCTATATGGACTGCAACAAGTCAATAAAAGTGTTACAGCAATGATGTTATAAAAGAAAAGTAAAACATCAGTTCCTAAACATCAACATAAAAAGCCATTGTCAGCAAAATTTACTGCTAAGGAGCTATCACAAATTAATACTTTTAAGAAATCCCAATCAAAGAGCAACTAGAGAAGCTGTCTTTAACTTAAGACTTTCAATGCAAAAAGGGGTGTAGGGGGAATATTAACATCTAACAATAAACTTCCCAACTACTGTACCAATTCTGTGGACAAGCTGGAGATTTCGGTGGGGAGAAATCTAATGAAATTCAACAAGGGCAACTGTAGAGTCTTGCAGCTGGGAAAGAATAACCTCGTGCACCCCTACAGGTTGGGGAATGAACTTTACAGAGTAGTGTAGGGGAAAGGAACCCGGGGGTCATGGTAGGCAGCAGGATGACCATGAGCCAGAAATGTGTCCTCATGGCCAAGAAGGCTTATGGTATATTGGGGTATATTAGAAGGGCTGCCNTTTAGCTTGGAGGAGACTGAGGGGTGATCTCATTAATGTTTACAAATACATAAAGGGCAGGTGTCAGGAGGATGGAGTCAGGCTGTTCTCAATGATGTCCAATGATAGGACAAGGGGCAACAGTTACAAGCTGGAACATTGGAGGTTCCAAAGAAACATACGGAAAATCTTCTTCATTGTGAGGGTGGGCTGTCCCCATTGTAGAGTCTCCTCTGGGGACATTCAAAACCCATCTGGATGATTTCCTGGGTGACTTACTCTAGGAGGCCCTGCTCCACCAGGAAGACTGGACTAGATGATCTTTTAAGGTCCTTTCCAACCCTTAAGATTCTGTGATTCTATGATTCTGCAAACTGAATTGTACTTTGCTACACCAAAGAAACCAGTTGAAACAAATCAGTACAAAAGCCAAAGCTTCATCGGGGAGAAAATGTAAAGGCATACTTATTTCTGAACACACAACCACTACCATTCCATATAATCCATCATCCAGTAATTCTAAGTACTGGATTCAACAGAGGTCGTAAAATTCTGTTACTGCTCTACTAGTAAGCACAGGAGCTGTAAGCTTTACAACCAAGCTTTCTAGTAAAAAAGCAATTAAACAAATGCAGTTCAACTGCAGTCAGCAAATCGCTGGGTTTTGGCATATACTTAATTAACACATTGAATCAGGGCTTAAATGTTACTTCAATACTATCAGAAGAATGGGACTGAAAGCCACTTTGCAAAATAAACAGATTTTAAAGTTGGTAAACTACATCCCAGCAGTTGTCTTTTTTTTATTATTTTTTTTTAATTCTCACTGCCTAACTCATTTAAAAATTCCAGGTGCAGAAGGAAAAACAGGATGAAGACCATTTTTTCCCTCAGTTTAAAAGCTGCAGGTCATTTCCTGGCGCTTCATCTCTCTTGCCATCATTTTTGCAAAGATTAGAAATCACAGCCATGTGCTCAAAGAGCAGCCGATCAGCCATCTGAAGCTGGAAAGTATCATGGACATCATAAAAAGCAGCCAACACTGCCCAAATGCTTTTTCCACCTCCTGAAACGCAGCACAGTTGCCAAACCTTACATAACCTGCTTACACAAAAGAAGCCAGTTGTACAGATTATGTAAATCAGCACAAACTTTCTCCAATTTCAACAATGTTCTCCAACTTATACAGGGCACAAACAGGAGTTTACAGGAAATTGCTATGAAGTTTAGATTCCTGAACTTTTAAAACTTACTTCCCTCATCCTACCTTTAAAGTTACAATAACTCAACTGTGAAATTAAATAGAAACAATTGTTTACAGAACAGAAAAGAATGGCAATGTTACATAGAATTAAGCTGTAAATTACTGAAATTACCATTTTTTCCTCCCCTCAGGCATTGAACTCTGCAACCTGGATGTTCTTCACAAAAAAATTACATGAAACCCCAAAATATGCCACAGTAGCTGACCATCACAACCAATCACAATGTATTTAACACAAAGTAAACAAAACCCACAAAAAACACCCTTCTCCACTACAGTTTCCTATGACATCTTTTATTCTGACAGGTTATTTTTTAAAAATATGAACATTACATATACATCTATTATATTATTTAACAACAAAGAACAAAAAAAATTGCCTATCAACTGATGGATGCTCAAATATTATTGTAACAAAGTGCCTGCAAGGAAAGAGTTTACCCTTCTCACACATATGTGCAAGGCTAAGACACCCATAGTGGTTTTGTCTAGATCAGTTTTGGGTGGGGAGGGGGGCGGAGCTACAGGGGTGGCTTCTGCCAGAAGCTTCCCCTGTAGCTGACAGGGCAAATACCAGTCAATGCTAAGATGGACCCCACAGCTGACCAAGGCCTGGCCAATTAGTGACTGAGGCAACACTTCTGTTAATAACGTATTTGAGAAGGGAAAGAAGTTGCTGTGCAGCTGCTAAACTGCAGAAGCAACAGGGAGTGAGAATGTGATACACCAAGGTCAGTGGAGAAGGAGGGGGAGGAGGTGCTTAGGCCCTGAAAGAAAGACTCCCCTGTGACCTGTGCTGCATCCCATGGTGAGGCAGCTGTGCCCCTGCAGCCCATGGAGGCCACCAGGGAACAGAGATCCGCTCACAGCCCATGGAGGATCCCACATCGGAGTAGATGGATGCCTGAAGGAGGCTGTGACAGTGGGAAGCCCACAATGGAGCAAGTTCCTGGCAGTCCATGGGGAGAGAGGAGCCCACACCAGAGCACGTTTGCTGTCAGGACTTGTGATCCTGTGAGGGACTCAGGCTGGAGCAGTTGGTACCTGAAGGACGGTTCTCCTGGTGGATGCCCCATGTTGGGGCAGGGTGTGAGGAGTTGCCCCCGTGGGAGGCCCCATGCTGCAGCAGTTTCTGAAGAACTGTAGCCTATGGGAAGGACTCACATTGGAAAAGTTTGTGGAAGACTATTACCCATATGAGGGACTTCACAGTGTAGCAGTGGGAAGTGTGATGAGGCCTCTCCCTGAGAAGAAGCATCAGCAAAGTCCATCTGTAATGAACTGACCATACCCCCCATCCCCTGCACTGCTGGGGGAGAAGGAAGGAGGGTCCTGGGAAGAGGTAGGGGTGGAGGAACGTGTTTTAAGATTCAGATTTATTTCTTACTTTCCTAATTTGTTTTGACTGTTCCTTTAACAAAATCAAACCTTTTTCTCCTGAAGCTGAGTCTGTTTTGCCCATGATGCCAATTGTTGAGTGATCTCCCTGTCCTTATCTCAACTCACTAACCTCTCATTATATTTCTCTCTCCTCTTTCACATTTAGAAGAGGGAGTGACAGAACAACTTGGTGGGCATTTAGCACCCATCCAGGGCTAAACCACCACACCAGAACCTTGAGATTTCTCAAAAATAAACAAAGATGCATTCAATACAGCTTCAGTAGCCTGTTAAAAACATCAGGTTATATGACACTGTGAAGCTGAAAACTCTTCAGAGAGAAGGACCCAAGACTTCCAAGCATGTTAAGCTATAGAAGGAGGGCAGTAATAAGGAGATATTTCCAACACTACTCAGCAGGGTTAGGAAGAGAATTTTCAACTTGGAACATAATATTATTGCAAATACCTCTGATATATTCAGAAAAAGAAACTGCATCGGTATTTCCTGGGGAAGAAAAAAAAGGAGTTGCACATGTTTTGTGTGTTATGCACTTTCCCCTCCAAAAGAATGTCCAGCACATTCATATTCAAAAACTCTACAGAAAACCGAAAAACAACTGAGAGACAAAATGATCTCTTGTAACTGCTCCTCATGGTCACCAGATAAGATATAAGAGACAATGAAATATAACTTTTTCTTCCCCCACATTTATGAAGAGAGATGAAGAAATAGCTAAAGAAATTATAATATCACAAGCAACTCAGCATTACCTCACCACTTTTGGGCAGCCAGGAAAGTTACAGAAAACAAGGCAGGGAAAGCACCTTGTGAGGTCAAAGGCTACTTTTTCACAGAATCATTGAATTCCTGAGACAGGAAGGGAACTCTGAAGATCATCTATTGCAACTCCACCACTCATAAGCAGACTCAATTAGATCACGTTTCCCAGGACCTTGTCCGGTCAGGTTTTGAGTATCTGTAAGGTTGGAGACTCCACAACCTCTATGGGCAACATGTTGCAGTGAATCATTACCCTCTTAGCAGAGAAGTATTTTCTCTCATTAGAAAGTAAGTTCTTTTAATTCAGTTTTTGCCTATTGCCTCTAGGACTTTCACTGGATAACACTGAGATGTGTCTGGCTCCATTGCCTTTACTCCTTCAGATCACCTATTTATACACATTGATAAGATGCCCTGTGCCTTCTTTTTCCAGGGTAATCAACTACAACTTCATTAACCCCAACTTCTATGGCAGATGGTCCAATCCCTTAAACACCTCTGTGGCTCTCTGTTAGGCTCACACCAGCATGTGCACATCTTTCTTGTGCTGAGGAACTGCAGGGGGTTTGTGTGGCCAGGTTTTGGTAGCAGGGGGCTACAGGGGCGGCTTCTTTAAACAAAACTGTCAGAAGCTTCCCCTGTAGCAGACAGGGCCAGTGCCAGTCAGCTCTAAAATGGGCCTGCCACTGAGAAAGGCCAAGCCAATTAGCAATGGAGGTAACACCTCTGTGATTAACATATTGGAGAAGGGGAAAGAGTTGCTGCACAGGTGCCAAAACTGCAGCAGAAAGGAGTGAGAATGTGCAAACAACATCTCCACAAACACTAAGGTCAATGGACAAGAAGGGGAGGAGGTGTCCAGGAACTAGAGGAGAAATTCCCCTGCGACCTCTGGTGCAGCCCATGGTAAGGCCCTGCCCCTGCAGCCATGGAGGCCACTGGGGAGCAGAGGTCCACTCGCAGCCCAGGGAGGACCCCACAGCAGAGTAGGTGGATGCCTGCAGGAAGCTGTGACTCTGTGGGAGGCCCATGCTGGAGCAAGTTCCTAGCAGGATTGGTAACCCAACGACAGAGGAGCCCATACTGAAACAGATTTTCTGTCAGGACTTGTGACTCTGTGGAGGATCCACACTGGAGCAGTCTGTTCCTCATGGACTGTTTCCCCCAGAGATGAGACTCACACTGCAGCAGTTCATGAAGAATTGCAGCCCACGGAAGGACCCAGGTTGCAGAAGTTCATGGAGGACTGTCTCCCATGGGAGGGATCCCACACTGTACCAGGGGAAGTGTGAGGAGTTTTTTCCCGGAGTGGAAACAGTGGTAGAAATCATCTCTGATGAACTGACTGTAATCTCCATTCCCTGTCCCCTTACACCAGTGAGGGGAAGAAGTAAAAAATTGAGAAGAAGAGAGAGGGTTGGGGGAGGTGTTTTAAGGTTCAGTTTTTATTTCTTATTTTCCCTACTTAGATTAGATTGTTAACAAACTGTTTATCCCCATGTTGAGTCTAGTTTGCCTATGACAAATATTGCTCAGTGATCTCCCTGTTCTTATCTCAACTCGTAAACCTTTTGTTACATTTCTCTCTCCTCTGTCCAGCTTAGGAGAGGGAGTGATTTGGTGGGGATCTGGCACTCAGCGAGGGCTAAACCACCACAGGAACCCAGAACTGGACACAGCACTTCAGGGGTAGCCTCACCAGCACTGAGTAGCACAGCAGGCTCACCTCTCTCGACCTGCTGGCAGCATTTCTCCTAATGCAGCCCAAGATGCTGTTGACTTTCTTTGCAGCAAGAGCATATTGTTGGTTCATATTCAGTTCATTGATCTCAGGTGTTTCAAAAACCACTATTTTAGGGAAGGGAAAAACAATTCAAGTTTCACGGCATTCGACCCATTTCAAGACACAGTGCAGCAACTCAAAAGTCAGGTGATTTTCCTATCAAAAGTGCAGAATGAACTGTTGAACTCTCTCCCATTAGCTTCTGAGATACTTCTCACTCTCTGCTGTTTACAGGTAAACCCAGTCATGACTGAACTACCTCTCCCTAAAGTTAAACCTAGATTTCTTCCTCTCTACATAAGGAACATTGGATTAAAGCATGTCAGGACAGTCCAAAAAATTTTGTCATACACTGTACTGACAGGGTTCCAGTAAATTACTTGTGCAATAGAATTGTTCAGTAAAAGTGCTGGTTGCTCTCTTACCCACAGATCTCATAATTGCCCTTAAACATTTAGCTCAAGCCAATGCATTTTAACTGTTTCAGTGTGCTGACATGGTTTAACTCAATGGCAAAACAGCATACTAAAACAACAGCCAAGAATTTGTCAAAGCATGCAATCTAAGCATGTCTATTTATATGCTTATAATTTTGAACAGACTTTAACAAACTAAATTCCGTTTAGGTACACATCCAGAAGGTTATGTGGAAAAAATCTTACTGTAGTTTATACTATTAATTTTACATGAAAAAATTAGAAATGTGTTTTGAGTTTTAAACCAAAGCTACCTATTCTTGACAAACAGAATGGTGCCAGTCCAGCCAAACCAACTTGTCATATAAGCCATGGCCTCCTCACTGTGCAGCTGTAAACTGCACCCATCAAGTCCCCTAATCAAGTGAATCCCAGCTCCCACCATCTCTTTGGCTCCAGAACCAAAGCTACAAGACCAAAGGTCTTGACCTGAGAAACTAATGCAACACACACTCGCACTGAGACAAACAAAGCCACCCTGTTATTCTTTCTTTTCCCCTAAGAAATAGTGTAGAAATTAAAAGATAATAATATCATGATTCCCAAACTACTTAAGAAGACTAAATATGTACAGGGTAAAGAAGCTTCAGTCTCCAGGAGAGGAATTTCAGAATTTGCAGGACCAACAGTGCTAAGAGGAGAGTGAGTTCAATTAAGAAAGTCTACACATTCCCATGAAATTCCAGCTGGCGAAAAAAAAAGAAAATAACTTCTTTTTTTTTTCTGATGTCTCTGAACAGGCAGCTCTTCTCTCAAATGAAGTAAACGGTCTTTGAATAATTTATTCCCTTTAGTCATCTCTATGAGCAGTAAAAGGAAGAAATAAGCAAAGGAAACTGATAAAACATTTATGGAAAGACTGCCACCATCAAGGGCATCTCTCTGAAAACTGGAGTAAATAACACTTCTCAATAAGAAATTCAAGTTTCTCATGCATGAGACTATTTGCAGCTATTTGGCCACACATAACAAAAGCTTTCCAACTTCCAGATATTATAGCCATACCAAGATACTGGATATGACTCATAATCAACTTTATGGTTGAGCACTTTTCTTTATTCTAACAAAAAAACAACGTTAGTCATGTAATCATCCTCATTACAGTGTTGCAAATAATTAACCAAAAGCTTCAAAATAATTTTATACTTGAAAATAATTACTAAATAGAGACAGATGGGACAAACATCTCTAGCTTTCAAGGCAGCAATAATCATGTTTCATTCAAAGCAGTAGTATCTTCTGCATTTTAACTGAGTGGTCACAAGTGAAAGCAGAGTTTCTAAAAAGCATAATGTCTAGCCATAGCATGCTTGATGTTTTTCTTCTCCAGTATTTGCAAATCATATGTTTTTATTCAGTATTCTCTCTCCTCTCAACTACTCCAAAGGACATAAGATCAGATGATACCTTGATTTCACCATTCACAGCCATTTAAATCAAAACAGTGAAAGCTACTGCAGCTCATACAGATTACAGGTACCAATGATATCAACACAGAACACGCTTAACCTAAAGCACACAACATACTGTTCTGTGTGACCAAAAGTCCTGGTGAGTCACCAGGAAACACCAATGCTGTTTTATTTAAGTGCTGCTGTACACACAGATGTGAGTTATGCAAAAACAGCCATAGGTTTGGTTCATGGTCTTTCTGTGAAACTGACGAAATGCTGGATCAACAAGTAGGCAGGTCTGAAGTTTTTGATTTTAGATCCTGATCTGAGAGCTTTCTAATCATGAGAGCTGTCCCTTCCAAATTCATTTTTTTAATATCCCACGTCACATTTAGTCATCCAATCTTTTCCTTCCTTCAGTGCTAAATACACCTGAGGACAAAGAGAGTCATTACTTGTAGATACTAATTTGCCATAAGCAACTAAAGTGATACTTAGACTGGGTTATGATGCAAGCTTCGTAAAACTATTCAGAACCTTCAGCAAATACCGGGAGCAGAAAGTCTTCAAGCACTTCTGTCTGCAGGATTAAGTGAAACCCAAGTAACAAGTGACAGGACAAGAGGAATAGCCCCAAGTTGCACCAGGGGAGGTTTAGATTGGATATTAGGAAAAATTTCTTCATGAAAAGGCTTGTCAAGTGCTGGCAAAGGCTGCCCAGGGCAGTGATAGTGTCCTCATCCCTGGAGAGATTCAAAAGCCATGTAGCTGTGGGGCTGGGGTCCACAATTTAGTGCTGGCTGTGACAGTGCTGGGTTAGTGGTTGGACTCAATGAGTTTTAAGGTTACAAGTGTAATTGTATGAGTCTATAGAAAATACAACCTGAACTTAAACAGTAAGCTTTCTCCAGAAGATATCACAGCAGCCATATTCAAAAGTAGACATTTTTAACACATATTAGGCTTTAATAAGGTGAACTTAGTGGCAAGTTTAAATCACAGAATCATAAAAAGGTAAGGTGGAAGGGACCTCTAGAGATCATCAAGTCCAACCCCCCTGCAGAAGCAGGTTCACCTAGATCAGGTAGCATAGGAACACGTCCAGGCGGGTCTTGAAGACCTCCAAGGAACGAGACTCCACAACCACTCTGGGCAGCCTGTTGACTGCTCCGTCAACCTCACATTAAAATGGAACTTTTTGTGTTCCAGCTCCATCCCATTACCCCTTGTCCTGTTGCTAGATACCATAGAAAAAAGGGATGCCCCAACCTCTTGACACCCACCATTTAGATATTTGTAAATATTAATAATATCTCCTCTCAGTCTCCTCTTCTCCAGACTAAACAGCCCCAGTTACCACAGCCTTTCCTCCTATGAAAGACGTTCCAATCCCCTGATCATCTTGGTGTCCCTGTGCTGGACTCTCTCCAGAAGTTCTCTGTCCCTCTTGAGCTGAGGTGCCCAGAACTGGACACAGTACTCCAGATGAGGCCACTTACTACTTACTATTACTTACTACTACTTACTTACTTATTACTTTATTAAACACTTAGCAGCGAAAATCAGGTATGAAGATTATGGATACACACAGCTTCTCAGAATCAGACCCCTGTGTTATAGGCTGAAGGTAGCAAGCCTTGAGATTTAGATTTTGAGGTCCCAGATTTTATAACCCTTGTCAACACAAATTTTAGGCTGTTCAGATCCAAGACTTTCCCTACAGAACTAACCCATTTGTTCTGGCTATGCATTCATGCATTGTTTAGAAAATTTGTTTTCAGAAAATGGAAGTTTGTTTGCCTCATCACACAATAAGGACTTGCTTCTGAAGTGCACTCCTGCTTCTTCACACAATCATGATATTTACGTTCTTCACATCAAACGTAATGGTCACTACTTCACAGGTGTACCTATGAAATATTTGAGAACTACCATGTGAAATGAAGTGGCTGTAAAAACAAATTTGAATATTTTGTTCTACAAATGCACATGATGTAGGATTTTTTTGTTTGTTTATTAAGTTTACTATATTAGATAGCTATGCATGGGCAAACCTGCTTTTCATTCAATAAGACCCTTGTGCAACACTGGATTTTGTCACATTTACCCAGAACACCTCTTTGGAGTCTGATTTTCATAGATCATGGCGGGGATGACATGGTTCACATGAATGCTCTTGTATTTTCACAGGCCATTTATTTACATTGCTTTCTTGCATTGGATTAATACACAAATGAAACAGGCTAACAATTAGAAATGTCTCCCACAAGTTAAAACTGATAAGAGATGTTTCACATAAAACTGCTCCCATTGGAAAAAATCCAGGCTGTAGATTGAACTAATGTCCAGGACAGCAGAATTGGCAACCCAAGGAGCTGATCTGAGCAAAGGTCAGAACTGTCATTCTCTCTGCATCTAAAGCAATTTTGTTGATCAATACCAGAAAGTCTCTAGGTGACCAGCTCACATGCACACACCTATATTTTTGGCAAATAAATCTTCTTCTTTATATTAGCCCATTCCACAGTAGCCATTCACATCTGTACCAACAATACTTTCTCTCCTAGTTGTTCTAATACAGTTTTCATTAAAAATAATAACTTTATGTTTCCTGTAGCAATAGACTATCAGAAATCCCCAGTTAATCCCTTCAGTTTTACAAAACAGAGTCAGAAGGCACAGAGTATGGCATGAAATGTAATGCCACAAGCAACATTTAAGCTATCTTGAAGAAAAAGGTGAAAAAGTAAGAAACTGCATCCACTTATGAGATGTCAATCTGGCATTCCTATTTCATGGAAAGTACTTTATCTGACCTACCTCATTATAAAATGCTCAATTTAATTAACATCATATTCCTTCTTTAAATCAGACTATAGATCTCCATATCTAAAAGTAGTCTTCAGCATTAATTAATTCTGCATTGATTACTTGCTGTTAGGATTCCTGCTAATTTATTTTAAATATTTCCATACAGGAAATTGTTGTGGAAAGAATTTCTTTCACCTAAAGGTATCCACAGTGAACTCAGGATTAAGAGGACAAGGTCCCCTCTGGAAAAGTCCTTTGGGCCAACAAAGTCACTCCACTTCCCTTTTCACTGATTATAGCTGCACTTTGCCACCAGTCATCTGAAAAACACAGGCAGCTTCAGCACTTGACATATCAACAAAACTAAGGATTTTGTTTCTTCAGGTACACATATTTTCACTTATTATTTGTACATCATTACCTTATTAATCATAACTGTATCCATAACTCCTCACATTCCTCTGGGAAGCCTTATGCAGGAACCACTGCAAAAACAACCTGAGGAAGTCTCAGTCTGTAGCGTGGCAGTTGCTGACATGGTTATCTTAAGCTGTCCACTGCTGCTTAAGTTTCAATTTTCCCTTCTCACATACCTGAAGAAGGTAGTTTCTCAAGAGACTTGTCCAAACTACTTTGTATTTGTGGTTTATCCCAAGTCCCTCACTCAGCACCTCCTTGCAAAGAGGCCAGACTCAGTGAAAACATCTGTGGACATCAGATTTTCTTACAGATGTACCATACAGAAGATAAAGTGATCTCCGAAAAAGTGTTGTGGAAGCAGCAGCAGATTAGTGGCAAGCTACCTCACCATTGTGGGCTTGTGTACACAAGAGAATTGCACCTCACTTCTGCCCTTATCCCAGGTGTCCACCTAGCCCAGCAGATGTTCAGTCCTCACTGCAATGAATATCCAAACTGCATAACATCAGTACTATTTGTGCACAGGGATAGCAAACAGCACATGTAAAATGATGGGGTGTATTGAATAGTGAGGAATCATATGGATACACCATTACTTTCAAGAGCACTAGAAGAGATGCATACAGCCTGTTCCATTGTTACTTCCAAACTTGGTCACCTCACAGCATTGAGAGTATCCAGTTTCACCTGGATTCTTTTACTTTCCAGCACAAATATGACTTTTCAACATCATCATTTAAATTTTGTTTACCAGAGCAGAGTAAGTGAAAATTCCCATTTCAATTCTTGTAGATTTACACATCTTCCTGTCTAGATACATTAAACAGACATTACGTATCAAATAGAAGTTGACAAGTCAAGATGACTGAGAAAACAACAATAAAAAAAGGTTTGAAAAATTAGTTACTTTTCAGAAGTGCAGTGGAATAAGTTAAGCAAATCATACTGGTTAAATATTTGGCTTGGCTGTATTTTTCTTTTTAGCTCTATGTCTGGGCTGTCAATTCTTGCCACAAAAAATATTTAAGCTCAAATGTATGTTCAGCAACAGATCTTGAGAAAAATACCTTGCGAAAATGTACACTGAAACAAAAGGCTGTTTCTTTTTCAGAACTAAAAACTCAACACAAATCACCATGGTATCCATTTAAGAATTTAAGTCAAATTAATATTTACCCATGAGCAGGATCCAAAGCTATTGCCCTGGGCTGATCAAGATCTTGCCAGAAGAGGACTTTTCTAGATGTTCCATTGAGATTAGCTACTTCTATCCTATTGGTTTCTGAATCTGTCCAGTAAAGTTTTTTTCCAATCCAATCACATGCCAGGCCATCCGGGGAAACCAGACCAGAAATGATGACATTCTGCACCACATTCCCAGTTTGGTTAATGTAAGTTTGCTTGATGGCTTCTTCACTCACATCTGTCCAGAAAATGATGCCTTGTGAATACTGGAAGTCCACCGCAGCAGCATCCTCTAAACCACTGACGACCACAGTGGACTCCAGCTTCGTGCCTCCAGCATCCACAAGTCGAACATCCCGCCGGTTGGCAAAAAGCAGAAAGGGTGATGCTACGAAAGAAAAAAGAAACAGAAACAAAAACAAAAACATGTTAGTCTTATTGGCATCTACAAATGCTAAAGCACCAAGTATGAATATGGCAGATGAGGATTTCTTTTCCCTGAGAGAGGTTGTAAAGATCCTCTGAAGAATCCACTATGAGGGGAAGAGACATGATTGGAACAGACACCGAGGAATGATTTGGACCAACCTCTGTTTCTTCATTAAGCAGGCATACTGAAGAACATTCTTTCCCAACCATACCAGCCAGACTGATGGCCAAGTTAACCACTTAAATCCTCTCCTAGAAGTGCAGGCTTACTTCTTCATCCATCAGTAAACAAGAAATACAGTTACCACAGACATGGCTGGGAAGGCAGCAGCCAAGTACAGTGATGACACTACACCAGCCACGGCTCTGAACACCAGTGGCAGCTAAGGAGAATGTTAGTATCTCACAAAAAGCCATTAGATGCTGTAAGTAATAGAGCTCCTTCAGCTTCTCCTGATTGCCAAAGTCTGATACAGATGTCACCAAACAAAAGGCTATTTACTGCTGGTAACTTTGAACCCCAGTATCTTCCCCACTCCTACTCTCAAGTCTTTTAACTCAAGCAGCAGCTGCTGGAGCTCTAGACCAGTCCACTGCCAACTCCTCACTTCAGGTACAGTCACTTGATGCTGCATCCTCCAGTGTATACCCAGAAGTGGCCCAAACACTTGTCCTCAACTCAAAGAGCACCACACAGAACAAAGCAGCATGTTGTCTCATCTTCTATGGCTTAAAGCCTGTGATATAAATACTGTTAGTTTCAAATTTATGTTACTGTATATAATATATGAGAGTTAGCACTTCAATTGAAGGCAGTTTACACAAGATCTGAGCTGCAGTTCTGTTATGCTGGCAGCCCTGCCACATGCTATTGCCTTTTTCATGAACTTTGGCTCTAGCTATATGCTCACAGAAGAGCCAAAATGAAGTACATCTGTGACAACAGCTTATGTATTTATGTGTAGGCCAAGGACCTCAGTTAGAATCTACAACTCAGCTTCAGATGAACTTAAAACATGCATAAAAAAATAAGCCTTTTATTATTAGTCTGCATGGCCTTTTATTTCCCCAAGTCAGGAAAGAGATGGCTTTATTACTCTTTTTGGAGGAAGTCTATACTGATGAAAGTAATAAGGAAAACTTAAATCAGCTGGCAGTTTTAGTGAGGATCTTGGTCAGCAAAGACACAGAAAATTACTGTTTCATGGAAAATGTAATCTTTGTTTCCTACAAATATTTCACTCAAAGTTTATACAGCTTGAAAAGAGCTATTTGTTAAGAAATGAAGTCTCAGTATCACTCCTATCTCATTTCTGAGCTTGTCAAGTCCTCCTTTCTGTCATCTTTAAAAACATTAGGAATAGTATTGTGAAAGCCCAACAGGTTAGTTATTGAAAACAGAAGAAAAAATGGCTAGAACGCAACGTGTTTGTTTTCTTCTCTGCAACTCACGGGCTCCCCATAACCATGTCTATTTTAAGCAGCACTGTACCAAACCATTTGAACACTTGCAAAGTTTGATGATAGCAGGCTCTGTTTTAAGTCACAAGTTCTCCAAGGCAAAGCATTTCAAGTTATGTATATTGCCTCAACAAACCAGAACCACACCCAACCAAAGGTCAAAGCTGTAAAAAGTCTACACATCAATTTTTAAAAGATATTGTCGCAAAAATGTGTTTTGAGGAATATGAATAGACATATTTTCACATAGATATTTCCATGCTGAAGCCTTTATTAATTCTATAACAAAGGAAAACGGAACCTGAAACATCAAGTCCAATCAACAGCAGAGGAACTCAACAGCTTCTTAACTAAAAATCAGACATGAACACTGTCTAATTCAATCAGTATCAATATTATCCCAGCTCTCCATCCTTTTCAAGAGATTTCTTTCCCACTGATGCACACAATAGGGCAACAGCACACAGATAACACATTAACCACTGTGTCACTCCTGTGCTTCAGGGTCATCCTGATTGAAGTGCAGCTGCATTATGATGGCTATGAACACCCAGTGTGGAAATCACATTGCCCTGCTTGCAACTGGGATAAAATTTTACTGCATTTATACACTGACATAAAGTGATTTATTATTGAAAACAGTAAGAGTTTATCCCTTTTAAGAAACGAGCATTCCATTTCCTTTGGAAAAAAAGTAAGAGAGATAAGACAGAACTTTGATTTTGGAAAACATATTAACTTACCTCCTCCTCCACATTAGTCTTTTATTCAATCCAAATTTTATGAAAAAATAGTTGCAGTACCCTTTTAGAGCATTACTGGTATGAAGAAAAACCAACCCTAAAAACAACTGAAAACCAGCAGTCAAAACACAAACTGGTTCTCAAGACTCATTCTTGCCTGGAACGGTGCTGAAGAAACACAGGCTCTCCCAACTTTCAAAATACCGCAAAAGTCAGAGAAGTTATTAAAAGTTCTGTTTCCACAGCCTTGTATTTATCACATCAGGTAAGAATGTGATGGCCCACTAGCAGGCAAAGCTAGGTCTGGTACATCTGCAGCTTCAATTAAATACAACTTCCAAGATATCCCAAGAAAAGCTGACAGAACTTTTCAAATTTCTAGCTATTCTCAAAGGCATAATAAACCACAGGGTTTCTTAAGACATTAGAATGAGAAACAAATAAAGCTCAAAAACCAACAGAATAAATGGCATTGACCAAAAACTTGATTTGTTCTGCCATCAACAAACCATCTTAGAGGTGCAAAATCATCCCACTGATATAAGGTGTGTTTATTATTTTTTAATCCCACATGTATGTAGAATCAAAGGCTCAGTTTCAAGAATCTGCAGACCAATCTCTTTTTCAAATCATGCATTTTCTCAATCTTGAACTGGTCTTGAAGGTTCAGAGGACACTCTTATTCTTGGTGTGCTTAATTCTTTACTTCTCAACTCTTGACAAAGTGCCATGGTTTAAGCCCTACCAGCAATCAAGCACCACATAGCATCTTGCCCACACTAACATACATCTACCTTCTGCAGGATGGCAAAGGCTCCAATGAAATGAGAAAGAGAAAAGAAAATCAAAGGCTTGTGGATCAAGACAAAGGCAGTGAAGAGTCACTGTTAATTATGGTTTCAGGCAAAACAAACTCAACTACTTGACTTAGGGAAGAAAATAAGAACAGTTACTACCAACTAGAAACTGCTACCAACTAGAAACAACAGAAAGAATATTAAAAAAAAATCAAAACAGAGCAGGATGGTGAGAAAAACACAACCAACACTTTAAGATCTCCTTCTCCCACTCCTCTCTTCTTCCCAGGCTCAGCTCACTCCTTCCGGTATCTACGCCCTCCCTTCTCAACGGCACAAGGCAGCAGGGAATGAGGGATATGGACAGTCCCTTAGAGATGGTCTCTGCCACTTCTTTCCTCTTGGAGGAAGAGGAGTCTTCACATTATTCCCCTGCTCCAACAGATGTGTCTCTCACAGGATACAGTCCTTAAAGAATCTCTTTGGCATGAGTCCTTCCAAAGGGCTGCAGCAGCTTCTCACAAACTCTGGCACATCTCCTCCTCTCTTCCCCCACTGACCTGTCACTTCTCTCTTACCCAGCTCGTTCCACCTCCTCCCAGATGAATAACCCTCCTCTTTCCAGCTTCTTCTTAAAAAGTGATCACAGAGGCACCCAATTGGCTCAGCCCGAGAGGTGAGTTTGACTTAGAGCTGCGCAAAGTTTCAAGCAACTTCTAAGAGGAGTCACCATTACAGCCCCTTCCCCATTATCAGAAATGGCTCCACACAAACCCATGACACAAGGCAAAATGAAAGCCAGTTAATAACAACTTCTGAGGAAATGGATGGAGGGATGGCGGAGACCCAAAAAAGCCTAGCAACGGCTTTGGTTACCTTCGACCATCAAATGAGGCAATACCCCTGCTTGAGAAGTTATTCCATAATAACTGGAACAGCTGGAAATTTAGGAGAATCTCAAAGGAATCTCTGTTATGATCAGCAATACTCCTCACAACTGCAAATTGTTTGAAAAGGGAAACACCAGCTTCTATTTTGAAAAGAGAAAAGAATAAACAGTAACAGGAATGACGGATGTTTATACCCAGTCTATTATGAGCCAACTGAAAGGACATTTTAATGTAGTTACAAAAAAATGAGTTGTATTATTTTTCAGTAAAATTAGAAGAGTTCATATTTTTCCATAATAGGCAATATTTCAAACCTCTACACATGGATGGAGTTCACAATCCTTCAACAATGCAAAAAAGGAACTTGAAATCCCCCAAATTACCAGACAAAATCTAAACAGCCAACAGTCTGAAGTGTAGAAAGTTACAGACTTTTTGCATCAGTTCTACAGTCTCATTTAGATCATGCAGTACTTGATCAACAATACTTTATTCTAGAAAGTAATTTCTATTTAAAACCCATCACATTTCCAGTGGTTTCCTGCTAACTGGAAAACACAGTTTTGACTTGATAACACAGCCATGTAAACAAGAGGCCCATTGCACAACACTGTGAAAAAAAGAGCTTCTCATCAGTCTTTTAAATGGAGAAAGGGAAACCCTCCTGATCGAGCTGGTTAGGAATCAAGCCTGAGTCCAAATTACAGCTTTGCTTTGAGATCTCCTGAATGATCTTGTGCAAATCATCTCTTCCTCATCTGTGTTTAATTACTGCATTTTAATTGTTTTACCTGCATCACAGAAGGTGTCTTATGCAGACCTAATATAAGACTGGAGGATTTGTACACTTTATGTATAATTCAGTTAATTGGCCACTATGAACAGTATCAGTTTTAGCATATCTACCATAGTTCCCTTATCACCCTCTCTATCACATGCATAAGTAATACAAAACACCAATTAAAGAAATCTCACTGGGGCTTAGTCTCCTCTGTACTTCCCCATACATCAAAAGGTAGCAACAATCTTTCTTTTTCTCTGCCTTCCAACCATATCTGTTAAAAACATAAGCTCTATGAAGTCTAGTCCACTGCCATTTGCCCAGTTGTAACTACTTTTCAGCAGAACATGCCACTAACTTCCATTTTTTGATTGTACTAATTGCATCTACAGCACTTAAATTTTATGAAGTCCTTCAGGGGTACCTGTTAGCCCCAACAAAGTGACATGGGACAGGCACTAAAAATTGCACAGTATGATCTTTGCTATTAGTTTCAGTTCTGAAAACCAGTTGGACTATGCTCCATTCACTTGCATACTAGGACTAAGATGACTGTGATCTATAATCAACAGAGCATTTCTCATCAGTTGCTGGTTAGCTGCAAAGCTGCAACAGTTTTAAGCCAAGCTGAGCAAGAGAGTTTTTAAAAGTTATATTTATACCACTGCTTTATACTTGTTGACATGCCTACATTTTGTCTCCTTCCTCTTAAATCCAAAATAGAAAGACATTAGAATACTGGGGCACGTGCATGATTCCTACTCTTGAAAGTAACAGAAGTGCAGAACACACACAAATCCTATATATAGCACAGGAAAAAAAGTCTTACTTACCAATTCTTAAACCAGTTAACTAGGCTAAAGGTCACAATGAGGTTTAACTGTGCTTTTATGTGACCGAGGATCTTGGAAGCCTGGCAGACAACATAAAATGAAGATCTCATTTTAATAAGCACACACGCTAAAATATCCATTCAAAATTACATGTGCAACAACTTCTATTTTAAATATTTATTTCAAATCTTAACAGAACAAATGCACAGGGAACCTCTGTGGTTAAACCATCTGTACTGCTGGACAGAGAGAATAGCATATAATTCTTGCAGCAGACAATGTCCCAAACCACAAAAACATTCATTACCAAGGAACAAAAACAACTCCCCCCACTCCTGCTGCAGGCACACAAGATAGTCAAAAACAAATGCATCAAAACTTTCACACTCAAGAGTGTGCAGTCTTATGGAAACTAAGATGGGATATGGAATAAGCACGCATCAGCTTTCTATACTTAAAATAGCTGCTATGCAGAAACAAGACCATGTATGTAGGGTTCTAGCAGCACCAAATAAGTTAAACAGAGAAACCATTTCTACAGCACTAAGTGATCCCTCCTGTCCAGCTTTAACCCTTTGGGAGTACAAGGAGGCTTAGATCTTTGCTGTGTAGCATAATGCTCTTTAAAACTTAGGGAAGGAAGTTATTCCACCAAGGAAGGAAGTAATACCACTCTTTTGGGCATTATCCTAATTTTTCATGTATTTGCTCAAGGGGAGAGACACAGTAGCTGTCGGCAGCAAGAAGCTCACATGTCAGGATGCACAGACACTGCTGCAGCCATAAAGATGCAGGAAAGACAGTGAAAAGGAGAGAGACTCGGGCAGAGAAGAGAAAGGAGAGTAATCAAAAGTTTAGGCAAAACTGTCTCCTAAAATCATGCACAACTAAAAACCTCAGTCTGACACCTTGTTATGCAAGAAAGGAATGCAACACATACAAATCCCACAAATACACATGAGTTTATTTAATTCTTTTAACACAACTGTTACATATTTATCAGGAAAAAAAAAAAAAAGCAGCACTTATTTTACTCTAAGCTCTGCATTCCGGATGGACCCTGATGTTTTTTTACTGGCAGCTGCTGCTGTGGCAGAGAATCTGAAATCACCAACTTCAAAAGACAGATTAAATGTTGATCTTCCTGTACTAACTGCATTTACTCAACCCGAGTTTAAACTTGTCAGGTACAGTCCTCCAAAGAATAAAGGGCTATTGCTTTCATCCTCAAAACACATGATTGTGGATAAGGTGAATTCCCAGTGTAATTACCAAGTTACAGAACATCCCTGCTGCAACAGAGGTAGGTGGTAGCAGTTATAAAGTACAGGACTTAACAAAGCAGTGCTCCTGAGTTTCACTCCTTAGTGAACCTGAGCAGGTGCTTTGGCCCAATGATTCATAAAAATCATTCCAACCACTACAAACATATGCTTCCTTCTGCTGTTGGTTACCTCAATGGGCTGCCATGAAGCCCACTCATGTTTGCACAAGGCACTTGGAAGACCTTCAAGCAGAAGGCTCCATGATGCACTCAGGTTTTCATTTTGGACACAGCTAAGACTTCTCTCTGTGAGTCAGGGAGCCAGTGTGGGTCAGTGACCTGTGAAGGAACAACTATCCAGTGATGACAGGTTTATAGTACTACCTTAAGAGTAAAAAATACTCCTCCTCCAAATTCCATCCCATTCCAGCAAAATTCATCTGATGGTAATTTCCAAAAATGTAATTTGATAGTAATTTCCAAAGCATGAAAAAGTATTTTGGTTATCAAGTAAGGAGAATTCATTTCCATTTTATCTGATTTTAGGTAGAATCAAGCTCTGAAATTTGGGGTAGGGAGATGGGGGGAAGACAGGAGCATTATTTTAAGCTACTAAGAATATTCCACATTTATATACATTGAGTGCAGCAGAAGTCAGGCAACTTTTGTAAGTTTTACTCTACCAGCTTATATTTTGTTTACATGGTCACACCAGGCATATATCACTGCAAGATAATCCAGTCCACACTGGTATCTTATATTATGCAATATATTTGGTGTCAGTTCTATTTATACATGCTAGGTATTATCTTGAGTATCACTGCTGAGTACTAGAAGACTGGATCTCAGTGATCTATTTGCTATCAAGCTACAGTAAAAGGGAGGCTGTTCATCCATCAATGTACCTACTACAAATATAGCAGGGGGCATGAGGGTGGTATGTAAATGAATTCTGTAAGTTTAAAGGACATCTGGTTTAGCAGCTGCAAGCTGGAAAGGGTCCACAGAAAAGCATTATTTAAAAAAAAAAAAACAAACAAACAAAAGGAGTTTTCAGCGAGTTTCGAAAACATGTAATTTGCTCTTCTTGTCTAGAATAGGAGTTGGGAATCCAGTGAGCTAAAGAAGAGTAAAACAACAATCCAATCAGCAAACACTTCCATGAGTGGCTAAAGATCATTTATTCTTAGCCCATAGAGAAAGCACACACTTAAGAAATTAGATCAGGTTAGGCTTTGGATTTTTCATTGGTGGGGAAAGGATGCAGAGAGAAACATGCTCTGAAGATACTAGAGCACACTATGGAAGCTGCAGAATTGTCTGCAACACAGTGGACAGCAATTCCCCAGGTATGACTTGTGTACGATTAATTCCTGCCTCAGTGAAGGAGTTTCATCTGCGTGTCTTGGAATGGAAGAGAAAAAAAAACAGAAGAGGTCAGTGGACTGAACTCCCCATACTATTTCACTGAAAAATCTTGATGACAAGGGTGGGGGGTTAATTTCATACAAAACAAGAGTTTTTTAAAAACTACCAGTAACATAATACATCATTGTTTCTATTGTCTTTCTGAAGCAGATGAATATAGCAACTCTATCAAACACTAATGTTAAAATGTTGTTAGATAAACTGCTAGCTATCTTTTATTTTTTAAAAATAAACAAGGCATAATATTTTAGAACTGGATTGTGTTGGGTTCTCCCCAATAATGACAGGGTTTTAGGAAGACAAGAGATTTATTCAGACCATTGGAGGTTTTTTTGGCAGCCTACGGTTTTTAAATAATAATGATAGCAGTAACAATAAAATATAGTACTGATACCATTTAATCTCCATTGGCCTAAATTAATTAATTTCCTTGGCCAAAAGGTGCCAAAGGATGTTTTTGAAGAGCACACTCTGAAGAAGTCCAGCAAAGGTGCTTTATACAAATTATTAAATTTAGGATTTGCTCAGATTGTCAGGAATGGCAGTACAACATTTTAAAACTCTTCAACAGCACACTCTGAACCTATTCATCATTGTTTTGTCCTGTTTCTAATTATGTTACCTACTTCAAGCAAAAATCTTCAGATGTCAGAAAAGCCAAATGATTGGATCTAGTGTGCATAATTTAGAGCACTTCCATCTCTGCAGAGGCTGGAGGCAAGCTACATGTGTTCAAGATCACTTTTCCATGGACACATTATGTGAAAGGACAGTTTCTCAAACTTTTCTGTCTTTTCCCACAGACCACCCATGAAGCACGCCACATGAACTCCCCTCCCAGTTCACAAGGCAATGGCTCTCTCAGACTGTCCTTAATACTCTGTAGCAAGAACTGAAATTGCTTACATGGAACAGCATATTTCATCTTCTTTTAACACAGTTTAGCAGCTGGAAAGGAGGACAGCCAAGTCAATGAAAGCAGCCAACACTAAATGGACCACCAAGCAGCATACGAAGCATATTTAGAGAACCACTGAAAAACTAAACAAAAATCAGAATATCAGTCATGATGGGGAGACACTTGATATCAAGTTGCTGAGATACTTGTTAGATAAAACTCACAAGCACTTTGACCATCTTGCTTAGAGGACAGGACATATTCAGTAGAGCATAAAGCAATTTTTATCTGGTTTGTTTTGTTAAGAGGAAATTTCTAAACATGATTGCAAAACAGGCTCTTGGCAATCTCTCCCTTTGCAATGCACAACTGCTATTAAGTCAAACAGTTGTGAGAACTGAAGCCTCATGCAATCCTGACCAGCTAACACTAAACAGATAATATCTCTGCAGTCTGAATCCCTAATTCTTCCTGACTTCAGGTTCTCACCTGAGCATTATAGAGGTTAAAATACAGATGGGGTTTTCCCAAAAGCAGAAATATCATTTTCACAACAATTTCCTTATTCTTCTGAGATTCTGCTGCAATTCACTACTCAAAAATCACAATGTATATGGCAGCTTAAATGCAAATATACTGTCTACTGGGGATTAGAGCATTTTGTCTCCAGACCAACACCAACAACAAGCTTTGAAAACTTGCACTTTGAAAACAGCTGTTAAGCTAAACATTCTCCAGTCTTAAATGTCAACTTTGGAGGTCAGTGCTGATTGGAAATTAGAACTTGAACTGAACTCCAAGGCAGGATAAACTTACAACTTCCATTAGACTTCTGTAATGATGGATAAAGCCAGTAAGGTCCACTGAAAATCCCAGTCTAACTGTAGCCAGTAAATCCCCCAAAGAAGGTGAAAACTTTTCCACTCTTTAAAAACAACTAGGCAGATGTACCTTACATCTGCACTGGCAGGTTTGAGTCCCTGTGTCCAGGCTTGGACAGCAGGAGACTCATGAACTACACATTGGCAATCTACTGACCCACACCACGGCCAGACTGCAAGCAACCTCTGCATTAAATTAAGAATGGTATGATCCAAGGAAGGCTGTCGCGTGCCTCACACAGCAGCTACCACTTCAAGAAATAATGAGCAAACTCCTCTGGACCCATCACAGACACTCTGCACTGGATACTCATCCCCTCCAGCTACGCAAAGTAGTGTGAAGACCTTCACACTGTCATCCCCAAGAGTGAGCGATTCTGTAAGCACTTAAATTTCTTAACCCTGGGTTCAAAAAAACTAACTGTACAGGAAATCTTCAATGACAAACTACTTGCCAGAGGGAAAAGGAGTATTGCTTTATAGGGTCTCTCACACAAAAGCCCACAGTGAACTCACCTCAGCCAGAAGCTCACTTCAGAAATCTCTGAGGATCATGTTCCAAGGCAAGTCACTCAGCAGGCCACTGAGAAGATATCATCATAAAAATACAGTTGCTTATGGCAGGTACATTCATGTCAAGGGCAGGTCTGTGGCCCTTTTATGACAATACATTGGCATCTCTACTGTAGCACTAGTCCAAGCAGTTGCTAAAAAACCCCTCAGATTTTTCTAACTCGTAGCTGTTCAGATACTAAAAAATAAATACTTGATCTCTCTCCTCAGCCTGTTATAACATCTTGGCTGGTTAACTGAAACACAAATTTGTTTAGCGCCTGCTCAGACAGCATGTTTGCATCAACCTAGTCTGATATGGAAGTTAAGAAATTAATGTCTTCAAGTCAATATGAGTAGTGGTGCTTGTGTGCAGTGTTAGCAAAGTCTACCCCAATAAGATAGCCCAGGTCTCGCTGAACGGCAGAACAGCCTTCTGGTGTGTCAGCCACTCCGCCCAGCAAGATCATTAATGAATATATTGAACAGTACTGGTCCCAGCACCAACCCCTGAGGGACTCTGCTAGACAGGCCTCCAATTAGATCCTGCCCTACTGATCGCCACTCTCTGCCTTCTTCCCTTCAACCAGTTAACAAGCCACCTCACTACCTGATCATCCAGCCCACACTTTCTCAGTTTTGCTGCCAGGATGCTGTGGGAGATGGTGTCAAATTCTTTACTGAAATCAAGATAAACTACATTCACTGCACTACCACCATCTGTTCACCTGGGTACATCTTCATAAAAAGCTATCAGGTTGGCCAAACGTGACTTCCCCTTGGTAAAGCCACGTTGACTGCTCCTAATGTCCCTCTTGTCCTTTAAATGCCTGGACACAGCACCCAGGATAAGCTGTTGCATCACCTTTCCAGGGATGGAGGTGAGGCTGACCGGTCTGTAGTTACCCGGCTCCTCCTTCTTACCCTTTTTGAAGACTGGAGTCACGTTTGCTCTTCTCCAGTCCTCAGGCACCTCTCCTGTTCTCCATGACTTACTGAAGATGATGGAGAGTGGTCTAGCAATGACTTCCACCATCTCCTCAGCACCTGCAGGTGCATCCCATGGGGGCCCATGTATTTATGCATATCCAGATTACTCAAGTGATCCTTAACTCGTCAACCAAACAAATCTCCTCCTTTAACCTGACTTGCTCTGGAGTCTGGGGCTCCTGAGGACAGCCTCCAGCAGTATAGACAGAGGCAAAGAAGGCATTCAGTAACTCTGCCCTCTCTGTATCCTCTGTCACCAGAGCACCCACCTCATTCAACACTGGGCCTACATTGCCTCTAGCATTATTTTTATCTGCGGTGTATTTGAAGAAGCCCTTCTTATTGTCCTTGACCTCCCTTACAAGGCACACCTGAAAATGGGGCTTTAGCTTTCCTAGTTGTACTTCCTACATCCTCTGACAACAGTCTTACATTCATCCTAAGTGGATGATCAATATACTCTCTTCTTCTACTTGAGTTTGCCGAGCAGTTCCCTGTTTAACCATGCAGTGTTTGTCTTGAAAGTATCTGGAGCATTTGTTCTGCTGGAACCACACAAGGACAGAAGAGCTTTAGTGATGTTTTCCCCATAAAAGTATTTTCCCTTTAAACTAAAGTACACGTGGCTCACTCATAATTCTGCTGTATCACAAATTAGCAAATATCATAAAGCAGCAAAATTGTTCTTTCCTTTATCTAAGTGTGCAAAGGGAACAATAAAGTACAAATGCTAGCCTAACTGAAGACAGACAATTATTATCTGTGCTATCCATTCCTCCAAAATGTGGAATTTAAGGACATTTCCAGGAAAGACACTTGTCACTTCCAAACCTCCAGAATAAAAGAGGCTTTGCACATTTGGACCTGTTTTACAAAAGAAAGCTGATTGTAGTAGTCTCCCTGTACCTATTTTTATAGGCTGATAGTTTGTGTGTACAAGAAGGGAAACGTGTTTTGGAATTCAGCCCCAGAATGCCTCATTTACTTTCCTGGAAAAGGTTCCGAGCCTAGATAATTATTTAAAACTGAAAAAAATCTGAGAGAGAATGGAAATTTGGGGCCTCAAAATATGAGTTACGTAGGGGATGTTTAACATTTTTGGTTCTGTTGGTTTTGCAGCCGAGTAATTACTGCTCTATATAATCTTGTGGTTATTAATTGGTCGCTCTCCTTGGTGTCTGTTGAATTCTGGTGTTTGCAGAACTATGTTGCTCTGTATGTGATAATGTGATATGTAATCAAGTATAAAGGTCCCCAAAAGAAGATTAAAAACAATATTAGGGAAATGGTGATGCTCTGCACTAAGGTTGTAAAGCTGCTGAAGACAGAGCAACTGGAGGGGTTCCCCAAACTCTCCAGGCCGTGCAGGATGCAGTACATACTGCCATGACAAATGCAGTCTTCCATGCCAAAGCATGTTCTGTGAAAAATCAAGATCCTGCTATGTTTTGTTAGGAGGGACCTTGATTTTAATGTGCCCTTTCTATTTGGCTGGATCAGATGTGTTTTGTTCTGTCTGAACAGTTGGTTCTGAGTCTGGTTGAATTTTTTTTCCTCTCCTGTTCCTGTCCATCCCCAGCTACATGTTGCTGCCCACCCCCTAGTCTCCTACTACCTCACAGATGTTCTGGTGCCCTGAAATCTGCCAGCATGACCACACGCTTAGCTCATTTTCTTGTGCCAATTCTGTCAAAAGGATATCAGTTTAAGAAGGCAAGTAGATAAAGAAAAAATACTAAGGCAACTTCTTTTCCCAGCTTCTCTGGAGTCAGAATATTGTCTGGTTGCAGACTGACTGAGGATTGTCTCTGTGCTGCTGTGCCTTGCACACACAAAGGGGAAGGAACTTTATGGGTGGTTTTGTGCTTAAAAAAATGTAACACGGTACACAGGTTGGCTTTACTCAGCTTTATGCTTTACACATAGACCTACCTAGCCATGCACAAACTCACAAACTTCAGATTTCCAAAATTTTCATGTAGAGCTACAACAAATTATTAGTCATCTTTTATTTCTCAAGTTAGGCTTTTTTTACCTCTTGAAATTTTCATGTACATCTCAGTAACATCCTGTTGGCGTAAGAAATTAAATATCTACAAGATGTACATAAGAGAAGCTGCCACAACATTGTCAAATACTCCTACATTGCAGAAACACAAAGTAGGAACACTACTAAAAAAGTTGTACCTCAACTTCAGCAGCACATTGAAGTGAAAACACACATTATTCCCTCTGAGACTTAATTCTGAAATTTCCTTCTGTCCATGGTTTCCCCACCTGTATAAACAGCCAAGCCTAATTATTGTTTTAGCCCAACACCTATCTGCCTTTCCCAAACAAGAAAGGAAATGAATGTCTAAAAGGCTTTCAGTTCATCATAAAAGAGGTCCAGAATCAGAAGGAAGTCAGCTTTCCCTACAAAGGAACTACATGGGGGGGTGGGAGCGGGAAATCAAACCAAAACACTCAATATAAGCTTTACACAACATAAACTATCATCATTCATATTATGGTAACACCTAGAAGCCAGAACTGAGGTTCTTACCCAGAAAGACACATGTGGACACATGGTGAAGGATTCTCACACCTGAAGAACTTGCTGTTTAGACACACAAAGGAAAGAATAAAAGGAAGCCCACAGAAGTCCAAAATTATGGGTCTTGCTCATGGGCACAACATGCAGTCCAAGGCCGAGCCTAGACAAGAACCCAGCATGCTAAGTAGAACCATAACCATTGCTTCTTTCCAGACAGAGCAAACCTACAACCTTTTTATACCATCATGATAACCTTACAAACAATTTTCAATAGATTAAAAAAAGGCATACATTTTACTACAGTAAATGGTTCAGGAACGCTCTCAATCACCCCGACTCTCCCATCCCTTTGGCAGTCTAGACAAGATGTGCTGCAAATAAGAAACTGAAATCCTGATACAGATGCATCTAGAGAAACGTGACTAAATGTTTTTCCATTTTCTCTGGCTCCAATTTCAGCAAATTTCAGTGCCAAAAAAATAACTTTATGGGTAGGCTACAGCAAAAATGGTTCAAACACAGAAGAAGAAAACTTAAAAATAATAGAAAATACTCAAACACCACAGTGCCAGTTCAAAGAAATATATAGCTGCCATTTTTGGGAGTCAAAAGACATATCTTCAAACTCACGCCCACATATATAAGCAGCACATTGGTGGAAGGGCAGGCAGAAAGACAGAAATGTAGACAGTTTTCCCCACATATAAATGAAAACATAAAATTTCTAAACCTGCTTATAGAACACAGGTGATTTTATTTAATTTTGTCCAAAACTTGCTCCTTATTTCTGCAGAAGGAAGAGTACAAGCCTATTAGCATTATACAAGGAAGTAACACCCTAGAGAACAAAGTGCATTCATTTATACTAAAACAATACTAACTCAAGCAATGCATGGTCATCAGGGATTTGATTATCCCAATTTGTGCACTAAACCTGTTTTGTGCACCATATTTCTTTCTCTCACCTTTCATTTCCACTATTTGGCTGTGTTTTCATTGACAGAAAAAGATGTAATTATTACATGGAGATGGCAAATTCAATATAAAAATGCCAGCACTGAAAGGAAACTTTTAAGTCAGGTAAAAAGACAAGTGTTGTTATTTCACTCCCCACCTGAGACTTCATGAGCTGCATGCAGTTGCAATATCAGTGTAATAATTACACTTGTGTCAGCAATGAAGCCGTGACCCAAGACTTTCCAAGCTTCCAAGGGAAGCCTTCTCCCTTTATGTCTGGAAAACATCCAGGGCACTTCAGATGAATCACAGAATCACATAATGGTACGGGTTGGAAGGGACTTGTAGAGATCATCCAGTCCAAGCTCCCTGCTAAAGCAGGTCCACCTAGATCAGGTCACACAGGAACATGTCCAGGCGGGTCTTGAAGAGCTCCAAGGAAGGAGACTCCACAACCTCCCTGGGCAACTTATTCCAGTGCTTCATCACCCTTACAGCAAAGTTGTTTTTCCTTATGTTTAAACGGAACTTTTTGTGTTCCAGTTTCATCCCATCACTCCTTGTCCTGTTACTAGATACAACAGAAAAAAGGATATCCCAGTCTCATGATATCCACAATTTATAAATATTAATGAGATCCCTGCTCAGACTCCTCTTCTCTAGAAAAAACAGCCACAGTTTCCACAGCCTTTCCTCGTATGAAAGATGTTCCAGTCCCCTGATCATCTTGGTGGCCCTGTGCTGGACTCTCTCCAGAAGTTCTCTGTCCCTCGTGAGCTGGGGAGTCCAGAACTGGACACAGGACTCCAGATGAGGCCTCACCAGGGCAGAGTTGAGGGGGAGCAGAACCTCCTTTGATCTGCTGACCACAGTCTTCTTGATGCATCCCAGGATGCCATTGGCCGTCTTGACCTTGCTCACCAGCAGGTCAATCCCCAGCCTGTACTGGTGTATGGAGTTGTTCCTTCGCAGATGCGAGACTTTGCACTTGTTCTTGTTGAACCTCATGAGGTTCCTCTTCTACCAACTCTTAAGCTGTTTGAGATTCCATTGAATGGCAGCACAGTCTTTTGGAGAATCAGCCAGTCCTCCCAGTTTGCTGTCATCAGTAAACTTGCTGAGGACACACTCTGTCCCCTCATCCAGGTTGTTGATGAAGATGTTTAACAAGACTGGTCTCATAACCCATCCCTGTTTAACTCCACTGACCACAGGCCTCCAACTTGATTCTGTGCCATTGAATCCAACCTTATATTACAGTTGAGAACAATAAATAAATATGGCTGTTCTTCAGAAGCCAGACTAAGGCAGAACACAATACACTGACCACGGCAATGCACTGCCTGGCATTTAACATACTCAGGCCTGGACCAAGTATTAGTGCCATGTGTTCCCTTTTCTGGTCAATGTCTTTTAAGTAAGCCTATTACAGTCAGCATTTACACTTCTGTTTCCAGTTGTTGCACATTGTTTTGGTGCCTTACATGTCCAGGATTCTGCACACTCTATTACACACATGCATATATTTTACTTATTAAAAACACTGCAAAAATACAAATGTTCATACAAAAATCTATGCCCACAGTCTAAAGTCATGCTCTGAATCCAGAAATGTGACAAGCATGCACATTCAACGTGCAAGACAATAGCAGTTAACTACATTTTAACTTTTTTATAAACAAAACCCTGCAGTGGATTGTTAATAAACATTAAATACGTAACAAGAAACAACAGCATGCATTTAAGTAACTCCCTGCAGGTATAATGACTAAATACAGAAGCAGATTTCCACTCTCTTAAAATAAAACAGGATCTTATGAACCCAATTTGACTCACATTCACCTGCACAGGAAAAGGGCTGTCTTTCCTATATACTAAAGAAAATGCTCACAAGAATATGCTGTGCCCCAAACATAAGCCTTATGTGAGCAATTTAAAAAACAAACAGAAGATACCTTAAATTTCAGCAGTGAACTGTACTGAAATTGAACATGGTTGCCTGCCTTCATGTTGCCTTTGAAGCACTGTCCGAAGAAAGGATTAACAACCAGAGTATTGCTAATGAGAGGAAAATCCTACCTTGTCCAAAACCAAACATAAACTAGACTACGAAAGCACTTGCTTTTTATGAAAAACACCTTTCTGCTCAAAACCAGCAAAAAATAAAAGAAAGCCAACCAACAACAAGAAGCCAAACCCACATCAAACAAGCAGTAACTTGAAGCACAGCTGACAAAAGCTCTTCACTTCTGTACTAAACGTGGGCATCTCATTCTGTAACTAAATACTTTCTCAGAATTTGGGCAACCTTTATTTTCTACTTACAGAAAGCAATGTAGTATACAACAGAAGTAGTAGAAATTAAAAATGGATAATTCCTTTACCAAGCTTATCTAGAAATTAACTAAAGAAGATGAAATAAAAATGTTTTCTTTCTCTCCCTGTTTGGGACACGTTACCCTTCTATTACTACGTGCAGTATGGGTCAACCTTGCCATTAACAGACATCACCTGAGTGACAAAAAGTAACTCCGTTTTGAGAAAAATTCGGGGGGGTTTGCCTCCTTTGCTGTGAATATTTGCAATGCAGAGCAGCCCCGTGTGATACACATTATTGACTCAGCAGCAACAAGATTCAAAAGTACTAACTCATTTTATAGAAGTCACTGAAGAGCCAGTAACTAGAAGTCATTATCATCCATCCACTACAGCTTCTTGATAAATGCAACACAAAGCTCATGCAAAGATGCACTTTATTTCCTCTATGTTATTAACATGTGAAAAACATCAACCTTCTTATATCTTACTTGAGGGAAGTCAGGGCAACTAAAACCTCTCAAGAATGTGGTCCACTGATTACAGCATTATGTGTTTATATACACATATATATAGACACACATCTATATAGAAATACACACTTAAGGTAAGACGAATTGACATCAAATGAAGCCTAACATTTCTGAAGGCTATTAAGTCTTAGAATTAAATATTTCTTTTCCTGCAGTAGTTGTCCAAGGACACCACAGAACAGTACAACATCAAAGGAGAAAACAGCTATCTCCTCCTGCAGAACAGCTAATCCACACAATTAACCATCTATCAAATTACACTATAAATATGACCACATGCTCACTCTGTGTTGCTCAGAAGATTCTCCAAGATGCTATTCTTGACACTAATGAGGTGCAGCATAAACAATTAATGACTTGGAAAAATAACACACTGAGTTTAGATTTCATTTATTAAAAAAAAACCCAACAAAATATCATAGGCTGTGTAACATCTGAACTGCATGGAAACATGTGGCATTATCCTTCAAAGCTAGAGATGTTGGACCTATCAATCCTTGATCTTTCAGTATCACAACTTTATTATGAGAGAAAAATTGATCTAAATCATATTTTACCCTATACCATAAGGCAGCCTCTCTATTTCTCCTCACAGTCCTCTAATCTGGCTCACTACATGGCCTCACATTTTTGTGCTGTTGCTGGACAAGGCATGGTATGGAAACTGGACGTTGCTTAAACTAAAACCACTAGACAAAGCGCTCTCTTTGAAACACAGGCTCTTCCTAATCTACACCAGGTACTACAAACAAATTATTTTTTATCCAGGATTAAAGAACCACCATTACTTACAAGGTAACCAGTAGACTCTAGAACATTTAAAATTAGTAAATCCACTGAATGGTATGACTCTGCTGCAACCTCATTTGCAATGACCTGTGCTTAAATAATGTTTAAATTGTTTACAAAAAAATAATTAAAAAATCCACTCCAAATCAACAACAAAAACAATTTCTCCAGGATTCAGGAAGCAAAAGAGAACTACTTGATAAGTTCAATTTAAGTATCAAGTCAGCCTCCAGTGGAAAAAAAAAAAAATCTCATTCAAACCTAAAGAGTAAGCTGCAGATAAACAAAATTTGGGGCTATTTGGGGTTTACACATAAGCTTTTGTGCACAAATCAAACAAAGCCTTTCTTGCTAGTGCAAATTTTACAACTGTATAGAATGATGTACTTTGAGGTTGCTAAAAGAAAGATTTCAGGAATTCTTGGTTTTTTAACATGAATTTACAGCTGTGAGAAATAGAAAAGTTCCATGCCACTTCAGACATTGGGATGAATTCTGAAATCATTACTGCTTTGCTGATGCATGGCTGAAGCCAGCTGGAAGACCTGCAGTATTCAGCAAAAAGCCTGATCATACATTTGACATGTGCTCATTGAAGAACATGGAATAAAGATAGGCACAAAATGCTATCTGCTGCAGACTGATATATTTGTTAATGTCTTGGGATCACCTCAGCAAAAATTATTCTTAGGAATAAGTAATACTTTTGATAGGACTTTGAATAAATTACCATTCCACGTTTCAAGGTCTTTCTAAATAAAATAATAATACACACTCACTTCTGGTCACATATACACTAGTGATCTGACAAATGGCATCATACATACCAATAACTGCAAAAGAACCACAACAAACCAAACCCTTCAAAAAATACATTTTTTTCTTCCCAGACATCTTACCTTCATGATGAAGGTCAAAGTTTTGAAAATTAATTTGGACATTTTAAAAGTTAAACTTTCATTGAAAGACATGTTTCCCAGCACACTAAGCAAACAGGACTTACTCAGATGCTCAGTGATTTGTTCCTAGTGTCCTGCTGATGTTTAAATAGGAAAATAACCCTGTAAATCTATTCTTTTTCTTAAACAGTCAAGATTAGTTTAGACTTTACAACAATAAACTTGTGCCTAAGAGTGTGTCCATAATGCTAACCTATCTCCCACTGTACTTGACTGCTTTATTCTTGCATACAAACACTGAAGTTGAAAAAAAAGAACATAGTTTGGAAAGCTCTAGCTCCTGAAGAAAATGGGAAGATTTTTGTGGAATTCTGTATATTGCTTCTGCCTGACAACAAGAGGCAGACAAGTTACACAGGAGAAAGCATTGCGTGCAGGTGTAATTCAGAGCACAGCAGATGACAAGTTATATTTTTATCTCTGCAACCTCTCCACGTGCCTGTTGATGCTCAAGCCTCCAGAAACCATGCAGAGGCTTTTCATTAGCACTGGTACATTGTGTCTCAATTGCTATGAAGCTTTACTGACAAACTCCCATCAACACAGGTTTGTGACAGCGATGAGTGTCACGCAGCAGCAAAGAGACACTTGAAGTCATTTTATTTTCCAACACAGAGGAAGATTTTATAAATAAAAATATTTTTTTAAAAGGAATTGCTGCTAGAGTCTCAAAATGAGCATAGGAAAGAATATGTAAAACATCTTCCTCCCAAATAATGGTCAGGGAACTAAACAGCAGGAGAATTTCAAGGTAATTTTAAAAGAACAACAGAATTTACAATTAAAAGAATGCATTTCCGCCTCATAACAGTACACTGGCTTGAGTGTACCTGCCCTGCACTGTGGGCTCCCGAGCAAACCATTACTTTTCCTGTGTTCCATTCAAACAAGTCCTTCCACTTGTCTCTGGCTCGTTGCCAAAGACATGGCTAGAGCACACTGTTGCCACATGGCCTGAAATATTCTCACACACTTGGCAACATGCTTTGAAAAGAAATACCTAAAACAAGCCAGCCTCCCTCAGAAACTAGCAATTGTGGACAACAAGGTCCTAACAGGCTGTCATTAAGCATATGGACAGGTATCATAGTATAAAAAAAACACAGTAATGAATCAGCATACATCGAGAAGTGACCGAGCAGATGCTTAGATTCAGTAAACCGAGCTTGTTACACAGCCTCAGTCGATACAGAAAATTAGCTCCAATGCTGAGACTAAGAAACCATTCCAAAGTACAAGCACCCTTGCAGAAGTAATTCTGGAATAACTGTTAGGTTTTGAATTAAAAAAAAAAAAAATCTATCTCAAAGCAAGTTTTGTTACCCTACAAAAGCCTTATACTCTGTCCAAGGAAGGTGATGCTTTCCCAAGAAAGCATCCCAGGTTTCAAGAACATTCCTCAAAGTTGGGCACTGTAATACACCTCCTTTAAAAAGAAAACTTATTTTGTGTTGAATGAAAGAACTTACAAGGCATTATATATTAGCAAAAAAAATCAAGTATACATTTATAACTCTTAGGTATTTGAAATACTAGCTTTGCGAAATTGCTGACCATGTAAAACCACAAGCCTTGTGGAACTTTTTTGTAGGAACTTTTCTTAAGAACTACTAACTACTATTGTTATCTAGCACTGATAGAACTACTACCTAGGGCTGGCAGTACAAGACCGGTTTTGTCCTGTTCTGTGGTTTGAAAAAATGACTCCAAAGGTGTAAAGTACACCACCACAAGGAAGACTTAGATCTGCACCCTTAACGACCAACCCCCTCCCCTCAACCCCCCCAATCACTGAAGGAACCTGGCTGACTGAGGTGGGACAATGGGTGGAACTGATTATAATGAGTTCTTAGAAATGATTAGCATAAACCAACCTTTTTAAAGAAATGTAATGAATTTGCAGGTTTATTGTCTAGATAAAGTGAAAACCTAATGACTGGCGTGTGCATGTTTGGCAGAGAAATCCTCTGTGCACCCAGTGCTGCAATAAAGAATACCTGCTTAATAGTCACATTGGCTATTGAGTCTTGACTGGCATTTTCTCAGCATCAGTGTCCGCACAACACTGAGTCCACAGAATCCTACAAATCAAACAAGCACAAAAAAGGCAGACCAGAATCTTCACCTGTATCTACTGTGCTTTCCAGATGGGCACAGCAGCTTTCACACGTGTATTTTGCATATATGAGAGCACCAGTGTCAAGGAGCAAGTACAGCTTGGAGGACTCAGTTGTATGGACAAGTATTCCACATCCTTCCGCCACTGTACACCAACTTCCTCAAGGAAAAAAACAAAACCAAAACCCCCAAAACAGAATAAAACAAACCCCCACGACTCAGAAAACCATGTGAGAGGCCAATGCTTACAAAGATGCCATAACCACTGCTCAGGGAAAAACAAGTCACTTGCATCATTCCCTACATACAACAAGCTTCAGGCTGGCTGAATTTTGCCTCTGAGGACCAGTGCCAGATGTGCTCTATCTCCAGATGCCAGGAGTTCCACACCCTAGGGATCAGCAACTAGTTATTTTCCATGAGCTGTAATTAGTGTAGCAGGATGGAAATGGGCTGGATGTGTCAAGGGAGTAATCCCCAAGATCGAATCCTCGATCACTTAAATATTTTGCAGATAACACAGAAGACATTAATTTGGACCATGAAAGCTGAGAGGTAATGTAGAACAGAGGTCACAAGTCTAAAATAATTCTACCTGCTCATCTTCTCTCTGTTGTGCACTACTAGGCTGAATGCCAAGCAGCAATCCTCAGACATGGACTAAGCTGCAGCTTCTCCAGTTTTACCAATCCTGCCATGGGCAGAAAATGTCAGTGGAGACACATGGTAAGGAGACAGCAGACAGCTCTTCAAATTGCCTGAAAGAGGAGGGTGGTTTGGGTTTGTTTTTGGGGATTTTGCTGTGCTTTATTTTTCCCCTTCCACTCAATGATGCCACCTAATCTTCCTACTTAGAAAAGTAACCCAACAAGTTTCTAAGAGTTCTCTTGACCACTGTTTTTAATTACCCACCTCCAGACATTCCAGCCTTTAGCAATCTTAGTTGTTCAGACAGTGGGGGTGAAAGAAAAAAAAAAAAAAAAACAAACCACAATACAACAAAACAAACAAAACACCTAAAATACCACCACAACACAAAGCAAGCAGGTAAAAGGAAAAACAATACACAAGATCCCTGCCTAGGCAGGGAGGTTGGACTGGATGATCTTTCCAGGTCCCTTCCAGTCCTTGAGATTCTGTGAAATGCCACCAACACAGGCAAAGGATACAATATGTAGAAATTGTAAAATAAATAATGCAAAAGGTATGGAAAGTGGTTATGCAAGATCAAAGACTTTGCTGCACAAAACAGATCAGGCATACAAGTTTGATTAATAAAATACACATTGCCTTACCTTTTCAGAGCTACTTTATCTAGCATTCTGTTAGTCTGCAACTTCATTTCTCTCTAATAAAATACCAGTCATTGAGAAAGTAATACAATGGAGTCAAACAAAACAAGTTTATTGCTAGAAGTGTATTTAAAAGGCATACATATAGGAAGACATTACTCTGAGGTGCTCCACAATGCATTCAGACAGACCATTCACGTATCACTGTCACCTTTTCTTCACTGAAAAGTTGTAGTTTAAGGGCATGTTTCAGTAACAACAAAAAGTCCAGGTATACCAATTTCCAGTCTCAAACGTAGCAACTCTGAAACGGTCCTCCTTGAAATTATGTATCAAGTTCTAACATCAGGAGTCAAAGTCTACGTAAAAATCAGAGTTGGTTTTGGTTGTTTTTTTGTTTTGTTTTTTTCAGAAACAGAAGGTTATTCAATAACATAACCATTAAAAGAAAAAAAAGAGTAGGAGAAACTGGTTAACCAAGTGTTTACACACATAAGAACAGACACATATATTATGTTTGTGTATCCTCACCAAATATCTCACACCCATCCACAAGTACATACCTCAGCATAAAGTAGCCATTACCTTGTAAGAGATTAGTTCTACCTAGGTCAGCGTTTCTGTGAACTGTGAGCAGATCTCTCTCTGCTCTGGGGAACTGAGCAGTCTGTTAGCAATATTTAGACTCTAAGTTAACTACCAGTCACTAACTAAAGGCCATTTCCGGTTGTGTGGCTCATGCAAAACAGCTTCCATTTCCACAGAACACAAAAATTTGCAAACAGCAGAATGACTTTGTCATTAACAGGCATTTAACATAGGAATTTTGTCATAACTGTTCAGGATTCCTTCAAGCAGAAGGATCGCCACTGCCCAGTCATGACAAACATGGTGTTTTCTGTTGCTTTCACAGAAGAAGGAAAGTTCAAAAGTAGCCAGGATAAATCCACGGCCAACTCTCTGACGTTTAAATTTAAATTAAAAATCTTATTGCCAAACATTTCATTTTTCAGTTGCATTCAGACGTGATGGTAACAAGTGGAATGACCACAGCCATGAAAATATTTCAAAGAGAAAACTAATCACAACCTATATCACATTTTTAGCCACTAAATGGCTGAGGATAGACAGCAATTCCTCTGAAAATATTAACCATCTATATGACTTGTTTGTCAAAGCTTATTAGGCAAATAAGATTTTAGAAGCACACTTTTAGTACACTTTCTAAGTGTTAAGCACGCCACTCAAAGTTCAAATGGTATGGATTAGTTCTGAATGCAAGCTACAGAGCTCACTGCACCCTTACAGAACATCTGCAGATGTTTTATTTACTATAAGTACTATCCCATTCAAGCTTAAATTTGTGTTGTTGTGTGTTCATTCCTCCCAATTTTACCAGGTTTCAAGCTCCCTTAAGATTTGATTTACTCTGTCCAAAAACATCTCCCAAGAATATTCCCTGACTCTACTAGGCACATCGTTCAAGATTCCTTCTACAACAGTTGCTGTATCTGCATTTTGCAATTGAAAAATGCACCTTTTTAATTCCAAAGTCACAGCTGATAATGAGTGTACTGAGCCCCTGTGACTCAGGATGGGGTGGATGTTGCAGAAAGATTAGCCAGAATGAAAATCCAGGATCGTGCAGGTTTTGTGGCAGGTAGAAGAGAAAGATGTGCAAACAATTCAAGTTCAATTTATTGAGTCTTCGCTATACTTTCGGCTGCTTTAGCCACACCTTTCCTAACTCTCTTATGCAGCTTGTCTAAATAAGTCCAGATGTGTAACACTCTGAATATATATTTTCTAGCACTTCAACACCTGCAAACTTGAGGTTTCGAACATTTGTAATAGTCAACTTTATCCAGATAGTAAGAAACATGATGTTAAAACCCAGACAAACAAAAATTCTCTGTTAACTACAGATAAGACACAATGTACTGACTTTTTTTTTTTTCTTTTTTAAATCATTCACAGCTGGGCACACCTTCTAAATGGAAAATGCTAGGCATGGACATTTTCATCCTCTTGACTCTGACTTGAGAACATCAATACTAACACAGCAGTCTAATTTCCTTTCATACCTGGATGTGTCTCTCTCAAAAGATAAGTCACTAATACAGACTTCCAAGGCTGAAACATTTTCTGCCCTCCAAGAAAAAAAACAATGTTTAAACATATACTTCAGGTTGCCAACCCTCAGGCAGTGGAAGTAATCAGATAAATAGTTATGTTTTCTAATTTTTCTATTATTTATGTAATATTTTATGTCAAAACATATTTTTTCCCTACAGTGCAGGCAATTCTATTCTGAGCTTCTGAGTTGTTCTAGAACCAGAAAATTTTCTATGACTGAAATGAAAACAAAGTAAGACAGAAAAATAGGAAATTTGGTGGCCATGAGTGACCTCCCAACTAAGTGCAGCTGTAGGTCAGGGCATCCTACATACTAGGTAATTCAAAGTAATGTAAGTCTCAAGGAAATATTTTGGTTTGGTTGATCCGCAAGACATATGGTCACTTAAAAACCCATCAGCACAGAATGCCTAAGTCATAAAGGCAAGTGCACCAAGGCTTAATGGTATATCTCCCTCTCAATTTAAAAAGGTAAAAAAGGAATCAACTTCATCTTCTTAATAGTTGCACTCTATAGTATGAAGTTTTGCATTAAAAAAAAAAACAAACTCTTCACTACATTTCTAGTGGTCATCTTGATTTTTTTTTTCCATCTGAATTCCAGCTAGGTTGATTTTTAAGTGTAAGAAAACAATGTATTCATGCAAAAATGAGTGGAAAAAAAAAGTAAAAGAAGTGGATAAAGTACCCATGAATCTGGAATGCAGAGAAGATATGCTTGACAAAGAATTAAACACTAACTGTTAGGCATAATCTCTGCCTAATTAAAAATCTGGAGTATATGACTTCAGCTACAAGTACACACAGTATTCCTTAAAAATACTCAAAGTATCTATTGATATCCATAGATAATAGCAGCATTGCACACTTGTGTCATATTTTCCACTTCCTTTTGATTTATTTCAAACCAGCACTGAACAGCAGAAAAGAAAAACTACAAAATCACCTGACAGTAATACTATTTGATTCTCAAACCCAAAGCCAAGAAATTCACTAAGCAAGTCCACTCAATCCACAGCTCTTCCTCATCTGCCAAGAGGTTTAGAAATAAGAAGCAGACAATGCTTGCTCACACTCTCTGGCTTTTTTTTTTCTTTTTAAACATCACAGAAAGAAGAGTTCGAGGTTCTGTCTTCACTTACTGCCACCTCCTACCTCCAATTTAATTCTTGTAGGCTGAGGATCTAGAGTCTTCCTGGGCAAGTTTATCACCTTTATTATCACATACAACAAATAATTTCCATAAAGAAGTATTAATAGATGATTTAAAAAAAAAAAAAATCGCATTTCATGTAATAACATGATGAAAATAGTCAATATACACTCAAGGCAAACTAAAGAAAGAGAACTTCTGGAACCACCATCACAAGCTATTGTCAAATCCCAAGACAAATGAGGAGATGCCAAGGTAAGTAAATCATTCATCTCTCCATCAGAAAAGAGAGGTCCTGTAAGAAGGACGAACCCCCAAATTAACAGCACTGAACTTTCACAGGATACCATGTGCCCTCTAACAAGAATCCATGAGAAAAAAATAAAAATCAAGTCCTTTGTAAACACACTAAAGACAGAAATATTATTTTCATTTTTCTGGTGTCCATAGTAGAGGGGAGCGTTACAACCTAACATATTTACAACTTCATTTTTCCACTTGCATCATTTTTCACTGTAGCTCAGAAACTGCATACTTCATAGGTTTATCGAACAATTACCTGTTTTACCTCTGTAGTCTCAACAGGAAGACTAGAGTTCTAAAACCTTAATTCTGCCTGTCACAAAGACAATTTCTGTTATTATTTTAAGAAAGTCACCTTAAGCTAGGGAAGCTCTATTTCTTTATGTATAAAAGATAAATAGATAGATATTACGTTAGCAGAATATTCAGAAATAGCTAATACCCATACAGCGCTTCAGAAAGCCGAAGTTTCAAACAATATTCAACTACTAATTTATTAAGTAGGGGCATTTTTAAATACATATGCCAACATTTGAGATTCTCAAACTATTGACAATTGCACCAGCAACTCACTAATGTATCTGCTGTCACTGCAAAATGAAGACAATTCTGCAGTTGATTCACAGCTCAGGATTTCCTTCTCCCAGCACTGTCCCCATTAACTTAATCTAACACAACATACACATAGAAAATATTTATTGGTTTTAAAGCAGATTCAGTCACTTTAACCCTTTATATCATCCAGAGAAAAATGAACCAATTTAAATCAAGTATGTCTTAATTAATGTTGGCATCCTTCAAAAAGTCATCCATGGATTTAACATCATCAAAATGAAACCTTACATCTGTTTATGCAGGCAAAGCATGAGTCAAGTAAAAGAAACAACAGCTAAATTAAAAATCCTGTTTATTATTACATGGAGCATCACTCCACTCATGCTTTGCACTCTTTGAAGCTTCTCAGTAGAATCTTGTGGCTTAATAGACATTTTCGATCTTTAGTAAACAGAAATCACAAAGATGAAACACTGGTGAGCCCCATATTCAGATTTTTCCCTGAGAAAAGAAGTCAAAAGAATTGTTGGCCCATAAACTCCTAACAAACAACTGTACTGAACAATACTGTGGTAAGTGCTTCCCAGTTTCTCTCCTCCTCTCATCACAACTGTTTAATCTCCCAAAATTTCAAGAACTGCTCAAAATATCCTCTGACTCTATCATAAGACTTTCTATGGCCTAACTTAATGGGGGTAGAAAGTATTTAGTTCTCCAGAAGTATTTTTTCCAGTTCAAAGTCGCAAATGTAGGCTGTCAGGAGATGGCACATCTTTGACTTCCTCAGAAAGTCCCAAGGGTCCAAAGAGCACACAGCTTTGCGAGGCCCATATTCTCAGCCAATATCCTAACTATCTGCTCCTGCCTGAAGTGAACTTATGGTGCTGTTGGACACATCCTGTTGGAAAGTAATATAGCAAAGAAGGAAAATAATCCACATTCCTCAGAATCTCTAAACAAAATGTTGACTCCACCGTGCACAGTTGCATTTAATCATTGCTGGCCTGTGCCATAAACTGCGGGGATACTCATTCTACTGTCGTTCTGCCCTCAAAGCTCAGGTCGACACCTATTCGAGTTCTTCACAAAGGTTTTGAGCAGAGAACAACAACTATTTCCTTCAAGTCTTCTTAGCGCTGTGTGTTTTTTTCAGCCATATCAACTTTGGCAAAAGCCAAACATTTTGGGTTAAAGGTATGAGGAAAAAATAAGATTTCTTAGAGTGAAGAGAAAGTAAGTTACGTGCAACAGTTTCTTCCTAATCAGAAACTGAAACCTAGTTGTCCTTATTGACCTCAAGACCATAGGTTGTTTTCATATAATAGAGTATGTTCACAAAAACTGCTGATTTATTATGAAATTAAACTCTGTCATTAAAGCTATTTCTAGGCATCACAAGTGGGGAAATCTCTTTTATTTCTGTTCTTACATAAACAGAGACAACTACCTTTAACTCTACATTGCTGGCTAAATTCCATCTAGAAGCAAAGTTACATTAGACACTTTATAAACCATATGCGTCATCATTCTAGGCGAGGTTTTGTAACCTTTATTTGTTGTTATGCTGCCAGACCTTGCCATAACAATAAAGGATAAAAGTTCCCAGAAACAATCTCTGTGCTTGCTAAAGAGTTACCTTGGTTTGGATTATTCAAGAAACATGCAGGACTCAAAATAAATTACAGTTGGAACAAATCCCATGGTGTAGTTTACTAACAACTACATTATAAACAAGTAAAAAATTTTCTTAAGACAAAAGTTAAAATACTCAACATTAACAAAGAGGTTCAAAATAGCAAGCAGCAATAATGGGATTTACACCAGGCTGTTGATGAAATATATTCACACTCTTCTGAAGTATTAACTTTGTGTGTCATGCTGATCTATGTACTACAGGCACATCTACAGTTTGAGTAATTTTAAAGCATCTCAGGATGTTTTAAAAGAAATATTAAACAAAATTAATTTTAAATTAAATAGTAAAAAATCCACACACTGTACCTAAACAACAGTTAAAGCCTTTGTCTGGAGAGAGAAGAATCAGTGCTTCCAAAGTAGCAACCTAAACTTCAGAGTCAGTCTTCAGAGTTTTGGTATTTCCTCACTACTTCATGAGGATTTATGACCATTTGTGACAGATTCTCACATCACGCTGGTAGTAGTTACTGGGAAAACAGCCACCTAAATCAAGGACAGGCTGTCTGAAACGCAGCTGAGGACTCGTAGGTAGCACATTTCCCTGTCATAAAATTAGCACGTGTTCTTTCCTGCTATGTTCTGCATTTATACATACTGATATGTATCATTAGCTTTAGGTTATCTCAGGAAAAATTGTATTAATTAAAAAACATTTTAAGGTTGTGCTCAAACGCCTTTTTTATTTCATGCTGCATCTCTAGTTTCAAATTTTTCCAATCATTCTGTGCACTACTGCTCTCCTTCCTTGTGTTTCTTCATATTAGGCAAGTAGTCATTCCATTAAGGAAAACTAAGATACAGGCTCACAGTTTTGGGAAATGTTCTAGTAAACAAGCAACAACTAATCAAGCCTCTGTGTTTAAGTGTAAATAATTCTTGCTCAAGACAATTCTTAAACAAGAACTTAAATGACAATTATCTAAACTATGTACAGGTTTTAAGAGCTCCATACAAAATATCTACTATGCAGTATTAAGCATTCAGAACTTAAAATATTTTCAGACAAAAATATGCCATTGTCACAACCATCTTATTCTTGAATACATTACACAGGCAAGAGATTCCTCCCTTCAAGGAAACACTAAATGTAACAACCAATTTTGTCTTATGTCAGTGACAGTCAAGTAGAATCCATATTTGAAACAGGTTTTCAAGCCACATAAATAAAACCACTCCTGACATCACCACATACAGAGCTAGGACTTGGCTCCACAGCTCAAGTATTTCACAGCCAAGGCATTCAGGATCTATTATAACATACCAAACTTTGCAGATGCTTTAACACTGAAAAAGTTCCCAGTCTTGCAGAGATGTATTTACATTTTTGTAAGAAAAGCATATCAAAATAAGAGGTAAAAGTCCTTGAAGTCACAACACCTGCATACAGACTGAGGGTTCTCAGGAATGAAACTACAAACACGGAGAGCCTCTTATAACATCCACACTCTTTCCAAAGCTGTCCCGAAAAGTACTGTCCAGATCAACCTAACAAACAAATCACATACCTTCCTACTAAGCAGGCAGAACAAAGCAACATCACGATGATTTATAAACAGGACTCTTCAACTAATTAATAAAGACTGGTACGTTTGTAGCTTTTTCTGTTCATGTTAAGGAAGATGACCACTGAAACAGAATATACACCATATTAAAATAATCGCTGTCTCTAAAATTAGGTGAATACAAAACAAATTCCAAGATAAAACTTATTAATTTTATTGTGAACTCTGATTTTCCTAAGAATTCCTGCAAAGTTATCCCTTTTAAAAAATACTCCTTTCTATTAAAGTCTGTTAAGTAAACGTAAGGAAACCCTCAAGGAACACTATCAGCCTGTTCTTTCCTCATTTAAGACTCCTATAAGTTGGAGGGTTTTTCTCCCACCTAAAGCTACATAGCTTTCTTCGATCATGTAGGAACATGAACAACGTTACATAAGCGTGTTCAGAAAGGTACTCTGAAACTTTTTTTTTTTTTAAATTAAGGCAACACATACGGAGAAGGTGCATCCTGGGATGTAAAGGGCATTTTTTCCATATCATCCTGACAGAATAAGCAATACATAGTACATACCTACCTAGAGCTACAGCTGAAAATACAGAATGATGCCAGAAGAAGAGAGTCAGTTCTCCTGCTCTAAATGACAGTTCTAATCATTACAGATGGTTTGAAATGGTGGGTGGCCTAATAAAGGAGGCCGGCCCCGAGGTGATGTTTTGACAGCCACGGCCAGACTGTCGAGTTTTCCAAACTACCCAAGAAATGGCCACGACGAGGCTTCAGCTGGCTGAAGCACCAGCCCGATATATTGAAACAGAACAGATGTAGCAGCAACCCAGAAGTCTCCGTTCGTGGGATGCAAAGCCAAGACCGAAGCAGCGTGAAGGATGGGGAAGAGACACCGGCCGCCTACCCACGGGTGCCGCAGACTGAGTACTGCCTCCCTTTATTTGTGCTTTTACAGAATTAACACGCTCATATACAAACAAGCATTGCAAAAAGCAAAGGGCAGGCTCCACTCACCTTCTCCCACCCCCTCCCCAGCCCTGCCAAGAGTTCGGCGAGCGAAACCCGACACCCGCTTCTCCAAACCCCCGAGAAATCCCTGCCCGAGAGCGCGGAAGGACGGGAGCGCGGATCGGTGGGCGATTTTTCTCTCTTTTTGTAACCATACACGTTTAGCTGAGCCGCCCCGGGGGAAAACCGCTCCCCGCCACCCCGGCGGGACATGTCCCGAGAGAAGGGGGAGGAAAGGCCTCCTCTTCCTGCGCCCCCCTTCCACGGAAAAGAGAGGCGAGCAGGAACACTTGTGGCGGAGAGGACGCGCGCGGCTTCGCGCGTGCCCCCGCACCGTCCCGTGCATGTGCGTGGCCCGCGCCCCCGCCCGCAGGGTCCGGCTCCCGCCGCCGCCGCGGTCCCCCAGCCCTCCCGGCGGAGCGCGGGGGAAAGTTTGCCCAAGTCCGACAACAAAAGGGTGAGCGGCGCTCGGCTCAGCGCCGCTCGGGCCCGCAGTTCCCTGTCGCTTACCGGCGGCTGGTCCCGGCCCGCAGCGCAGCACCGAGGCGGACAGGAGCCGCAGGAGCAGCAGCAGCGGGAGTGGCGGGGCCGCCGCCTCCATGTTGGGCCGCCGCAGCAGCTGCCGGAGCCCGCGGAGCGTCTCAGGCGGGCTCCATGCTCGGGCCAGGCGCTCGGCGAGGAGGGAGGCGGGGACGGGGGAGGGGCCGGAGCCGGCCCTCCTCCCCCTTCCTTCACCCCGACCGCCGCCGCCGCCGCCGCCCGGGAGGGGGTTGGGGTGCTCCGATCGCGCCCGCGGACCAGGGAGAAGTCGCGGGCGCCCTGTCCCGCCTCACTGTACCGCACCCCACGTGTGGGTACACCTGCCCGCGGGTTACAAGCCGTTCCTGTGGGGTTTCTTTCTCCTCCTTCGGAAGCAATTATTCCAAAGCCGACAGAAGGGTCGGAGAAGATTAGGCGGCGAGGAGGTGCCACTTTTTCTGTGTCCAGGAAAAGGTTGTTGGTTGCCTCACAGATGGACGTTTGGTTTTGCCTTCTTCCTCCCACCAAACAGACGTTTTATCAAGCAACTCTTCTGCATAACATTACTTTTCAAAGAAAGGCACATTCAACAACAATTTCTTTGTTGCCTTTTCGCCCCTAGTACGTGCTTGCTCGTAAAAACATGTTGCTGCAAGAAAACCCTGCAGAAACCTTGCCCATGACATGAGGCCTTTGCATTGCTGGGGTCAGGCTGCGGAGAACTGAGTGGCACTCAGCTCATACTGAAGCATCCCCCAGCTCAGACACTGTTCTCCCCTCCCTATCAGGGGTAAAAAGAAATTACTTAAGTCAAGAATTTCCATTTAAGTCCCCATTTTCCCTTGTGCTGCCACCACTTATATAATAGGAAAAAAAGTTGCTAGGTGGCCTTGTATAGAACTAGAAACAACAGAGATCTGCCTGGCATCTCTTTAACATATTTTTGAAAGAGTGGGAACTCTAAATCACAAGCAAGTGCTTAAGAAATTGATGTTAAGTTTAATAGTTTGGTTTCATTGCAGAGCCGAGTGCTTCCAGATTCCCCAGTTACTGTGGACTAATTTATCTGGCTTGCTGTAGGTGCTACAGCAGCAGCTGAGGTTTCTTCTTGGTGCCCTGTGGATCCCTGCCCATCTCAAATAACAGGATCAAATATTCAAGAATTGCTTCAGGACCTGTTGGTTACTCCATTGCAGACATCACACTTTCTTCCCTCAGAAGGGGAAAAGATGTAGTGGTTTGGTTTGGTTTTAAAGCCAGTAGTTACTTAGATAAAAAAGTGGTAACTGCTATGAAAGCAGTTTAAAATTTCAAGGAGTTACAAAAGATAGTGCTGAACTTAAAGCTGACCTGCAAAGGAAAGCAAAGTTTTCTCCTCTATCTTGCTCCTGGTTTAATACATAAAGAACAAGTATTTTATAGATGTCTCCTTTTAGGTGGCATTTAAAACCTAGAGAAATCCTTGAGGGCAGGAAAACAAGAAGTTGATCTCTCTTCATAGAAGGTCTGTAATAAACTGGAGAACAAATCTGGGCTACTGTAAATCATTAATGGTAAAACATTGTGTGAACAGCAACTGAATAAGGGTTTTGTTTTGGATCTGTTTAAAAAAAAATGCCTGACACCAGACAAATGACTGGAAGAAAGATTTCTTTGTTGAAGACAGTGACTGGATTTTTGATGGGTCTGACCTCCTGCATTGTGGAAATTACCCAGTAGTCCTGGCATCACAGTAATTAGGGATAATAAAGTCAGAGATGGGGGAAGGGCAAGTGAACAGTTGCACTTGCAGCAAGCAGTGGGGAATGGTGGTAGATGGAGACCAATATCCCAAAGCCCCATCAGCTTGGGAGAAGAGCAGCACCAATGAACAAAACTGGTTTGTGTGTCTCCATGGAGAGCCAGGATGTCCTGCAATGGCATTGATGGCACCACCTGAGTCCACCTGTAGGAAACAAAACAAGTTCTNCGAGGCGCCTACAAAATCCCCTCAGGGGGTGTCTGGTTCTTGTAAATGGTCACCCATTCCCTCATAGTCCCAAGATTTAGGACCTATAGTTTACAAAAAGATGCAGACATCAGTCTTTAGTTACAAATAACAAACCTGAGATGCAGACATGGGTTTTGAGCTACAAATAACAATCCTGAGATGCAGACACCAGTTCTGAGATCAGCCAGTTAGTTAACATTATTAAAGACACAGATAACGACACAAGTTCTTTGTGTTAATTGCTTGGATTCCATTCCTGCAAAAACAGCATCACTATTTCTTACACCCCTTGTGACGGGGCAATTGGGTCCCCTGCTCTGTCCTCCCACTAATCCTAACTGGCCCAGGGACTGGTGGTGCAATGACTTCCCCATGGCACCAAAGTCAGCGTTAATCATGAGGGAGTCAGTCTGCCCATCAGGCTGCTGAGCAGCAACTTCTCTTTCAGCTGGCAGCTGCTCCCAGTGTTTAGTAGCTTGGGGCTCAAGGTTCCATACTAGGATGTGCTATGGCTGCTGTTATCCCTCCTCCATCCATATGCTATTGGAACACAGAAAACTGCATGTGCAATTTAGGATTGGCAGCATTTTATACCAACAAGGAGAGACAGAAGCATGTGAGGTGCCACACCGAAGAAAGACACAGTAGCTTAAACAGGAGGCTAAAAGAGATGAAGATGATACTGACTAATGAAAGGATTTAGACTGAAAGATTTCAAACCAGAACATTTTTCAAAGGAAGATTCACATCATAAGAAGAGATATTGAGAACAGGTAGATCAGAGCCAAATGCCAGCCTGGCTGCAATAGATGGCTCTTCATAGGCATAAACCACAGACTTTGATCCCACATTTAAGTTCATTCATTGCCAATAGCATAGATCTGGTATAAAAGTTCACTTTCAGAGTGAAGTACTTTTGCCTGGTACCAACTTTCCTTCCTGACTAGATCTACTGCAAATAGCAGATTAGGTGATAGACTTGAAGCTGAAACCAAATGAAGAGAGAGACCAGGCCATGGAAGCAGGTGACTAGGCAAGACAGTCTTACTAGAATGCATCTTTGGGACTTTTGACCATAACACCTTTGCTAAAAAGACATTAATAATGATCTAAAGCAACAGTAAATCTAACAGCAGACAGAAATGCAGTGTTTCTCTAACCCAGAAGACTCCATCTTGAACTGAGTTAATATATTGTGGGGGAATTTGGAGGAAAAAGGATTAAAATTGGGCAACTCTGAAAAGGAGTCTCATCTGTGTGCTGAGGAAGCTGCCTTCCACCTGTTTTCCATCCCTGCAAGAATTCCTCCAGTGAAATCAGGGAAGGCAAAGCTGTGGCATTCCTGAAACATCTGATATATACATTTCTGTAAGAAAGTTAAAAAAAAAACCAAACCTGTTAAAAAAAAAACAAGAAACCTTATCAGGATAGCAAAACTATGGTCCTATCCTTCCTCTCAATGGAAAAATGAAGGATCCCTTTCCATATGCACAGAGTGCCCAAGTAGGACTGCAGAAAGAGGCACAATGCTCTGTTTCATCCAAGATTCCTTGTGTAACCCTGGGCAAGTCTACTATTTCCTACAATAAAAGGAGCAGGGGGGATAATTTTCCTAACTTTCATCCTTTCTGCATGGAAGCTGCAGCAACTTTGAGGCCTGGCTGCAGGAAGCAGGAAAGGGATAAATACAAACTGGAGCCCAGCATTCCCCTGACGAGCCATACATAGACCACTTCTTGTGTTCTGCCATTACTAGCACTGATGGAGAAAGAAGAGACATTCAAGGACATAGGAGGGTGTCGTGGTTTAGGCCCATCAGGGAACAAAAGACCACGATTAGCCTCAAGTACCGAAGACTTAAGGATTGCTAAAGGGCAGGGAGGGCTTAATTGCTGCTTAAGGTGCAGGACAAAACAAACCAGGCTACTCGGCTTGGGGAAGATAACAGAAAATAATTTAATACCAACTAAAACATAAAACCCCAAAACATAACCAAAACAAAACAACACAGAATGGTACAGAGATGAAGAGTCCAACCAGCCCTTTCAGACCACCTGCTCCCCACTCCTCCCCTCTTCCCGGGCTCAGAGCCCTGATCCCGGTGTTTTATACCTCCGTCCCCCCTGAACGGCCCAGGGGGGCAGGGAGTGGGGGTTTCAGTCAGTCCGTTCCTGGTGGCTTCTGCCGTTTGTCTAACCTCAGGGCAAGTGGGTTCCGCACCAGTCCTCCTTGCAAGTCCGTGAGGTACCACACACACATGGCAGCCCTGCACGGGCTGCACCGACGCACATTTGTCCCAAAGCCCTGCACGGGCTGTACCGATGCTCATTTGTCCCAAAAGTTGCTGCTCCTCTCTGCCTCTCGTGTGGGGCTGCTCTGCGGTGCACAGGCTCTCCAGCATGTCCTGTGCCATGACCGCCTCCCCCACACAGTCTCTGGCCCGTCCGGGCACACTCACATGAAGTTGCTGCTGCTGATCCATAGGTTGCAGGGGTACCGGCTGCACTCTCACCACGGCTTGCAGAGGGGTCTCTGGTCTGATGCTCCATCCTTCCTCCTTCTCCGACTGTGGGGTCCGCATGGTCGCCTCCATCTTGTACCACTCTTACACCTCCTGCCTGGCACCTCAAATTCCCGTCCCTAAATAGTGATCGCAGAGGCGCCAGATTGGCCCAGCCAGGCCGGGGGTTGGGTCTGAACCCAAGAGTCGGGGGAGAGTCTAAAAAAACTTTTACCGGGTCTTCACTGCAACCCGCTCCCCCTGTTACCAAGCAAAAGCAACTCCTTGCTAAACCATGACAGAGGGGCAACAAAGAGTTCAGCTATTATCTGAGCTCCTAGACATGTCCTTCAGGATAACCTAGCCACCTCGCCAGAGCTGGGAAACTGGGCTTGACTGAAATGCTCCAAATGTTTTCTGCTTCTTTACCCCTCCTGGGTTTCTCCCTCATATCCCAGTTTACAGCACCTCAGACCTGTTCAAATTCCTATAGAGCTAACATTTAATGATAACTGCAGAAGCCCCCAAAGTGAATTTACTGCCTTATAAATGACACTCAGGTGGATTTTATGACAAATATCAGTACCAAGACACACATCTTTATTCGTCTGGGGCAGCACTGTTTTGTCAAGATGAAGTCACTAGATCCTGATAGGCTGAGGGTGTTTTTCAGTATTTTGCAAAGACAAGGTAAAGTGAACAGTGAGAACCAGAATGGCATTAAAATGTTTTCCTTCTAAGGCTGTAGGATGAAATAATTTCTCTTTCCCTGTGTCCCAAATACATTTCTTCATGCTAGCTTTCAGCTAGGAAGCAGTTTCAAACTAAAAGTATATAGCAACTCATTTTTCACCTATATCACAAGAAAAAATGGTTACAGGTAATCCATAATGAGACAGAAATTATAGAAGAAAGCGTAATCTGGACAAAGGTTCCCTCATTTCTTCTAAAAAAGAAGAAACACTAGGGAAATATATACATACAACAGCCATAGTTAAGATTGTACTTCCTGAGGAGAAATCTGAAGGAATTTGAGCAAGGGATGGTGTAGTGGTTTTGCCTGGGCCAGGATTTTTGGTAGCAGAGTGAGCTACAGGGGTGGCTTCTTTAAATAAAGAGCTGCCAGAAGCTTCTCCTGTAGCTAATAGGGCTAGTGAATTCTAAGATGTACCCCACACCTGATCCAGGCCTGGCCAATTAGCGACTGAGGTAATGAGGAGAAGTTGTGCAGTTGCTAAACAGCAGCAGCAAGAGGGAGAGAGAATGTGAAAACATCTCCACAGACACCAAGGTCAGTGCTTAGGTCCTGGAAGGTAGACTCCCCTGTGACCTGCGGTGAGGACCATGGTGGGGCAGGTTGTCCCCCTGCAGTCCATGGAGGCCACCAGGAAGCAAAGATCCCCTCACAGCCTGTGGAGGACCCCACACCAGAGCAGGTGGAGAAGGCTGTGACTCTGTGGGAAGCTCACCCCGGAGCAAGTTCCTGGCAGGACCTGGGAGCCCATGGGGAGAGAGAAGCCCACACCAGAGCAGGTTTGCTGTCAGGACTTGTGATCCTGTGAGGGACTCAGGCTGGAGCAGTCGGTACCTGAAGGACGGTTCTCCTGGTGAATGACCCACATTGGGGCAGGGTGTGAGGAGCTGCCCCTATGGGAGGTCCCATGCTGCAGCAGTTCGTGAAGAGCTGTAGCCCATGGGAATGACTCATGTGGAGAAACTCATGGAGGACTGTCTCCTGTGCGAGGGACCCCACAGTGTAGCAGTGGGAAGTGTGAGGAGGCCTCCTGCTGAGAAGAAGCAGCAGCAAAGTCCGTCTGTAATGAACTGACCATAACCCTCATCCCCCATCCCCTGCACTGCTGGGGGAAGGAAGGAGAGTCCTGGGAAGAGGGAGGGGTGAGAGGAAGTGTTTTAAGATTCAGGTTTTTTTCTCATCTTCCTGTTTTTATTGTTGCTTTAATAAATCAAACCTTTTTCTTCCCAAGTTGAGTCTGTTTTGCCCATGAAGCTAATTGCTGAGCAACCTCTGTGTCCTTATCTCGACTCACAAACTATTCATTATCTTTCTCTCTCTTGTCCATTTTATGAGTGGGAGTGATTTTATTACTTGGTGGACAGCTGGCTAAACCACCACAGATGTGTTTGGTCAAGGACTCGCCAGAAAAAGGTTAAGAAAACCTGGCTTTAGTCTCTATCTGTGACAGACTCTGCAGACATCAAGTTGTTTCCCCTTCAACATAAGGTGCAACACCATATTTGTCCTGCTTGGGTGGTATTTTCACTCTCTACCTTGCTTGTTCAGAACTTCCTTCTCAGCAGAAGGTGGTTCTATCATGGTTGAAGGCTGCATGGGGCTTTTAGGCAGTGCTTTGGAAAAAAAGTTGGCTTCTGAAATGCTAAACAATATCTCATGTTTAAAACTAAATCACTGCACTGCCACTCATTAAGTTGCCTAAAAAGTTGGGATAATATTACCATCAGCACCACTTTTTCAATAGAGAAGGTGACAGTAAAGCAAATAATGCCCTTTTTTTAATGTCATGCAGTTTCCTCTGCATTGCACAAGGATAATAAGAGATTTGTTCAAAGTAATTACTCCTCAAAATGTATCAGTAACCTAACTTTGTGTACATGGTAGCTTTCTTCCTCTTCTTTTTCTCCTTTCTGCACACAAACTCTAACATGAACCAAACAGTTAAACCAGCACGATTTGCCATGCGGACACAAAAAGGAGTTTAGATTGAAACCAGTGATCTTTCAGCCAGTGGTTTGTATATTACTTTTAAGACATTCCTAAAAGTAACAACAAAGAGCAAGACTTTAGATTTTCTGTACATGACTATGCTTATTGGGAAAACTTTAAGTGTTGAAAAAAAAATTGAAAGACATGATGCTTAGGGAAAAGTTAAGGTTAAATACCAAAGAAAGGTACTCTTCTAGAGCCTAGGGAACCATGCAAAAGTGCACAGGTGCATTACAGATATAACTGGAGAACATAATATTAAATTGTATATAAGCTAGACAACTTTCCTGTGTAGCCAGGGCTCCAGTGTCACATCTGGAATTCCAACTTCCGTATTTCCAGTGCAGCCATTTCCAGTGTGATAGCCCCAGCAAAGTTGGTTACAGTGGTCACAGACAGGGCTGGGAGCCTGTAAAAAAACCAAACCAAACCAAAATGGTTTTGGCAAATAGTTATGGTGTATTTTAAGCAATGGAAGTGCTGCAAATAATCTAGGTGAGACATCCTAGGTGAGAAGGAATGACAGAGATGGCAATCTTTGCTAGTGCGTGAGATTTCCTGCAATACCCAGGGCCTATCTGCCAAGAGCTTCTGCTCCCAGAAGGACAAATAGGACACACATGCCAGAAACTTCAGTGCAGAGAAATCTGGAGACAGAGCAAGCCAAGGGATTAGAGTGCTGTAGGACAGAGATGTCCTGGCAGAGGTGACTTTAAGGAGAGAGATAGCTTACATATGTGTGCAAGAGGAAAACTAATATTTTTTAAAAGTATGAAAACTGGCCTTCTGCTATAATTTGAAACAACATTTAAAGGGTTTCTGTATTAGTGAGACAGCAAGGGTAAAGAGGCTGTTCCCAAAGCCTCCTGCTGGCTAGCACACTCGGGAACAGAGGGGCTGACTTTGCTTGAGAAACATGTCACCATTAAAAGTTCTGAAATCATAAAAATAGTTCAGTGGAGTTTCTTTTAGTGATGATTCTTGGACTCTGAATGCTTTTCTGGTTACAGCTACACTCCCTGCTACAGGTACCAGAACAGCAGTCGTCGCATTTCCCTGCACTGTACAAGCAAGAATTTACCTTGAAAACCTCCATGATAGCTGCCCTTGCAAAACTACTTGTAAAATTAATTCTTGGCACTGGAGCTGCATCTTATGGCTACTTATTAGTCACCAAAATTCTATATCAAAGAGAGGAAACATACTGAAGGGGCATGGAAATTCAGTTGCAGAGGAGGGAGAAGATTACCATTTCCAGTGTCTCAATGAAGGAGTTCCTCAGAGCTCCTTTGTGCTATGTTCCTTGTGAAGGACCGTGTTTATTACAAGCAAAACTAATATTTCTGTGGCAATCTGAAGCAACAGCAAAAATTAAAATCACCATATAGATAGGTATTGAGTAAGATGAAAACTAGTCCAAGTCCGCTGCAATGAGCAGGAACATCTACTAGAACAGGTTGCTCAGAGCACTGTCCAACCTAGTCTTGAATGTTTCTAGGGATGAGGCAGCTATCACCTCTCTAGGCAACCTGTTCCAGTGTTTCACTACCCTCAGCACATTCTAACATCTAGTCTGAATCTAGACTAAATATTAAAGACTAGAAGAGGTTAATCTCTTAGTTTAAAAATCTCATCTATAGGCCCTGCTAAAAAGTCTGTCCCCATCTTTCTTACATGCTTCCTTGAAAGGTGGTTCTACAGTTCCTTTTCTCCAGGCTGAACAGCCCCAAGTCTCTCAGCCCCTTGTCACAGGTGAGATGATCATTTTTATGGCCTCCTCTGGACCTGCTCCAACAGATCCATGTCTTTCCTGCACTGAGGACTCCAGAGCTGGACACAGCATTGCAGATGGGGTCTCACCAGAGCAGAGTAGAGGGGCAGAATCCCCTCCCTTGCCCCACTGACCATGCTACTTTTGATGCAGCCCAGGATACAGTTGGCTTTCTGGGCTGTGAGCACACATTGTCAACTCATGTCCATTTTTTCACCCACCATTTTCCCCAAGTCCTCCTCCACAGGTCTGGTTTTCTTTTCATCCTCCAGTCTGTATTGATACCAGGGGTTGCCCCGACCCAGGTGCAAGACTTAGCACTTGGACTTGCTGAACCTCATGAGGTTCACATGGACCCCCTTCCTGAGCTTGTCCAAATCACTCTGAATGGCATCCTATCCCTCAGTCATGTTAACTGCACCACTCAACTTTGAGCCACTGCAAACTTGCTGCAGGTGCACTAAATCCATTTGTCTGTGTCATTGATGAAGGTCGTAAAGAGCACTGGCCCCAATGTAGACCGCTGGTAGGCAGCACAGATCTTCATCTGGAGATTGAGCCATTGACTACTACTTTGGATGTGATAATCCGACTAACTCCTTAACCACTGAATAATCTGTCCATCAAATCCATCTCGTATGCAGTGGGAAAGGCTCAGTGCCATGACTACTTAGATATTAAAATAGTGGATGTCAAAACCGATCCTGAATGCAATCTGTTATGTGAACTCTACCTGCTATTTGCTTGCTGGCAGCAGTGGGAGTGGTTCTGGCTGGGATTATGCTACGTGCTCCCATTGGCTGCCAAAGAAGGAGAGGGAAGGGAAGGGAAGGGAAGGGAAGGGAAGGGAAGGGAAGGGAAGGGAAGGGAAGGGAAGGGAAGGGAAGGGAAGGGAAGGGAAGGGAAGGGAAGGGAAGGGAAGGGAAGGGAAGGGAAGGGAAGGGAAGGGAAGGGAAGAAAGGAAAGTTTCAGACAGGTGTAACTGAAAAGAAAAAAAAAGAAAGAGCCCTGATAAAAGTTTCCAACAGAATTTGTGTATTACTGAGCATCGATACACACACAGATTTATGGCATTTACCATTCTCCTGAATGGTATCTGGTCAGCACTTTGTCATATATAAGAGCATATAAATATATCTATAGTGAGCTTGCCACATGGCAAATCAGACGACTGAAACCCTGAAGTTACTTCTCTGGTGGTGCAACAACGTGAAGCGTGCGCGAAGGTCCGCAACAGGGACTAACAGCCCGCAGATGGCAGCAGCGGTGAGCATCGCTCCCCGCGCCGCAGCCGCGCGCCGCCGAGCCAGCGCCGCCGGCTCCGTGCAGCATCTTGTAGCATCGCTCCTCGTGGAAAACACGGGTTTCCCATCATTAATTTACTTTTCCCGATTTGTGCTTTTAAAATAATTAGTATTTCGTCTCTCATCTTTGCTCTAAGGCAAAGCACACTGGCCTGGCAGCACTAGCTCTCTTGAATACGTCGGAACTATCCCAGCAGCTCATGGGAACTCTGGTCAGTGCAATGCGTACTATCTAGCTGTTATACGGATTGCTGCTATTCCTGGAAGAGTCATACTTCACAATAAATTAGCAGTCTAGTGAAGGCAAAACCTGAGGTCCTGCTGGTCTTTCAACACTATTTAAAGAGTGTACATTTTCTTTTGCAGAGAGTCCAAGATTAAACTTCTGGTCATACTGAACTACAAAACCTATTCTCACTTTTGAGTCAATTTGAGTTTCAGACTCCCGTGTTACCAGCAGATGGCTGTCGAATCTGCGTTGCAAATAGCATGGGGGAACTGATCAGGTGGGACTGTGTCCACGTTGATAAGAAAACAAAACAACACTATTTTTGTGAAATTCTCTACTCTATAACCATTAATTCTTACACATCGGGTTTTGAGATTGATTTTCTGCTCCCAGCATCTGTTCAGTTCTTCACAGAATTTACACCTTACAAAACTTCTAGTGTCCTAAAGAGAAGGCAAAGATCTTGTTAAGTGCTCTCACATGGCTTGGGGGTTTCAACTACCCCAAATATCTACTGGAAAAGTGGCGTGGGTAGCTGTTGGCAATCCGGGAGACTCTGGGCAGCACCGAGGATACTAACCTAAGCCAGGTAATAGACAGCTCTGTCTACGATACTAGACTTGAGAGTGACCAACACAACTGAGGTCATTGGTGACATCAAGATTGGAGACAGCCTCAGCTGCCATAACCAGGAGAGTTCACAGTCCTGAGGGATATGGGCCAGGTGAAGAGTAAAGCCAGGATCCTGAATTTTTGGAATGCAAACTTGAAGCTGGTCAGGGAGTTAGTCACTAGGACCCCCTGTGTGGAAGAATGTTTGCATGAGAAAAA
>WBNH01007202.1:102-31995 GCA_013401255.1 Urocolius indicus | reverse complement strand
TACCATTCAATGATTCCATGAAACACACAAGGCTGTGATTATGTGTTATATTGCAGTGAATAAAGTAATATATATATACATGTATGCATGCACACAAACACACATGAAATCATTCATCAGTAATTATTTGAGATCCTGCTCTGCAGTCTTCTGTTTGCTATAATTAAATGTGTAGATCAATATTGAAATATTAACTCAGGTAAGAATCTGATGGGAAGAATTTGGATTTTGGAACTAGGCTTATTTCATAAATAATAAGTCTAGTAAAATCCTTCTTACTCACTTTCCTTAGTGANAGAAATACAAGGAAGAAATTCTTCACTGTGAGGGTGATGGAGCACTGGAACAGGCTGCCCAGGTGGGTTGTGGAGTCTCCTTCTCTGGGGACATTCCAAACCCAACTGGACAAGTTCCTGTGGTTCTGCTCTGGCAGGGGGATTGGACTAGATGATCTTTCAAGGTCCTTTCCAACCTTTGAAGTTTTGTGATTTAGTGATTGTGTTTGTGATGCTTTATGATATGTATGGGGCTTGCAAGGATTATAATTACCGTTTTGTAAAAAACAAACTACCTGGGAATAAAAACCTTAACTTTCTGAATATCACTGCAGCTACATTTTAGTTATAGACTTAGGAACATATTGTAACATTTCATCATTAAGGGATTAAATTTGCTCTTAAGTATTTCCCACATAAAGGGTCAAAAGAGATATTACTTTTATTTGATATGTTATTACAAAACACTACAGTGAAAAAAAGTTGTATTTTAAGCTGTAGTGTGGAAGATACTGTAAGTTCAATGAAAAGGCCTGGAAATCAGGAAACCAAAACCTTTCATAAGCCAATGTTTCATGTTTCTTGGTCTGGTTATCAGATCAGTATGGAAGAGATAGTCAGCATCTTTGAAAAGCAGAGGTTACATTGCTAAGAATGCAGTGACCTAGGAATTACTATTGCAGATCAGGTGAGCTCTTCACTTAGTGTACGTTCCTGTATCTCATAGCAACTACTGCCAAATGCTTTAGCAGAAATATATCTATCAAGGAAAGCTATGATTCAAGCATGAAGGTTGATCTTTCCACCTTCTTATTCTTACAAGAAAGAGGACGTTCTTTCTTATCATTAATTTAATGTCCAGATTTCTCCATGCCTCAGCTGATTTCTTGGGGGTGAGGGAATGTTAAATACTTTTCTCCAGCTGCAGTTCCTGATTACTGGAGAATAGTCTCTACGTCGGTGTTCTGCCCTTGTTCTCTACCTTACATAAAGCGTAGGAAAACTGCAGCAAAGAGGACATTTATGCTCACAAAAAGAGGACCTTGGAGAGAGGATGCTAGGCTGAGTTTTAGAAGCAATCTCAGTACCTTATTTGAGGCAGGGTACTTTGCACACCTTGGATCAATTGTTTAGCTTCTTAGGCCTTGATGTGTCATATCTAAATTGAGAATAATGACATTGTATTTGGGTCCTTGGATAGATGAAAGTCAGCAAACTAAATATTAAAGAAAGCCAGGAATTTACATGGTCACAATTATCGTGACACAGATGACTACACATTTTAGCATGGTCTTTAGTATTTTGAGATGTTGTGCACATATGGTCATGACATGTCTATTTTCAGTAAATGATTATTGTGCAAACATATGTTCTGATGACTCAGTATCTCACACATTTGTGTTGTCTGTAACATTTCTGTAACAGTCATGTGTTAAGTCCTTCAGTGACAAAATTGGTTGTGTGCTCTTTTACATGTTTCTGAGCATATATGCATATTTCAGATTAAAAACCAAATAGATATTGCAAAACTGTAGATGAAAACATAAGAGAATGATGACTTTTTGACTATACAAGGCATTCTTGCACCATTATAATTAGTGAAATTACAACAGTTACAGTTAGTTTTAGGGGAGTTTGGTCAAAAAGGACACAAGAGTTGAGGGTCTTCTTGTTCCAGTAAAATGTTTTCCTGGTGAAAAGGCATGTCACCTATTTCTTCAGTTAGACTCCTTTTCAGACCCACTATGAGCAGTTTTCTCCAATACTCAGTCATTCAGATACTGTGTCCCTGATGACCCATTAGACCAAACCACTCCTTTAAGCACCCTTCTCTATGAGGAAGTAGGTTGAACCTTTAACCTTCCCTGTGAAAAAGGATAACAAAGGAATCTCAGTGCTCAGTATACAAAAAGGGAACTTAATTTACTGTTTCACTGTTTGTAGTTATTTTGTACATATGGAATACATATTTCTATATGTAAACTATATACCGAAAACTATGTATAAAAATGTCTATAATTCATATATACCGTTATTTCAGAGAACATGGTTCGAGGGTATTGGAGAGTGGAAAACAAAATCAATGTGATCAAGAACTTTTGGATTTCTAGCTAAACAGGGTATATATGAAAAACAGGACAGATGGAAGATAGAAATGAAATACTCCACATCACAATGTATTATTCACAATATATTGTTCTATTCTGCTGAACAAATTGAAGACATATGAGATGACACATACTAACATCTATGCATAATATCACTTTTGTCCAAATGCTGCTTTCTTAATTGTGAACCACAAAAAAAATTTGTGAAGATTTCAAAAAAATCTGATAGAAATTTGTTTGAATCATCATCCTACTGCTATATAAAAGATCTGTTATAAAATAACTTTTTTTTTTGTAGACCTGGATTTTGTATTAGGAATAATGTGTGACTGATAGGGATCTGTACGCTTAACTTACTTTTTTCACTGTGGTTCTATCAGTTCAGTTGCCAATACTATAAAACCAAAATCTATTCACTGTTCTAGCACTATTAGCTTATGTTTTGTAATGTCAAAAATAAGTTTTATTCAAATACTGTTGAACAATCAAGCAACTAGCTTACTTGGACAACTCAGAAGACTGGAACACTTCTAGGAAGAAAGGCTGAGAGAGTTCAGGTGGTTTATCCTGGAGAGAGGTGATTCCAGGGAGACCATATAGCTGCCTTAGTTTACTTAAAGGGAACCTACGGGAAAGTTGGAGAGGGATTCTGTCATGGAATGTAGCGATAGGATGAAAGGTTTTGAACTGAAAGGGGATAGATTTAGGTTGGATATTAGGAATAAATTCTTTAGGCACTGGAACAGATTTTCCAGAGAAGTTTTCAAGGCCAGGTTGAATCGGGCTTTGAACAGCCTGGTCCACTGGAGTATGTCCTTGCCCATGACAGAGAGGCTTGGAGCTCAATGATATTTAAGGTCTCTTCCAACCCAAAGCATTCTATGATTGTCTGTACATACATATGTACATTGTGGATCCCGCCCTCAGCTAGGCTCTAACACTTGGTCAGAGACACTACTGAGACAGCCCTTGGAGAGGCTTGCATATAAAGGTGGCTCTTTGGGAGTTCTTGACTTGGTTTCCCATCTGCTATCTTGTTCTCCAGGTTTATGGAGATGGATCTTTGATAGCTGATGGCTCCTCTGATGGTCCCAAGGGTAGCCATGCAGAGTATTATTTGGTTTCCCTGATTGTGTTTGTAGGTGTGCAAAGCAGCTTTTACCATAAAGCTTAAAATACAGGACCTCTGGACTCCACAGTCACGGATGTGTAAAGTGATGGCTTTCACACTGGAAAGCTTCAGTCCTGTTTTGCTAGGTGTAAAAACAAAAGGGAGATGAGAGACTGAAGAACATTACTTAATGTTTTGCCCATGTTCAAAAGAGTAACAGTGTTTGCATTGATAAAATTAGATTTGAAATAAGCTCACTTTGGGAAAGGAAATCTTAAAAACTGGTGTTAAACTCTCAGATTATTTGATGCTAATTTAGAAAGAACATAGGTTTGACATGTATCCCACAAAGAGCTAAAATGGAATAAAACTCTGAAAAAAACTGGTAATTGATTCCAGTCTATATGTGTGTATGTATGTGATTATTGTTCGGAACCTAAGATTTTTCCAGGTATTTGGGACTAAATCTTGAAGACAGGAAAATGAAAGGCTAAACAGATACAATACAGAACTTAAAAAGACAGAGAAATATATTGAGAAGTGCATAGCAAGTGTAATCAATCATCAGATCAACTGCACTGACCTTTTCGAGACATTGCATGCTGTCTAATGTCCTACTGAAAGTACTAAACAAAACCAGAGAGCTTTGAACAATCCTTCAAATCCAATTTTAAGGATATTGCTGTTGTGTCAGCTGAATGACAAGTGCAACACTATCTGTTTTGGGAGTCAAATGCACAAGTGGTGCAAATCTAAAATACAATCAAAGCAAAAATTTGTTTTATTTTGATGGTACTTGCAACAGATTAATGGTCAGATTTGGAAGACATGCAATTTAACTTTATATCTTTTGTGTTAAATGAAGAAAAGACAAGAGGAAGAGGATATTCGGAAGATAATTTATTGGATTTTATTGTTTCTGAATGTAATTTTTTACAATTGTGACCACAGATAACGAGAAGTTGAAAAATTTTTGAACAAAATTTCGATTTCATAATTGCAGATAATATAATTTATTTACTAAAACTATGAAGCTAAAGCTTCCAAATACTATGCCTATTGGTTACAGTAAGAAGAAAATAGGAGTATTTCTGATTTTTTTTCTAAGATTGAGCTTTCTGTGAGGGAATTAGGTAGCTCTCCCTGTAAGGAAACTAAAATTGAAATAGTATCTGGAGAAAAAAGAAAAAAAAAAGAGATCCTCAGATTGTGCACATGTTGTGGGAGAAGAAAGTCATAGTAGGTTTCTTTACATGTCTTTTGACAAATTCTGTCCTGTAAGTTATTGTCTTTATACGTAGGGTGGCATTGTTTCACCAATATAGTAAAACTCTCATATTTTCCCTGACCGTTTCATAAAACAGAGGGAAACCAACCATTCCACGGTACAAAGGAGAGCTTTATCAACAGGAAATGTGAGTATCACATTAGAAGGCATAAACTAAATAACCCAGAGTGACTTAACTGATGGAAAATAACAGATATCCTGGGTAAGAAACAATCAATATATGAAAGCACAAATAGAATTTGGCTACAAGGCTAGCACAGTGACTAGGTAGGAAAAGACAAATTTATAGATATGATTTGAACCTAAATTTCAGACAAGATTCACAGAAATTTACCTTGATTACTATATATCATAGGCCTTGAACATCAAACTTTTCCAACTAGATTGCTTACACCCTAACTTNGAAGAAAGGCTGAGAGAGTTCAGGTGGTTTATCCTGGAGAGAGGTGATTCCAGGGAGACCATATAGCTGCCTTAGTTTACTTAAAGGGAACCTACGGGAAAGTTGGAGAGGGATTCTGTCATGGAATGTAGCGATAGGATGAAAGGTTTTGAACTGAAAGGGGATAGATTTAGGTTGGATATTAGGAATAAATTCTTTAGGCACTGGAACAGATTTTCCAGAGAAGTTTTCAAGGCCAGGTTGAATCGGGCTTTGAACAGCCTGGTCCACTGGAGTATGTCCTTGCCCATGACAGAGAGGCTTGGAGCTCAATGATATTTAAGGTCTCTTCCAACCCAAAGCATTCTATGATTGTCTGTACATACATATGTACATTGTGGATCCCGCCCTCAGCTAGGCTCTAACACTTGGTCAGAGACACTACTGAGACAGCCCTTGGAGAGGCTTGCATATAAAGGTGGCTCTTTGGGAGTTCTTGACTTGGTTTCCCATCTGCTATCTTGTTCTCCAGGTTTATGGAGATGGATCTTTGATAGCTGATGGCTCCTCTGATGGTCCCAAGGGTAGCCATGCAGAGTATTATTTGGTTTCCCTGATTGTGTTTGTAGGTGTGCAAAGCAGCTTTTACCATAAAGCTTAAAATACAGGACCTCTGGACTCCACAGTCACGGATGTGTAAAGTGATGGCTTTCACACTGGAAAGCTTCAGTCCTGTTTTGCTAGGTGTAAAAACAAAAGGGAGATGAGAGACTGAAGAACATTACTTAATGTTTTGCCCATGTTCAAAAGAGTAACAGTGTTTGCATTGATAAAATTAGATTTGAAATAAGCTCACTTTGGGAAAGGAAATCTTAAAAACTGGTGTTAAACTCTCAGATTATTTGATGCTAATTTAGAAAGAACATAGGTTTGACATGTATCCCACAAAGAGCTAAAATGGAATAAAACTCTGAAAAAAACTGGTAATTGATTCCAGTCTATATGTGTGTATGTATGTGATTATTGTTCGGAACCTAAGATTTTTCCAGGTATTTGGGACTAAATCTTGAAGACAGGAAAATGAAAGGCTAAACAGATACAATACAGAACTTAAAAAGACAGAGAAATATATTGAGAAGTGCATAGCAAGTGTAATCAATCATCAGATCAACTGCACTGACCTTTTCGAGACATTGCATGCTGTCTAATGTCCTACTGAAAGTACTAAACAAAACCAGAGAGCTTTGAACAATCCTTCAAATCCAATTTTAAGGATATTGCTGTTGTGTCAGCTGAATGACAAGTGCAACACTATCTGTTTTGGGAGTCAAATGCACAAGTGGTGCAAATCTAAAATACAATCAAAGCAAAAATTTGTTTTATTTTGATGGTACTTGCAACAGATTAATGGTCAGATTTGGAAGACATGCAATTTAACTTTATATCTTTTGTGTTAAATGAAGAAAAGACAAGAGGAAGAGGATATTCGGAAGATAATTTATTGGATTTTATTGTTTCTGAATGTAATTTTTTACAATTGTGACCACAGATAACGAGAAGTTGAAAAATTTTTGAACAAAATTTCGATTTCATAATTGCAGATAATATAATTTATTTACTAAAACTATGAAGCTAAAGCTTCCAAATACTATGCCTATTGGTTACAGTAAGAAGAAAATAGGAGTATTTCTGATTTTTTTTCTAAGATTGAGCTTTCTGTGAGGGAATTAGGTAGCTCTCCCTGTAAGGAAACTAAAATTGAAATAGTATCTGGAGAAAGAAGAAAAAAAAAAGAGATCCTCAGATTGTGCACATGTTGTGGGAGAAGAAAGTCATAGTAGGTTTCTTTACATGTCTTTTGACAAATTCTGTCCTGTAAGTTATTGTCTTTATACGTAGGGTGGCATTGTTTCACCAATATAGTAAAACTCTCATATTTTCCCTGACCGTTTCATAAAACAGAGGGAAACCAACCATTCCACGGTACAAAGGAGAGCTTTATCAACAGGAAATGTGAGTATCACATTAGAAGGCATAAACTAAATAACCCAGAGTGACTTAACTGATGGAAAATAACAGATATCCTGGGTAAGAAACAATCAATATATGAAAGCACAAATAGAATTTGGCTACAAGGCTAGCACAGTGACTAGGTAGGAAAAGACAAATTTATAGATATGATTTGAACCTAAATTTCAGACAAGATTCACAGAAATTTACCTTGATTACTATATATCATAGGCCTTGAACATCAAACTTTTCCAACTAGATTGCTTACACCCTAACTTAAACAAAAACAAACAAAAAAACTTTTGATGTAAAAACCAGAATGGAAAAAAACCGGCAGTTTAACAACAGAAGATGGGAAATCTATCATTTACCAGCAGCTAATTACACTGTTTAAACAAATTATTATGCTATAATTCCAATTCATATTTACATCTCTTTTGTTTTAGCCTTAGGATTTCTATTACAGCTGTCGGTGTTAAGTCAGGCAGCTTAGATTATATTAGTTCTTTCCGACTCATATTACTTTGTTGTATTTGCATGAACTAACATTGCAGATTCATTGCCTGGGTCATGAACAGTTACATTAGAATTTTGTGTTTAACAATTGACAAGGATGGGGGAAGTATAGCACATCTCTCCTTGAAATAAAAGCCCTAAACAAGTGATGGTATATGTACCAATAGACATTTTTTTCACAGCTTGTCATTTTTGCAGTAGAATTACAGCTAAATGTGTTGGTTGTCTGATTGCAATTAAACAGTACGTTCTGCCCAGTGCTACGAAAGAGAAGAAGCAATTTCCACATCAGTTACAGAACTTGGAATACAACCACATGTATTGCAGATGTTTTTCATTTTCTACATAGAAAAATACTCGCCTTCCAGTAGGATTAATTATTTATCATGTGGAAGAATAAAATGTAAATGTTTTTTTCTATTCTAATTCAGTGGTTCAGAGGATTGAGAGCGCTATATGGTACCATCATGGCAATTTTCATAAGATACGCCACTAAGAGTAGGAGGCACTTCTGCTTTACTAGCCTATGTTATCTTGGGCTTGAAACTGTTAATCTATAAAGTTGGTCTAGAGAGTTTCAGTGGATTAAAAGGTCCATGTGAATCAACCTTTTTTTCCCCCTAAACAGACTTATTTGTATAAATAGCTAAGTCTGCCTGCCATTTGTACAATTCTAATCACTTCTTCCCATAATGCCTCACTTTAAATGTATGCTGCCAGCATCTGTACTGAAAACAATATAACTGTTGGATGGATTTGTGGACTTTCTAAGATTAAAATTTATTGTGGTATATACATACTGAGAACATAGCTTAATATCGATTCTTGTCTTACTATAAGCTTCTAAAAATGGAGCTTGCCTTAAGTGTTTACAAACATAGCCATCAGATTTATGTTGCCTAAGTAAGAGCAATAATTCTGCAGTATTTTACCTTCTAGAGATGGGGTCAGCTGATGTCATTTTATGTAGCTAATTTTTCACTTTCGTCTTATTTGTCATAGAGTCAGAATTTGTGAGCAATTCACATTAAACTGTAAGTCTTTGGTTGTTTTTCATTTATCATTAACTGCAAGTCACAGGTGAAATCAAAAAGCTGATAACTTTAGGCATTCCAATTAGCCTCTTATCCTTGTAATTTCTAGGCCAGAAGTCTCATAGGAAAATGGAAACTGACAATGAGGGCAATGAGGTGAAGACACAGCTTGCTTTGACTGTAGTAGTGTCTAATACACAGAATTGATGAATTCACAGTAGATTTGATATCTTTTTGAAGGTTCTAGGCTTCATACAGATTTTATTCATAGAGGAATTAGGGTTATTGGTGTCTGCTGCCACCAAGGGCTTCCTGAAAACTGATCAAATGCAGGAGGAGTGATAACTTGTTTTGTTTAGTGATGATATATTATATGAAGGTAAGTCATGAACAGAGACTGAAACTACTCAAGTTCTGCTGCTGTTCAGACCATGTTTGATTCAAATAGCACGATAAAGAAATATCCTGGGATGGCAGGATCAAAGGCAGCAGGGAATAGTAGGGTTTCTCCACTCATTACGTTTAATTTTCCATTCCAAGCAATGCATAGGTAACCCTTTTCTGCTTCATTCTCTTGCACTTATTTTTATCTTTCCTATTTAATAGATATCTTCACGTGTTGTAGCCATTACATTGCAGAATTTTTTAGTTTTCTGAAAGTTTCTCAGACCAAACTTTGATCTTTCCATGTATAAATACCGTGTTCAATTTAAGATCAAAAGTACTTGTCTTTCCATTTGTTTTTCAGGACAGGGTGAAACTCCATTACCTGCCTTCCTCTGTTGTTTGGGGAAGGAGGAGGTAAAGACACTGGGATCAGGACTCTGAGTCTGGGAAGTGGGGAAGAGTGGGGACGAGATGGTCTTAAAGGGCTAGCTGTACTCTTCATCATCATACCACTCTGTGTTGTTTTCTGTTTGTTCTGTTTTTGGTTGGTGGCAGATTAAATTAATTTCTGTTTTCTTCCCCAAGTTGAGCAGTCTTGTCTGTATTGTCTGGGACTATAAGAGGATATTTGGAAAAAATAGTTACTTATTCCTAAAGGTTTGTAACTTTCAGACAAAACCTGTTCTTTTTAGATTTCATATTTGACATTAACTACCTATTTTGTAGGTTTTCTTCTTAAAAAGTTTCAACTTTACTGATCAGAAGCTTAGACTACAACATCATGAACAACTGAATGTGGCAGAAACACTTATTAAAAGTGGTGATCAATGGCACAGAATTGAGTTGGAGGCCTGTGGCCAGTGGAGCTCCTCAGGGATGGGTTCTGGGGCCAGTCTTGTTCAACATCTTCATCAGCGACCTGGATGAGGGGATAGAGTGTACCCTCAACAAGTTGGCTGATGACACCAAAGTGTGAGGACTGGCTGATTCCCCAGAAAGCTGTGCTGCCATTCAGCAGGATCTGGACTGGCCTGACAGTTGGGTGGAGAGGACCCTCCTGAGGTTCAACAAGGTCAAGTGCAGAGTCCTGTATGTGGGAAGGAACAACCCCATGTACCAGTACAGGCTGGGGGGTCGAACCACTGAAGAGCAGCTCTGTGGAGAGAGACGTGTGAGTCCTGGTTGATAATAAGCTAAACATGAGCCATCAATGTGCCCTCAGAGCCAAGAAGGCCAATGGTATTCTGGGATGCGTCACGAAGAGTGTGGCCAGCAGGTTGAGGGAGGTTCTTCTCCCCCTCTACTCTGCCCTGGTGAGGCCTCATCTGGAGTTCTGTGTCCAGTTCTGGGCTCCTCAGCTCAAGAGGGACAGAGAACTTCTGGAGAGAGTCCAGCTCAGGGCCACCAAGATGATCAGGGGACTGGAACATCTCTCCTACGAGGAAAGGCTGCAAGAATTGGAACTGTTTAGTATGGATAAGAGGAGATTGCAGGGAGATCTCATTAGTATTTATAAATATCTAAATGATGGATGTCAGGAGGTTGGGGCATCCTTTTTTTCTGTTGTATCTAGTGACAGAACAGCGAGAAATGGAAAGAAGCTGGAACATAAGAAGTTCCATTTAAACGTAAGGAAATAGCATTTTACTGTGAAGATGATGGAACACTGGCAGAGACTGCCCATGGAGATTGTGGAGTCTCCTTCTCTGGACGTTTTCGAAACCTACTTGTACGCGTTCCTTTGTGACCTGATCTAGGTTAACCTGCTTCGGCAGGGAGGTTGGACTAGATGATCTCTAAAAGTCCCTTCCAACCCTACCATTCTATGATTCTATTAATATATGGAAAGAAAAAAAAGCCATAAATACGTAAAACAACTGGCATACACTATACTTGGGAGACACATCATCTGCTAGATTAAGGCTACATTTAATCCATCTGTTTGTAATTAAGCAGAGCACTTCAAGACTTCTAATTTAGCTTACACATTACTTTTATTCAGCAAATTGTCTCTTCAGGAAATAATGTGGGAAACTTGAGATATGTAGAACTACTGAACCATCTGTTGTTTGGGACAATAGATGATAGAATTTAAATTGCTGATTCTCAGTTAATTTCAAGGAGATGAGTGGGAATCAAAGATTACTTTAATAAAAATTAAAGTTAAGTTTCACAGGTTATGATATGTGCTCTTGTAGTACACCTAAGCATACTACAAAATATAGACTTCTTAAGAGTTAGGTGAAATGTCTTGCTAAAATCAAATCATTAGAGAAACCCAAAGAACCTTTGATGATAATTTGAAGGGAAGGACTTTACAATGACAACAGCAAAGAGCCACTAGGAACTGCTTTTGCTTCCAAGGGTCAGCCTGCCTTTACAGGACAGTGTAGACTTTTTTTTTTTTTTTTCCTTTTCTCTCTCACTTCACTCTTTAACACAAATCACAAATCTGATGTCTGTTCCATTGAAAATATGGAATATTTTCAATTTCTCTTGAGATGAAAATGAAGGAGTTCTGTGGCAGGAAGAGCAGACAAATCTGACAATAAACATTGAAGGTTAACTTTAACAATGTGTAAACAGTAGGAGCTACATTGCATAGTCTAAGAGTATGTAGTACATCAGGCCTACTGAAACAGGCTTTTGTCCTGAAAGTAGTAAAAGCAAGTGTAAAAGAAAGAGCTACTGAAAATGTGTTTTGGAAAACATTCCCATAATCCGAATCTCTTTAACTACTGGTTTAGTTAGCAGAAGACATTGTGGTAAGATAAAAAGTTTAAAAAAATGTCTTAAACACTATGGCACAGATGACTGTTTAAATGCTTTCTGTTCATAGTGAAATCCACAACTTGGAATGAAATTCCCAAGTTAAATATCTATCCCAGCCAATACATGGTTAGAGCTTTAGCACTCTGTTCTAAAATAATTTAGCATTCAGAGGAGAGAGCTGTCTTGATCTGAGAATAAGAAATACTATATCTGTTAATGACTGCCACTATCTGCATCCATTCACCCCTGACAGCTGGTTCCAGTTCTGCTTCCTTGAAGTGTGAAGCAGACAAATCTGCCCAGTAGAAGGGCCTTAACAGGAGGGAACTATCTTGCCCAGACAGAGGCACTTCTGAGTATGTAAGGAAGTGATACTGAAGAAATTTGGGAAAGATAAGTAAAAAAAAAAAATCAGCGTAAGCAGCTGCTTATAGTGTTTACAAGATCTTTATAGTTAGACAAGATGATCGTTAATTTGCAGGTATTTCAACTCCCAATGTAGGCACTTGAATCTCTATGACCTGGCCACAGGTTATTTTCAACATTATTATATAAAGCACAGCAAAATGGAACTTCATTTTTCTGTGGGAAATTGTACTAGTCCAACTACTTCAGCAGGAAAATGAATTTCAAACAATTACAACAGTTTATATCTATCAGGTAATTATGCTGACAGATGCCATACTGTATTGTTCTCCTTCCCTCTCTGCGCTGTTCTGTGTGTATGTGAGAAGCAGACAGAAAAAGAAGACAGCAATCAAACTCTTCGAAATGCAAACACAGGTTAAGGAGCTCTGTTAGTGATATATCATTTTTCTTCAAACTTCTAAATATTGGAGGTGTCTATTTCAGAAATGATTTTCAGCTACTAAAGGGCAAAAAGACTTTGAACCAAGGATTTGGGTGATTTCAAGCCTTTCAGTTCACCTTTTGCATACTCTGTTAGGAAGGTATAATAAATAATATTATGAATGTGACACTCAGACTGTAAGACTGATAAAAATAATGGAGAATTGTCCTCAGACTGTATTCCCAAGAGGCTACTTGCTTTCTTACTTCAATTCCAATGTCCTTATATGTCTGATTAGAGTGTCCGCTTTAGCTGATCAGTATAAACTGTCTTAGTGCATTAATGCCCTGAGGGAACATTTGAAATGCACATAGAACCAACTACCACAGGCAAGACAATAATCATCTATTAAACCGAGAAACTTTAGTTATAGATATGTTTCTATCTATACGTATGAACAAGACAAAGTGGAAGAACTAAGGTTATCTGATTATACCTTAATTCAGCAATAGCTAGCTTTGATCCATGATCCAGAAACGCCTCATCATTAGGAATATGATGGTGAAAGCAAGACAAAAAAAGTCTTTTAAAATCTTATATTTTACTTCATCGTAGCAGATTGTGCTATTTGTTAGGAAGGGACATTTAACTGTTTCTACTGAGCATGAGATAGAGAGCAGTAGTTTCTGTTACAGCAGTAACAACAATCACAGAATCTTAAGTGTTGGAAGGGACCTCGAAAGATTATCTAGTCCAGCCCTCTTGGCAGAGCAGAACCACCTAGAGTAGAGAGGAACTTGTCCAGGTGAGTCTTGAATGTCTCCAGAGAACAAGACACAACAACCCATCTGGGTAGCATGTTCCAGTTCTCTGTCACTCTCACAATGAAGAAGTTCCTCCTTGTGTTTCTTTGGAACCTCTTATGTTCCAGCTTGTACCCATTAGCCCTTGTCCTATTATTGGACATCACTGAGAAGAGTCTGGCTCCATCCTCCTGACATCCACCCTTTATGTACTTGTAAACATTAATGAGATCACCATTCAGTCTCCTCCAAGCTTAAGAGCCCCAGCTCCCTCAGCCTTTCATCATAAGGAAGATGCTTTACTCCCCTCATTTTCTTGGTGGTCCAGCCCTGAACTGTCTCCCTGTCCATCTTGAACTGAGGGACCCAAAACTGGACACAATATTCCAGAAGTGGTCTCACAAGGGCAGAGCAGAGGGGGAGGAGAACCTTTCTTGACCCACCCCCCTTCTAACACACCCCAGGATGCCATTGACCTTTTTGGCCACAAGGGCACATGGCTGTCCACCAAGACCCCCAGGTCCCTTTACCCTACACTACTCTTCAAGAGTTCATTCCCCAATCTGTACTGCTACATAGGGTGGTTCTTTACCACATGCAAGATTCTACACCTGCCCTTGTTGAATTTCATTAGATTTCTGCCTGCCCAATCCTCTAGCATGTCCAGTTCTTGTTGAATGGCAGCACAGCCTTCTGGTGTGTCAGCCATTCACCCCAGTTTAGTTTCATCAGCAAACTTGCTGAGAGTGCTTCTGTTCCCTCATCAAGGTCATTATGGCACCTGTGTTGGAGCAGGGGAAGAATGCCAGGAGTCACTCTCACCTGAGAAGACAGAAGCAGTAGAGCCCATCTGTGAGAGACTGAGCATGTCCCCCATTCCTTGCACCCCTGAGCCATTGTGGAGGGAGGAGGTAGAGATATCAGGAGCAGTGAGCTGGGCCCGGGAAGAAAGGAGGGATGGGGGAGGGAGATCTTAAAGTGCTGGTTTCTCATCATGCTGCTCCGTTTTGCTTTTATTCCATTATGTTTCTTGTAGAATAAACTTTCCTACTTTCCTCTCTAAGTCAAGTACTGGAGTTTGTTTTGCCCGGAATTGTAACTGACAGTGAGCCTTGTCTTAATTCACAACAACCTTGCTTATCTTTTTCTTCCCATTTCGCTGGGGCCTCCGCCATCCTAACAAGGATGGGGGTGAATGAGGGCACCGAGTGACAGATTGTCATGGTGCTGCTGTGATAGGTGGGCCAAACCATGACATAATGGAGCTGGAGAAGGTTCTTCTGAATCTTACTATTGATACTTCTGTGACATCAGTCATATTACCATGATTATCAAAGGTCCTAGATAATTTTTTATTCTAAATAAAGAAACATTAAAATTTTGTCACTAGTCATGGCAGTATGGTAGCCTCTGCTGTTATGAATGTAACATATGAATTGACTACAGCTTCAGTCTTTATCAGTGAAACATAAGAATATTCTGTTTTCCAGAATCCAAGATCGCATCTAATACTATCCTTGAGAACAAAGCCATTAAAAACTGCTTTAGTATTCCCTCCTAAAATACATATTTTCCTATATATATAAGGACACAAGAGACAATGCAGTTACTTGGGCCAATGATACTTATATTACATCATAAACACCTAGCTAATGGAAAATAAATGGTAGTACTACACTAAATTGTTATTCAGAAGACAAAACTCTTTACATTTCCCTGAAGAAACAGTTTAAAAATATTTTTTCCTCATTATTTTAATATTAGCCTGTGTGATTGGAGAGGCAAAGATATCTTTTGCAGAAACATTTCAGTAGGTTTTTGTGAAATTTAAGTGGTGAATTCTGAATTTACATTTTTCACTGCAGAAAAAGAAGAATCTGTGTCACTGAATGTGCACTGTATGAAAGAATATTCCCAAGTAGTAATCCCAAATCATGTACATTAATGCTAACAGAATTGATTTATCTGTGTATTTAATATAAATTTTTGTTCTTTTCAAATTTTCATTTTAATTTCAAATTTCAAATTACAAAACAGTAACAAGTTACAACAATTATAAACTAAAGACAAAGTGACTATTAGTTCAGCGTCCTAGAACTAGGAAACAACCTCTACCTTCCTCTCTTTCTCTCTTCTAGATTTTTTTTTACCTCCATACTTTTGCACTCTTGTTCATTTCTTTGACCAACAAGTTAGTTCATTTCAAAGGCATTCCCTTTCATTTCACAACAAGTGAGGAAATAGTTTCAGGTCTTAATTGATGACCTAGAAGTTCTCTACTTTCATGGCTGATTTTGCCACAGGTTCCTCTTTTACACAACAGTTTTCAACCCAACAGAAAAAAACCCAAACACAACACCATTGTAAAAGCTAGCATATTAAAGCAGGAAAATCAAATTACTTTAAAATCTAGGTCTCCTAACTGCTTTAAAAAGTATAAATTTAACTTTAACCATCAGAGTAATAAAGATTAATATTTCTGAGGAGTAAAATAATTTTCATGTGTTAAACTGACTGTTGATCTGAACTCCTAATGAACTCTTCTGCAGATTTCCTCAGAATTGCAAGGCTCAGTGTGGAATACAATTGGTGAAATGTTTGTAGTAACTGAATGCACAGTTAATATTCTCAAAGTATGCTGTGTGTAGCATACACCGAATAATCTACACACTTTTTTTATTGGTGGTCATTAAATCCTGCCAGAGTCACAGTGTTGGAAGGAAGGCACCTTCCTAATCCAGGAGAACATGCAGGAAGAAATAAGAGAATCTGGGAAGCTAATGAAGTGAGGATAGAGGATCCTCTAGTTTCCGAGAACACAAAGAGAAAGTAAGAATGTGCAGAACAAATGCTGGCAGCTTTTTAACGTTAGTGCAGTTTGGTTTAACTTTGTTTGAGACTAGAACTGAAATACATGAACTTAGAAGAAGCTGAAAAAGCAGAGAGTTGTGGGGCACGTTACTAGGTTTTGCTACTTCCAAGAAGTTTTGGCTCCAAGATTCTGGCCTTGCACCAAATTGTGTATCTTACTCATTGCTAATATAAATAAGAGGTTTCAACAGTGAATAACTGTACACAGTTCTGATTCTCTAATCCTGAAAATAATTACAGCAGAGTTAGAAAAGCTTCTTAAAAGGACAGAAAGGATGATCAAACATAAGGAATAGATTTTGCAAAAGGAACTAATATTTCAAACTAGGAAGAAAGTGACTTAAATGAGGCACCATTAATGTCTACAGAATCATCAGTAACATAGACAGATTTGCCAAACAATTACTTGTTCACTTTTTTTTTTTTCCCCGTATGAGTGCATGCACCTAGTACAGGCAATAGGAACCAGATATTTCAAAAAACCAGAGGAGGCAGTTCCTTGTAAAGGACATTTTGTCTGCATGCTACAGACAAAGAATGATTGTGAATACCAGATGTTTACATGACTCGCCAAAGAAACTGGAAAATTATTTGTAAGAGAGATACGTATAGGATATGAAATATAGAAACTCTCTCTGTTTTGGGAAATGCCAGAGTAAGAGTAGCTCAAAATGTGTAGAGCACTTGAGAGCAGAATTACATACATGCACACAGTTTTCACTCTTCCAGAGGAAGACATTTATTATCAATGCTAGAATTCAGGTATTGGCCTAGTTGGACCATTTTCTGATTCAATTTTATGTTCTTACTAGGCAGGAAGGGAGAAAAGGGAAGTAGCAAATTAACCAGGAAAATTGTACTAAATATTTTATCTCACTAGGTGTGTAGGAGGACAGAAGAACTGAACTGTAGGTGGGAATAAGCAATGTTGTAACAAGCCTTAAAAATGAGGACAAAAAGTTAGAACTTTCCTCCTAAGAGAAGCCAGGAATTGGCGGTAAAAGAGGAACTAAGTCGAGAATCATAGCAAGAAAATAATATGCTTTTGACAGCAGCAAGTTTGATGCATTGAAAAAGAGAAAATTGAAATGCAGAGGAGGATTGCAGCAAGTGCTCTATATTATAGAGCTGAAGGAATAATTTTTTTTAAGAGAAGATGGAGACCTTGAGGTGAGTGCTACTGACCATGCTACTTCCTGTTAGGGGTTCTAGGTAGTGACTCCAAGAGGCATTTCCTGTGTTAAAATTAAACTCTTATACTTGGGAACACAATGTGTCTAATGTTGATTTTATAATAGAATTAGGTCCTTCTCTACTTGTATGTAATAGTGGAATTATGACCAGTAATTAAGATGAAATCATGCCTAAAGGTCTCTTTATGATGAAGAAGATAGGAAATACTGACAGTGCCATATTGATACAATAATATTAACAGTGATATACTTTGTCTTTGATCTTTTACATTCTCTGACTTCAGACACATGCTCATCAGGATTTCTACTACACAACAGAAGCTAGGAATACTGGAGAGTGCCTGTAAGAGAACTGCAGAAAAAAAAAAAAATGTGAGCAGCCTCATATGTCTTATTCTGATGTTACGATATGCTGAGAATTAATTTGGTCTCCAAAACTGATTTTGAGTTACAATTTTTTTTTCATGAATAGACAAATTTAGTTAGCTCAGATTAAGGTTTGATTGTACACGTGTAACACAACCAGAGATTTAACAGTTTTACTGTTGACTAGCATGAATTTCCAGCTTTTGTGAAGAAGAGAGCAAATGTTCATGCTTTAATACTATCATCAATTAAAAATTAGGCTATCAAACCTGAATTTAAAAATTGTATGGCTTCAAAATAATATTCCATAATTGACCTTTGCTTCTGTATTGATTTTTCAAAATGATTGAACTAACATTCAAAACAATGGCAGTGTACATCATTATTTTATAAATGCTTGTACAAGCATGCCTGTTAAAGAAATGTTAGTATCTACAGGAAGCACAAACCAGGAAAATGTAGTTCAGCATGTATAATTTTGTCAATTGTTCTAAACGTAATTTAAAAAAAAAACCCAAACTTTCTCTTCTGGAGCTCTTCTTTGTCTCTGTTTAAACTGCAGTCTAATGTCAAAGTCACTAGAGGCATGGTTTGCTGGAAAAATAGCTTCCAGAAAGATATTATTTCTTTTTTCCTCAAATATTACTTAAGATTTAAAGAGAAGCTAAATTTTTAGCTTGATGTCTGTTTTGACTGTTTAGACCTCCGTAATACCTTTGTATGGCAGTCTCTTTTGACCAATCTAATAACCTTGTGCAACAGAACTACAAGGGAACAGCAGCAGGTATTGTCCATCTTTAATTCAAGAAGGCTTTCAGTGCTGTCACCCATAATTTCCTAATTAGCAAGATACTGAAGTATAGACTCGAGTAGCAGAATCACTCTTACAGTGATTTCTGATGTTCCATATTTCCTCACAGTGTTTCACAATGTTCAAAGCCTCTTCAGTTTTAGTTTGAGCTCAGTGTTTTTGACCGTCACTGGGTATCATGGGAAAAGGCCTGGCTCTTTGCACCTTCCCTTCTGGTATTCGTATTATGAGATTCCCTGAGTCTTCTGTTCTCCAGCTGTTCTCCTGGCTTTCTCAGCCTTTCCTCATAGAAGAGATCTTCCTGTTCCTTCATCATCTTGGTGCCCCTTTATTGGACTCTCTCTAATATGCTTGTGTCTCTTGTACTGAGGAACCCAGAGTCTCTGCAGTGTGTCCATGTCTCATACAGGACACAGTACTCCAGATGTGGACTCATCAATGCTGAGTAAAACAGAATGGCCACATCTCTTGACCTACTGGCAACTCATTTCCTAGTGCAGTCCAGGTCCCTATCAGCCATCTTAGCAACAAGGGCACACTGCTGACTCATAGTCAGCCTGTTGTCCATCAGGACCTTCACATCCTTTTCTGACAGTTGTGCAGCTCCCAGTCTGTGCTTGGAGTTGTTCCTCTCCAAGTGCAAGATTTTGTACTTACTCTTGTTGAACTGCATGAGGTCCCTGTCATCCTATTTCCCCATCCTTTCTAGGTCCTTCTGGATTATAATACAACCGTCTGGCCTCTCAGCCACTCCTTCCGGTTAGGTGTTATCAGCTGACAAGCTGATGGTGTACTCTACCCCATCATCCACCTTTTTAATGAAGATGTTAAAAGGGACTTCACCTAATATTGACCCCTAGGGTCTGCCACTAGTTACTGGCCTTCAGCTAAACTTTACTTCCACCGGACTCCAGTTATACTTTAACCCTTTACTTCTCTTTATAAAAAAATTATCCTGTCTTTTACACAAGAATATATACTTACTAATAAAGCAACAGTGCAACATAGAATCTCTTCAGTAACACTAGCAGTGGTATGAATACTTGAAAGTGAGAAATAAACCGGAATATTGTTGTTTGTATCTGAATTTATCATAAGATGTATAAATTTCTTACAGCTGAACTATTTCTTAGCTTTAACACTTTGTTTAATGAAGGAGCAATTTTCCTCTAGATTGACAGCTCCCTGATCTCATTATATTTGAAAATCATTTGCAGTATTCTAAATATCCAGCAGGTTAGTGGTACTTGCCAGTCATTCATCTGACTCTAAAATATTGAGTGTTTTAGTATAAGATAAACCTGAAAATAACTATTGTCAGATAGCTCTGTAGTATATATCTGGAATAAACTCCTGAGTGTTCACAAAAGGACTATGGCATGAAAGTCTGCAGAGGAAACATGGTTAAGTATTCAGGTTACTTTCCCAAATCAAAAAAGTTGTTAAGTGTGGACAAGAAAAGAAGTAAAATATTTATTTAAGTCTTATTTAGTGAAGTATATACAGCTCTACTTATTTGTATTTTTAGTCCTTCTCAAACTTACACTATATGATTGCGTTTGTAGTTCTAAAAACGTAGTAATAAACGACAAAAGTATAAAGTGGTATAAGAAAATACTGTTATTTCATTTGATCTTAACATTCCTTCATTCTCCTTTGTAGGTAGCTAACATTATGTAGTACTTGCCAAACTCCCTTCATGTTAAAAATTCCCAGAAACTTAAAAAAGCTAGTGTAGTAAAGAGGTTGAATAGCTGCTCAACTTTTGTCCTATTCACAGTTGTAGATCAGTGTCTTTCAGATAAATCTGTCTGTAGGGTTTGCAGCAAATGGTCATAAATAAAAATATATGATGAATTCCATTTTATAAGTCTTTTAAACGTGGAAGCAAAGAGAAGACCCAGTGATATTACATTAGCCAGTCTCCCATTGGTTTAATTGCTTGACAATCACCACCTCAATTCTTCATAAACTTAACATACAGACTGAAAGAATAAGGCATATACAGCTGTAGTCAGAACTTAACTCTAGGGAGATAAAAAAGAGTAACTTTTAATGATGACCTCTATGTTTTCTCTGTCATTTTCACAAAAATGGCTTTGTCAAACCACACATAAATGCTCAAATTATTAATTCTAGCACACACATATACTTTGAAGAAGATATTCTTAAAAGGATTATCTTTTATTGCTCTTATTCAGAATTCTTTGTCTATGATAGAGGATTATGAAAGAATAAAGAGAGCTGCTAAATAGATAATAATTCCTTAGCTAAAAATTGGCAACAGGAAGTGACTTTTTATCACTGTCCAGGCATCAGATAATTCTTAGTTTGTTGGCTTGTGGTTTGACAAACGAATCCCGTGGTTACAGGATGCACAAATCTCTGTCTAAATACACCCAAGGCCAGTTGATGTAACTCCCAAATACCAAAGCATGTGAGAATATATTGAATGTCTACTGTATTCATTTAATGCATTCTTGTGATATATGCTAAATGAATATAAAACACTGTATTATACTGCAGAGAATTTTCTCTAGCTCTGATGAAATGAGTTTATCTGAGACTTTGAATATTTTTTGCAAAATGTTTTTTGTCTTTATTATTAGTAGTAATATGTCATGGTTTAGGGCCATCAAGGAACAGAAGACTATGAGCAGACTCAAATACCACAAATCTGAGAATTGCCAAAGGGCAAGGAGGGCTTAATTGCTGCTTATGGTCCAGGACAAAACAAACCGGGCTTGGGGAAGAAAACAGAAAATAATTTAATGCAACATCAACTGAAACTTAACCATAAAACCCTAAAACCTAACCAACACAACACAGAGTGGTACAATGATGAAGAGCACAATCAGCCCTTCAAGACCACCTTCTCCCCACCCCTCCCCTCTTCCCAGGCTCAGAGCCCTGATCCTGGTGTTTTTCTCCTCCCCCACTGCTCAGGTAGACAGGGAAAGAGAGTTTCAGTCAGTCTATGCCTCATAGCTTCTGCCATTTGTCTATCCTTAGGGCAAGTGGTCTCCTTGCTAGTCCTCTGTGCACCTCCGCAGGGTACCTCACACACATGGCAGCACTGCATGGGCCGCTCTGACATGCATTCATCCCAAAGGTTACAGGTCCTCTCTGCCTCTCATGTGGGTCTGCGCTGCAGCCCACAGGCTCTCCAGCATGGCCTGCACCATGGCCACCTCCTCACACAGTCTCTCATCCATCCAGGTGCACTCACCGGGAGCTGCTGGTGGCTCTCAATCCTACCAGTGCCCTCCATGGGTTGCAGGGGCACAGCCTGTTTTCTTGCTGTGAACTGCAGAAGGGTCTCCAAGCCCAGAGCTTCTCCTTCCTTCCTCCTTCTCTGACTGCAGGATCTGCATGGTCATCTCCATCTCGTGACACTCTTCCACCTTCTTTTCCACTGCAGATTTCCTTTTAAGTAGTGATCCCAAAGGTGACAGATTGGCCTGACTGGGCTGGAGGTGCATGCACCTCAGACCCGAAGGATGTTTTGAGGACTGATTACTGGGACCAGCACTGCAGCTCCCTCATCCCATTACCAAGCAAAAAGCAGATCCACACAAACCCATGGTACAGTTCCAGCTGCATGAATTATTATTTGGAAATAATGAGGTCAGCATGAGGAGGAGGCATTAGACTACTCTTAGCCTGCTGGTCTTTTACTCTTCAGTAGCTCTTCATTCCCTGTGCTGCAATGACAACATGAAAGATAAAGAGACTAGAAAAAGCAGGAAGAGAGGTCAACTGGGGGTGAAACCATAAGGCGTTGTGTCTCTCACCTTTGGGGAGAAAGCAGGATAGAAGAGTGAAAACACTCCACACAGTCCCAGGCCAATGAAATTAAATATGATTTAGATAGGATCTCATTGACATCCTTCGGCATTTTGGTTAGAATGAAAATCAGAAGGAAAGAATATGAAGAAAATATAGTTCAGACAGGCATAATAAATATTAACTTTACATGAGTCCAGCATTTAAACATGAAACCAAAAAAATCCACCAGGTTTTCTACAAGGATACACCACCAGTTAATAAACAAATGCCATTTGCTACAGACATGACTCTTCTTTTCAGTATTCTCCCATTGTGACCACAGCTGACTAGAAGTTTTAAAGTAGAGATGTTTGTCTTATTGATACAATATTAGTCTCGATACCTTTGAATAAGATAACAAAGATTTAGATTCCACACTAAAATTGTGTTATGGAACAGACATTGCCATGTTGCAGGATTTCAAAACTTAAATAGGTGCAATTTTGAAATCCCAGAATAGATTGAGCCTCAACATCAAGTCTAATTTACAAAATCTTTTCTATCTTTTTGTTTTTATCATATTGCTTATGATTGCCGTGTAGATCTAAAAGTTAAAGAAATACATGAAAAACTTGGAATATCAAATATACTTGAGAAATTAGATCAAATAAAAAGAGTTAAATTTGATTAATAAATTAGTTGTGATGAATAATTCACTAAATTCTAATTTAGAGTAAGCTGCCTTTTTCTATTCAAATGAAGAGAGAACTGTAGACAGTGATTTGTAATTTAAAGGTTTTTTTTTAAAAGATTGATATTATTTCTCACTGTTTTGTCTTCTGTCTCCTCAAAATTATTTTCATTAGAAGATACAATCAATACTTGCCTCTGGCCATGAACACAGAAATTAGTGCTGATGTATTATTCACAGGAGTTGATCAAGTCTTCCTAGTATGGTAGATAAAAGGTACAAAGCACCATCTTTTGCCTTTAGAAAGTCAAGCATGCATGATGATTATGACTCCGATGAACTTTCATGTTCTATGAAACTGTATCCATTCCGACTCTCTAGCCACAATTAACAAAAAAAAACCAAAACAAAAAACAAACAAACAAAAAACACAAACAAAAAAAAAATCAGCCTTCTCTTATAACAAGATGAGAAGTGTTTTATAAAAATAAAACAAACTGTATTCTAAAGCGGGGCTGAAATTGTCTTACCTTTTAAGCATATTAACAAGATTTCAGATGTTCCCATTTCCTTTGACCTCTGGAAAAACAGAATGAATAATCTGTCCAGCTCTTCTGTACTACATTTTAGAGTGTTAAAACAAAGTAACTAAGGTGCACTTGATGTGTGAAAATGATGAATAACTATAGAATACATCTAGCAAATGTGATTTGAAGGTTAAAGTCAAGTTCATCACAGGAACAGTTGTATTTTGATGGAGTCAAATAATTCAATCTTTCTTTGTTTCTCTATATGTATACATAACATCTAAAATGGATTATATAAAAAAATAGTAAGATTTCAAAGTCAGCCATTCAAGAGCTAGATCATTCCTGAAAAAGAAACCCCATAACCTAAAAAAACCCTTAATTTTTAAAATGTTTTATGGCACAATTTGTAACTAATTTTTTTTTGTTTTTAATAGGAGTCTTCTGGTATTGGGGAATGAATTTTTTGCTATAGGAGTAAGCAGACAGACATAAGCCACCATTCTAGCCTCAAAAGATAATCATCTCCTTGTACAGGATCCAGGCCCTTCTCCTTTTTCAGCTTCTTTTCCTCTTTCTTTTACCCTCTGCTTCTCCTTTCTTTTCTATCTCTTTCTGTCTCTGTTATGTTTGATCCTGACTGTACTGTTAATCACTTTTGCTCCTGCTTTTTATTTTCCCAGGGCTTCCACTGTGTTTTCTCTTCCTTCATTTCTATTTCTATTTGCCTTCTTACTGCTTTTGACCTAAAGTCCTTTTTTTTTTCTTTTTTTTTTTTTCTGCTGTCTTAACTTCTGTCTCATCTATACCGACCTTTCTACATCTGTCTTTGCCTTTGCTGCTGTATGATACTTTGCCTAGTTATTGTGACTGTTTGGAGGTCAAGTTATCACTGTACAGGACAGTTCCTGCCCTAAAAAAAAAAAAAAATGCTGCATCTCTCCACAGTTTATGTCCCTGAAAGTGATAACAGCGTGAAGAAATGTCAGTGTGCAGCTAGATCACTGATGTCAATGCAGCAACAGATCCCTCTACCCATTGTATCAATCTGTGAGTGGTATGAAGAAAATCCCTCCATACACTATACACTGGAAAACACACTTCTAATGCAGAACCGTGATTCATGAAAAGAAAGAATACTTGGGATGAAATATCTCTTCCAGAATTTTCTATTCACAGGTAGTGGGAACACTTTTATCTTTTCAGACTTTTATTTTGAAATATTTTAGCATATTTAGAAGACAAAGCTTCACTCTTTTTTGCCTCATTGCTTGCTTCCTTTGCTTTCACTAGAGTGACCAACTAGTATAAAAGCCCTTTCTTTTTTTCTACTTGGTCTATAATTCCTGGAAAAGTGAACTTATCCAATTCCTCTTTTATTCCCTTTGTTAAGGTCAGAAGAATTTTTATAGCGGCAGAAAACTGGACCGCCTTAACTTTATTCTGTACTTTATTGCCAGCTTCTCTGTTTTCGAGAGCAATTACTCTTTGATCTTGTCTACCGTTGAGGAATCTGTTCTGTCAGTGAGAATAACCTCTTGCAAAATCTGTGAACATGATATGTTTTGAATCCAATAATTTCTACTTTTTCCACAGTGTTGTTATAAAGTGAATACATACTCTTCCTCCAGCATTTAACACAAAACTCCCTTTGGAAAGATAAGCTTTTGAGCCTTAAGTTTTACCTGTTTCCTCTGTACTGCCAAGTTTTGTTTCTTTTAATTTAGTTTCAATTTCAGTACTAATCCATTGTTACAAACACGACTGTATTCACCTGTGCTAAACTTACTAAACTCCTTATTCTGCTTCAACACTACCTTCAGCTTTTTTGAAAGATTCTTCTGAACTAATAGCCTTCTTGTTATGTGATCTGTCCATGCTGTGCATGCTGTGTTGGAATTTGCACAATGACACATTTCCCTGTAGTTCTTTAATTTTTCTTCAAATACTGTGTATTGTATTGGCTGAGGATTCGTGTGCAGTCATGTGCTGTCATTTTGTGAACTCTGATTCTGAGCACTGCATGACTTTTGCTTCTCACAGATATTCTTTTAGTATTTGGATTCTCTAGGGTTGTTCTTCCCATGTAATAGCCTGGAAGAGGTGACATATTTTAATGGCTTACTCTGGATTATTTGACAAAATGCAATTCTGCATTTTCTAGCAGTCACACTTGAACTACTTCTTTTTAAATCCAAACTAGGTTTACATTTCTCCTGTGTGACTTAGCTCTATGATATTGCAGTACTTATTCTTTGGCCTCAGATCATTCACAGTCTTCTGTATTTCATTAAGTATTTTCTTTTTCATCAGACTGCAGTTTTCCCTAAGTATTGTTCAAACTTTCTCCATCTCTCCCTATATTCCTAGGTGCAAACTCAACAAGACTCTTAATTCCCTCATGATTTCACTCATGGTCTGTTTTCTTTTCCCAGTCTATTTTCTTTTTGGTCTAGCAATGTTCAGTGACTATTAAGAGTCAAAAGCAAGAGTGACAATGTCGCCCTTGTATAGCATGGATGCCCACACTAGATCTGTTTATCTCCTGTCACTATTAAAGCTATCTATTCCTCATTGTAGTCTTCCTGCTTTTAGGCCTGATGTCTAGGGACATGTTGGCTGTGGTAGATGAGTACCTGCCAATTTCCTGGAAAGCTAGTAAAGTATCATTCCTGTAGGGAATATTTTTAAGAAGTCCTTGCAGCATCATGGTAACAAGAGAGGATGAAGCAGACCCAACAACAGGTTGTATCTTTAAAGCATTTATCTACCTACCTTTAATCCCTAGAAAATAATTTCCAAATGATATTTTTTTAACCTTTTTTTTTCAGATGATGTTTCAGATATTGACATTTTCACGAAATATGACAATAAAAAGTTGATGACTTGGCAAAATATAGTTGTTACTCATACAATCAACAAAATGCATTTTCCAGAACTTGTTTGTCTGTATAGCTACTAATCTCACCATATTTCAAGCAATTACATAAAATTAGATGATGGGAAAGATTTTATTGATGTTTTAGAACATTTTGCACTTGATCAATAAGACTATTGAAAGAGCCAACTATAATTACTATAGTTTTTGTTATACAGTCAGAAATTACAAGATAGTTTTAATGCAAATTCTACTCAAAATTACCATCATGGGAACAGAAAATAGGGAAAATTAATACAAAAAGTGCAGTTTTCAGAATGATATATCTGACAAAAATGCAGGTTAGGAATCCTGAGGCATAACAGGTTTTTGAGAGTCTGATGAAACAACTAGCTTGAATCTGCTCCCTTTCTGACTATTGTAATAGTGGACTATTATTAGATTTGTAATGAGAAATGCAAGAGAGAGAGAGAAAAAAAAGGTACAAATACAGAACTAAAAGGTTCAAGTAGGAAAATAGAATACCTTATGAAATTATAGATTAATCCCAGCAGAAAGTCAGTTGTGTCCTTTTGCCATTCAGTCATTTGATTAACAATCAAACATATTGATACAAATGAAACCCTATATTTTAATGGACTAGAACTTTTATTTGGAGCTGTTCCATATCTACATCTCTGAACCATTCCATTTATTTCTAATAATTATAATTTTTAGGCATTTATTGTTCTTTTCCCATTGAATACATTAATCTGTGTTGATGGATCTGAATGCTATGATGAACATGATTCTCCTTCTAATGCACAATATATTATTATTAATGAGAAATACCAAACCAATGCATATGTGGATATTTGTATTTTTGATCCTTGAGAGAGATAACTCATTGTATGTGGACTTGTCTCTCCTGATTATGACAAATAATACTCATTTAGTTGTCTCAAATAATACATTAGGTGACATTTTAAACTCATGAACATATTCGTGTGTTCAATATTCTGGGATTTATGTCAGGACAAGATCTTTTAGGACTAGAATGGAAAATAATAATGAAAATGTTAAATAATGTCATTATATAATTAAATTGCACACCATTAGCTGGAAATTGCACTTCATCTGAAAATGAATATTTCAGATGTGGTAAAACTAAGGTCAGAAAAAAATCACAAAGGTAATGGAGAAACATAAATGTTATGTTTTAAACAATGGAACAGGGGATTCTTTTCCTCTTAAGAATAAAATCCCAAAACCGCAGAGGAGAGAATAAAAGCTTGAAAAAAAAATGGTGCTAAAGAGCAAGGAAATCAGATCTCCCTATTATGTAAAAGTATTTTTAAAAGTATGAATACTTTTTTTTTTTTTTTTAGAAATACTGTTATTTAAACCACAGTATATAATTTTGCAAGTAATGATCCTTTAGAAATAAGGTAAGCTAAAAAAATGGCATTCTAGGTGGAATAAATTTTCACACTTGAGGAATCAAGTCAGCCTTTACTTCTTAGGCTTTGGGGTTGAAAATTCTTTAGAAGAAAGTTCTAGCAAATTAACCTTGGACACGGTTTCATCAAAACTAGCACTATCTCACACAGGATTTAGCACTAGATAAGTTATAAATATATTCATAATGGAAATGTTTATATTGAAACATTTTCACCACAATGAATGGAAAATTTTACCTGCCTTCTGTGGGGTTTTGGTTTTATCCTTTGAAATATACTCATCACTATTGCAAAGTTATCTTATAGAGTATATTAATGTGTCTGTGTCTTAAAAATATTAATTCCTAGTCAAGTATTAAAAAAAAATAAAAAAACAAGTATATAAAATAAACCACATTTCAAATTCCTCAGCATTTCAGTTGAGTGTCTGCAGTTTGTGTACCTGGATCTTAAACAGAACTCAAAGTCTTTCATGACAGCAGATATCTCTTTTTCTGCATAGAACTAGAAAAATGAATTATTCCCTACAAAAACCATCAGAATTATTGACATAAACACAGCCGTGTAGCCTTTGTACTTTGACTTCCAAATTCCAATTTTTCTGTGTTTTCTTTTTAATACATGGACTTTTGTGCTATCTGAGTAGATTCTTTATTTCTTCCCTTTTTTTACTCCCTGTTTACCTACAAGCGTCTTCTTTTTTGATACTGATTAGCTGACTGTCTAGTTCTTCAAGGTGTTCCATTCACCAGTAACGTCCTAATTACTAAGAGTCTGGTCAATCACTGGGCCTTTCCATTGAAATAAAATATCCAGATTTTCAAAATGGATGTATTAGGTTTAACACTTGAGATGCCAATTTAGATACTTAATGACATAATATAACTTTAAAAAAATTCACATATTTTTTAGCTCCCAGTAATTTTCTGAATAGTCTGATATGAAGTTCTTGGATGACATTTTTTTGTCCATCAAAAAAATCAAAGGTAATGATCTGGCAACAAATCAAGGTAATATAGCAAGAGGAAACCTGTTCCTCACATCACTTCATCCTGATGTCCAACAAAACCTTGAGAGTGCTGTTTCTTGTGATCAGGCTCCATTTGAACTCCACTGTCAGTTCTTAATCTTTGAAATCCAAACCTCAAATTGTATAGATAACCAGATGTCAGTCATGAAATGTCAATAAATCTTTGTAACTGTTTTTTTTGTTTTCCTGAATGAACAACACTGTAGCTAATGCAAATTTGAAATAGAAAGTTTATGAATCTTAACTTGGGTTAACATCCCAAATTGAAAGATGAAGTAAAAAATATCCAAGTAGAATAGCTTTGAGATATCTCTTAGCAGAATAGCTGAGAGAAGCATCATAGCTTTTTAATATCCCAGTAAGATGATGTGGTTGAACAAACTGGTAGAATAGAATGGATTTGTTTCTATGTAAATAGTGAAATCTCTTATTGCATTTTTTGGAAAGTTTACAAGTATTTCTAAAAAACTTTTTTTCTTAAACATAAAAAGCGAACATTTATCTATGAATCTATGTATAGCTCATATGTTTATTTGGAAACACTAGTTCTTCAGGTGAGATGCTGTTTATCTGATAGTATTTTTTTTTCATTTTTTTTTAGAACAGAAAAATTATGAGGCTTAAATTTTAAATTTCAAATTTCTGTGTCTTTAATAGACAAGGCATTAACAGATAAATAAAAAACTTTTTTATTTCTGAAATATTTTTTTAAACAGCTTACATTGCATTGCTATTGAACTTTAAAAAGTAGCAGTATGGAACAGATGCATATTATCAGTAATATTTTTTATGGATTGACTATTAAAAAAAGTTACATATTAACATTGGTAAACACATAAACAATAAACTCAGCGGTGTTATATTTTAACTTTGTTTATATAACCTCTTGGTACTATAATGTATTTCACTGCTGTGTAAATAATGATGTCCATAAATACAAGTCATTCATTATTCATACAGCCTGCATGAACTTTATTGCTTCTGTTTGCATGAGAAACATAGATGTATAAGACCATAAAGAATCTATTCTGTTCGTACAGTTGTTAAAAACGGAAAAGATACCTTCCCTTACAATATTTCTACAGTAAAGAGGAAATAATTCCAGCATTATAAGATTTTTACTACTTTATTCTCTTCAGAAGAATTATTTCCAGCACTATGAAGAATAATGACAGATTTTCTCTTCAAAAGTATTCCTTAGTAAATTAGAGATGAAGTGACTAAACATAGCACTTTGGACTATGATGGTATCTATTCTAGAGACCTGACAGTAAGACATGTAATGCATGTACCCCATTTTACAATTTCATTTCTAGCAGCTCCATATTGTATATCTCTATCTGTTATTCTTTTATGTGTAGATTGTCACAATCGGGATCATTGTATATCCAAGAGAATATTTTTTTTCCCTTGGGTAGTAGTTTATGTCCACTTACCAGTCTTTTTTCACAGAATAATCAAATTGTCACAATAACAATTTGCCAGTATTTTTTTTTTTTTAATAACAACAACAACAAAGCTATTAGAAAACACTGTCCTGTTTTTCTGACTCATATAAGCTTCCTTCCACCATAGATGATTTTCCTGAATCTTGGCTTTCAGCATACTCCTTTGGAGATGCACAAGTGCACTTGCATATGTATACACAGAGTATCAACTGGAACTTTGTAAGGAACCTTGCAAAAGAATATGACCTAGATTAATGTTGCTCTATCAATATCAATTCCACAATCCTTCATCAAGACTATATTAAGGAATCTCAGATAAAATGTTGTCACTGAGAGAGCAGAAAGCAACATTCTCCACTTCTCATTTCTTCTGACATGAAATAACTTTCAAGACACTGCCTGCTGCTTTGATTTGCCATATCAACATCTTCTTAGGAACAGAGGAACTAGAGAGGAGGGCAACACAGATTTCATTGAATAATAGAATCATAGAATGGGTGGAGTTGGAAGGGACCTCTATAAATCATTTAGTCTAACCTCCTTGCTAAAGCAGGTTCACCTAGATGAGGTCACATAGAAACACACCAAGATGGAATTTGAAAACTTCTAGAGAAAGAGGCTCCACAGCCTCCCTGAGTGTCTTGTGCCAGTCACTCTTACAGTAAAGAAGTTTTTTCTCGTGTTCAAGTGAAACTTTTGTCTTCCATCTGATGTCTGTTACCCCTTGTCCTGTCACCAGAGACAGAAGAAAAAGATGTCCCATTTTCTTGACATACACTTTGCAAATACTTTCAAGTGTTAATGAGAGCTCTACATAGTCTTCTCTTTTCCAGGCTAAAGAGCCCCAGGTGCTACAGCCTTTCCTTATAAGAGAGATCATTCAGTCCTCTGATCATCTTAGCAGCCCTCTATCTATGAAAAGTAAATGGTAAGTGTCTTAATCTCTGAAAGTTCTGATAAAAAGCTTACAAAATGGTGATTTTAGGCTGGGCGGTAGTGTAGAAATGCTTGAGGACAGGAATACTCAGAGAGACCTGGACAGACAGGTGGGCTATGGTAAATGGTATAAGGTTTAATGGGACCAAGTAATGTGTCCTGTGCTTGGGCCATAACAACCTCACGCAATATTCCAGGCTTTTAGAAGAATGGCTGAAAAGTTGCATATCAGAAAAGAATCTGGAAGTCCTTGTTCACAAATGGCTAAACATGAGCCAGCAGTGTGCTCAGGTGGCAAAGAAGGCCAAAGGCATCCTGGCTTGGACCAGAAACAGTGTGACCAGCAGGACCAGAGAATTGATTGTTCCCCTGTACTTGATGCTGGTGAGGCCACACCTTGAATACTGTGTTCAGTTCTGGGCACTGAGGTGCTGAGTGTGTCCAGAGATGAGCAACAAA
>WBNH01007201.1:97631-157925 GCA_013401255.1 Urocolius indicus | reverse complement strand
GGAGAGGAGAGGAGAGGAGAGGAGAGGAGAGGAGAGGAGAGGAGAGGAGAGGAGAGGAGAGGGCTTCATAGGCTGAAAGGAATTCTTCTGACGAGCTAATCTGACCTCTCTTGTGCTCTAAATCATGGAAATAGAAATGAGCAAACACAGGCAGAAAAAAAAAGTCCCCTGAATATTTGCTTGTCTAGAAGAATGAATTTGCTTGGTCTGGGCTGTGACCTCTCCTGTGTTTGCTTTCTGCAAATATCCAGCTCTTGGGTTTTACCTGCACAGATATTTGGGGAGAGCCAGTCGCAATCTTGCGCACACAAATTAGTGCAGAGACAAATTGGCTGTTTCCAAACACCAGGCAGGACCCAGCAAATCACCCCAAGCAGCCGATCTGCTGCCACGGGGCTGCTGGGGAATGGCCTCGTGGTGACTGCTTTCAGAAGAATCACAGGATTTAACAGCACGTTAAATAATTGTGACTTGCCATCCACATCTGAGGAGCCTGCAATCCACTTCCAGACATGCCCTAGGCAGAAAAACAGGAGAATAGGTTTCCTTTGTGTGAAGTTCTGATGTTGCTCGTCCACAGAGGGATGCGGAGAGTGGCTGATGTCAGGGCGTGTGCTTGTGTACAGGTGTGTTTGGAGAGGGGCAGGTAGAACTGTGTGTTTGCAGACCCGGTGCATGTTTTTATAAGGTCAGTAGTATCATTTGTAGACCTTCAGGTTGCTCTAGACGGAAGCTTTTGGCCAGCTGTGGTCAGATGTGTGGTCCAGGTGGTGTTTGCTTCTGCTTTCTGCTCCTGAAATACTCTTGGCTGACTCTTGCACACCAGCAGCCCTCCAAAACTCCTGCTCATTTGCGCCACTCAGTCTCTGTTTGACAATCTCAGCCCAGTGGCTTGGTGCAAATGTCATCCTGTGATACTAGGCAAAACAGGACCTGCTGTTAAGCCTTGCATAGCTGTAACTGTCCTGTTGGGATATGGGACACTGGCTATGCTCCTGGTGACCCTGAATGACTGTGGGGTCAATGGGGAGGTCTTTCTCCCAGACGTACTTCTCCCAGTTCCCCATAGATGGGAGCAGAGGTCTCCTTTTCCTCCCATTTCATTTTGGTGGGACAAAGCAGACCCTCTCCAAGCAGGGAATTTCTACTTAGAGAAGGGCACATGATAGTCTGAAGTCTCTTTTTTTCACTCACTGGTTTTGAGGTCTGTGAGGAAATCAAAAATATCTGGTCTGGCTGGCCATCCCTGCTGCCATGGGGTACACCATGGGTGCATGGGGCTGCACTGGGAGGTACAGCCCCACACTGTGATGGAGAGAGGATGCTGAGCAGCTTAGTTATCTCTCCCCACAGCAAAGGGAGACCTCAGGAAATGGAGACTGTCACCTCTGGGTGTGGGACAATCAGCATGGCATGTGCAATGGGTCCCCAAGGTGCCTCTGCAGGGCGGGTTGGTGCGTGCCCACTTAGCTGGTGGTGCAAAAAGCTTCGACCCACCCTGCCTTCCCTCAGCCACTGTCAGCAGTAGCATTGTGGGGTCAGGATGACCTATACCCACCTTCCGTGCTCCCCAACCCCATCCAAGCTGTGGGGTGATTTATTCCTTCCACTCACCACCCTCTCATATTTTCTGCAATTATTCTATGTAAATCGTGGCACTGATTAATCACACTTATCGCTTTCCAGCTCTGAAGCACATTGCAAGTATTTCCTAATTAATCCTCCCAACACCCTCATGAGGGAAGGCAGTGTGCCACGGTCCTGGCTTCCCGGGCTCGCAGCCTTCTGGCGGACAGAGGTGGAAGTGTTCATCTGCACATCGTTAGCCCCACACTGCTGCTGCTTAATGAGTTTCCTTGCAGCAGAAGGGAGCATTGCACAGCGTGGCTCGGAGCAGATGGAGCTCGCTCGCGTGCTGCTCTGAGAAGATGGAGAGTGGTGCAGTTTCTCAAACACGTGGTCTCTTTGTGGGGCTGGTGGCCAGGGACAGGGGGATGGTGCCTGTAGGGTGGTCTCCCATTCCTGGGGCTGGAGCTGCCGCAGCTCCCAGGAAGTCCTACAGCCCAGCAGACGCAGCTGTGGCCGTAAAGAACCAACTGCCTCCAACCTGGGAGAAGTCTGCAAGCAAGAAGTAGAAATTACAGAGACATGAAGAGTCAGTTGGGAGAGGGTTAATAGCCTTGCTTAGAATTGTCACCTCCTGGTGTGTTCTGCAATGGTCAAAGTCATGAGTGCTGCTGTATCCCCATAAAGACAGAGCCTGTGAAGGAGATAAAGCAAGAGCTGCTTTGAAGGGGTTAAAATGGAGAGTTTTGCAGCTGCAAGCTAGGAGCAAGAAACAGATCATTTTTACCCAAAGCAATTTCCCTGGTAGATCGTTTTCCCACCTCCCCTCTGCTATTATGGCAGGTAATTGTGTCTGAATGACAAGTTCACCGCTCCTTTCTCGGTCCTGCTTTTTCTCCTCCTCTATCTTTCAGCCAAGTCAGGAAACTGGTTGCTGGAGATGTCAGGTCCTAAGGTGTTGGAGCCCTGGGCCTCTTTGCAGAGCGCAGCAGCTGAAGGCAGGGAGGACAGCTGTCTGAGGCGCTTGCATGGGTTCCAGCATGCCTGATATTTCATTGTTATCTCCTGCACAAAGGTCATAAACCTTATACCTGCTTCTTACAGCCTCAGCTTCAGGAAAAGGCCATTTAGCTCCAGGTTAATTTTTTTTTTTTTTTTTTTGGAAGAGCAGGGCTGGATGATGCCTGTTGTCAACCTTGCAGGGTACCTGGAAGGGATGGCGAACCCATCTGCCTTCCTACTGTCTCCCTTGCTGTGGTGCATTGCTTCCCAGGCTGAACCCCTCGCTATGCACTGGCTTTGCGTTTGCCTCCAGCACTTGCCAGAGAGGTGGGGTGGCCCCCACAGCCCCTGCTCCTCAGACTCATTAAAGAGGCTCACTCAGTGCCCTCTTGACACTTGTAACACAGGAGCATATGTCTTCAAAAAGCCAGGCCCTGGCAATATCCCCTGGGCCTGCACTGGCTTTCCTTTCCCTGCTCTCACAGCCCTTCCCAGGAGGGCTGTAAATTTGGCAGGAGCTGCATTATTTCCAGACCAACCCCGTCTCACATTACCCCTGCCACTAGCTTAAGTGTCACCCCTTCCTGCTGGCCTCATAGCCTCTCCTCACCTTACCTGCCCCTGTGCTGCCTGCTGCCCAACCTGGCGATCTTTCTGGGCAGAAACAGGACCCTGAACTGGCATGGGCATGCCTGGAAATGGATTGACATGTACCTTTGTGTGCCCACACTGGCCTGTCTTAACACATACACACACACACACACACACACACACACACACTCTCATGAATACAGAAATGTGCATGGGTGGGTATGTGCACTCCTTTCCTTGCCTGCAGTTTGGGTGTTTGGAGGCTCTTTCCAGTGCATCTTAATATTTCACATGCCTTGGTGGCAGAACTGAAAAATCACCTACCTTTCTGTTCCCTCTTGGGGATGGCAACCTGCTTACAAGGACCATCAGCATGAGCCTTGACCTGCCCCATGAGGGCAGGATCCTCTAGGATCCTCTAGGATCTCTGTGCTGTGGTCCCTTGACTGTCCCTTAACCATCATGGAGGCTTTGGGGCTGCTCCATGCTCAAGGTTTTTGTGGGAGAGAGAGATAAATTGGGGCTCACATCATTCTTTCTTTCCCCCAAAAGTGGCCAGAAGCAATCACTGCAGATCACTGCTTGGAGTGTGACTCAAACCACAGAGTGTTCCCTTCCAAAGGATCCTTCAGCATCCTTCCCTGTGTCACCCAGAGCCACAGGTCCCTGGATACACTCCTGAATACTTGTTCTCCCCATCACTGTGTGGGAATCAGCTTCAGAGAGCTTTTTCTGCCAGAGGATGTGGTGCAAGCAGTGGTGAAAACAGGGCCCTTTTCATCTTGCCCCCTTTTTGGAAGCTTTTTGGCAGAAAGCAGAAGAGCTGTTTCCTCCTTCTACCCACTGAGTCCTCAATGTCTGAGTAATGCTAGACTCTTTTGGAAGATCTCAAAGGCTTGTTATTCATTAACCCCACCAGAGAGTTTCCTGGCAATTAATTTTTAATGGATTGAAAATTTCTCTGCCTAACCCTGCTTTCTTCAGAACAAGCCTCCAAAGCCATTGCTCCCCCTCTTGATGTTTCTAATCATTATCTCCTACTTTCCTTCAGCTGTGTTAGAAACCAAAGCTGGGAGAAGAAATTGGAAAGTGTTATTATTTCATTTGGGTTTAAACCATGTCACTTCAAGTTTTGCTCCCCCTGGGCATGATCATCAGCATATCTGAGCAGCAACCATCTGCCTCAGCCACCCGCTCACGCTTCCTGGGAAACTCGGCGGAGAAAAAAAGAATGAGACGAAGCCACTGATGTCACCTCCTGCCTTTTGCTCTTTCCCCCTCCCCGAGTTTTGTTTCTAAGGGACATTTTCATGGAAAGAGAATCTTTGTTTCTGAAGCCTTTGCCTGCTCCTGCTGCCAGTTACCCCCATCTGAAAGCTTAATACTTCTCCCCTGGCTGATGTGGAGGTTGGAGCTGCACCGGCTTGGTCCCTGGCTCCCCCAGCCCTGTCCCACCACCCAAAGGTCCAGCAGACTCAGGGGAACACTGTATCACCCTCAAGATCTGTCAGCAGAGTAGCTTGGGACACCAATTTGTGATGCCTGTGGTGGAAGTGGGTGCCGGTGCTGTGGTTTCTCCATCCTTCCTTACCCATCCTCTGCCTTAGTTTCCCTGAGCAGAACTGTGTGGGTGCATATGAGCTTCAGAGAGAATTTATGTGGATTAATTACAGCCCATAAAGTTCTTTTAACATGTGAAAAGTGACACTGATGCGTAAACAACAAGAGTAATTTGTACAGTGCTCAAAGGGAATGAGGTGCTAAATTAATAATACAGCAAACATGGCCATAATAATACATCAAGTATTGCTGGCGCAGAGACGAGTTCAGCTATAGCACATTGCAGCCCACCTCCCGTGAACCCTGCAAAGCCCCTGGACAACCAACCACCTTCTCCCACTGCCTCTGCTACCTGCCCCCCAATGGGCCTGCTGATTTTATTGGCTAAAAGGAGATTTTTATGACTCAGATGGTTAAAACATGTCTGGTTTGTTTGGGTTTTTTTTTCCATGAGTGTTTCCCTCTTTTCCCAAATAATGTATGAATTTATTCTACCATTTTTTTTTCCCTCAAGATCAAAAAGCAGGAGATGGGAGACAAGCTTTCAAAGAATACTGTTTGGTAAAAATATGTGTTTGTTCCATTAAAAAAAACCCCAACAAAACAGGATCATCTTTATGTTTAACTCTCCTCCAAATTTTTAAGCAAAGCAAAATTTTCCCAAGGAAATAATCTCTTTTTCTCTTGGTTGTGAAAAAGGCATATTTTCTCCACTCCTAAAAATAATATCGAGATGAAAAACATCTTGAGGAGTTGTAAGAGCTCTCAACTTCCATGGTCAGTGCCATGTGGAGGGAGGGAGGCACAGAGAATGCTGCTGTAAGGGAGACAACCCCAAGGATAAATCCTAGGGCAGAGGGGTTGTTTTGTTTTGGTTTGTTTCGTTTTACTTTAAATCTGGGGCTTGCAATGTCACCTCCTTTAAATCAGCAGAGACAGAGGATGCTGAGCTGGGGACTCTGCACTGGGGTATATTTCATCATCCAGGTGAGAGTTCAGAGCAAAACCTGCCCTGCCATGCCAAATGCACAGGCAAGGCAGAATCTCCAGCTCCACCAGCCAAACTCATCCCACCACCTCCGAAACTCCATGCTTTGGAAGTGAGAGAGGATGCTTTGTCCCCTGGCTTTTGCAGCATTACCTGGGAAGGAAAAACACCTCTGGTCTTGACCTGTGGGCAAGCCTCCAGAACGGGAGGCTTGAAACAGCAATGCAGCTTCTTTACAGAGTTTTATAATTGATCTGAAATCACGGGGAAGCAATTAATGTGGAGCCCCATGGTATTGCTTCAAAGCAAGGCTGGATTTTTAACCTCGTAGCAGCTAAAACCAAGAGAAAGAATCCAGTGGAAATCGTGTTCTGAATGAATGAAGCTCCTCCCAGCATTTGCAAGTGCAGCTGGTTTTCAGACAGAACTTTTTTTCTCTTCTTTCTGTTAAAAATGCCAAACTGTTGAAAGCAAAACAGCTTGTGAAAATGCGTGGATTGTGAGGAAATTTCATTCTCACAAAAAGAAAAAGAGAGGAAGTGGTCAAAACATCAAAATGCTTGTGCATAATACACTGTAATGTATACAAAATAATTTAATAGTAATGGGTAATTAAAATCAGGACAAAACATTTTGATTTTATCCAACTGTGCCAAGCTGAGTGACTCAAAATTATTAAATTCCAGTTCACAGGCAAAACTCTGCCTTTGTTTTGTTCCATTTTGGAACAAGGACTTTTTTGAAACACTGGACTCCCCCAAGGAGCAAACTCTGAATTTCCTCCCAGCAATAACTGTCAGCGGAGGAAGAGTGGATGGGTGGAGGAGGGGAACAGGGGTCTCAGCCAGGGAGATGGGTAGGAACTGGAGCGAATTCCTGCAGGAAAAGTGTGTATGTGACTCATCTGAAGTACAACAGAAACCTGTCCTGGGGAGGGGTGAGGAGCCAAGGTGGGCTGGACTCTCTGGGTATGACTTTAGTGGTGTGCACCAACTATACAGCCTCCAAGGACCTGTGTGAGCTGGCTGGGCCAGTCACATCTCAGTGAGCAGTGGTTTCCAGTGGGAAACCAGCTGGTTGAAGGCACATGAGAAGAACAGATGTCTTCTATCAGGACAAAAACCATCTCTTTCCTCTACTCATCTGAGCATCACTTGTCCTCCTCCAAGTGCTCTGTTCTCCACTGTGCATAACCTGTGGCTAGTCCAGAGGTTATAACTCTGGCTCATCACTGACTGACCTCCTCTTCCTGCCTCACCTCTTTTTCAGGGGCTGTTTTATGAAAGCAAAAAACCTGCACTGCTAGTGACACAAGCAAGGATGAGGAATTAAAACCATATTCCTCTCCAGCCTCCTTTCTTATGCGCTGCTGGCAAGTCTTGAGTAAGTCAGAGATAGCAAGTGACGCTCTTTCTCTGAGTACAACCAAAGGAAGATAGGCTTGCTTTTTGTGATCAATTACTCATTAATTCATTTTACATTAAAATAAATACTACTTTCTGTTTCCTCGTTGTGTGATTTTTTCCCCCCCCGTTTGTTTTTTCAGAAAGACAACAAATGTATTTAGGCAAATGGGTTTCCAAGTGTCATTGTGAAATGGAAACTTGAGCCTTGCAAATGTGACTCTCATTTTGGTTGGTTTTTTTTTTACTTTCCCCTCACCCCTGTTTAAACTGTTTGCCATCCTTGGAACAAATACATTAATAGTTTCAGTTGTCTCAAAGACATGTTTTGTTGGCTAGTAAACTCTCCATCTCAAAACCTCACTTTACATGCTCCTGTGAATAACATCACCTGCCCCCTGGGCTGTCTGCCTCGAGGGTGTGCTGCAACAGGTACATCAAGAGGAAGGATGTAGGCATGGAAACCTGGAAGTGAGATGTAGACATGTAAACCTTGATGCTTAAGGGTTACTTTGTGGATGCAGCGTAGGAAGCTGCAGCCATGTCTACACATCACACAGCACGGAGTCATTTTGTTATTGCACATTGGATGACACGGAGGGGGCTGATACTTGGGAAAAAGACATCTCCCACCTGTTTTAAGAGCAGTTCTGACATCCTTCTGCCACTGAAAAGAGGGTAGGCTTGTCTTCATCAGGCAAAGGCAAACCTCTGCAAACTCTCAAAACCACAATCTGATTTGTAGCAGCTAAACAATCATTTAAGAGGTGAATGTTCACTCTTTCAGGAGAAAGAGGGGGGTTTGATTAGTACTCCCCATGCCAGCCTTCTTATGATGAAATGCCATCTTAAAGCCTTCCTTTGTCAGTGTTTTCACTTACAGGGCCAGTTTGGATCACCTTTGCTCTGATGATAAGATGATGGGATTTGCATGTCCAGCCTCAGAAGTCTCCAGCCCAGCTATCTCTACCTGAGCTATTGATTATAGATTTCTCTTGCTGGTGAGACAATATTGGTTTTTTTCTCCAGGACAGGGTTTCTTTCCTGCTCCATCTCCAAATGATTCTATGATTCTATGCACACTCTAGGAGGAGCCACAACCTCCCAAGGTCTTGCTGTGTAGCATGGGAGAACTGCCAGGGAGAAAGTGGGGACCTGGAGCCAGCCAGTGGCACTCCCAGGATGATGGCAGAGCTGCTCCTGGCTCTGTCCCATCCGTCCCACCCTACCATGCCCCAGTTGCACCTTGTGCTTCCCTCTCCATGGTTGGCAGTTCCCACCCCTAGTGCCCTTTTGTTTGTCTCTCCTGTTGCATTTTATTGCTCTTCACATCCATTGCAATTTATTTGGGTCTGAATGTGATAAATTCCACATTTGAGCTTTTTTTTTTAAAGCCAAATATTTGTGGAAAGTAATACTTAGCCAGACTCATATTCCATCCTTAACACAAATCTAATCCAGATACAAACCAAACAGCAGGACAACAACTGCTCTTAATACTCACTTCTAGCATCATAGTTTTCATTATAGAGAAGAGCACACTTGTCCTGTTTCCTTACTGACCTTGGAGTGCACATGTTCATCTTCCAGCACAGGCTGGGGGTGAAACTGCTGAAGAGCAGCTCTGCAGAGAGAGACCTGGGAGTCCTGATTGATAATAAGCTATAAACGTGAGCCAGCAATGTGTCCTTGTGGCCAAGAAGGCCAATGGCATCCTGTCTTCAAGACCCGTCTGGACATGTTCCTGTGTGACCTGATGTAGGTGGACCTGCTTCTGCAGGTGGGTTGGACTAGATGATCTCTAAAGGTCCCTTCCAACCCTACCATTCTATGATTCTAAGATACATCAGCTCTTTAATTGCTTCAGGATTCCCTGTACCTGCTGCCAGGCCCACTCTCCAGCCTGCCTTCCCCCTTGCAGAGGTAACTCTGACTCTTAAAACCCTGATCTTTCACTCTTGCCGCTCCAGCCTGACCTTTCTTAACCCAGGTTGTCCAAGAAGCCAAACTATGTATCTTTGTGGGAATGTGCAAAGGTGCTCAGTGGTTGAGGTGACCATGTTTTCAAAGAGGATTTAGTCTATTAAATGACGTTTAGTCTATTAATTAATTTTCATGTGGTCTATTAATTTTCAGGCTTGATTCTGATAATCTCTTTGTTATCCCCCTTGTTCTCTCTAAAAGTTTCCTTTTACATCTGTCTATCAGGCTCCAGCGATGCTCCCAGGCTAAGCAGTGCAAATGCAATTTATGATTCCAAATGCTTCCTTGTGAAGCTCGTAAACCAGTGCTAATCCGTGGAGACAATTAGCAAATCAGCTCTGTTTCAGCAAGAAGGCTAGCAGGGCATTGATGGAGGAGTGTCTCCAGGGTTTTTCCTTCATGTCTGAACAATTCCCAGATCTCCCCAGTGCAACTCAAACCACTGAGAGAGGACAGGGTTGGAGCAGCAGGTCCTATCAGAAAGGGGAAGAGGTTGCAGATGTATTGCAATGCCAAGATACTTTCCTGGCTTCACACTCACCTCTCTCAATAAACCTTTCTTTCTCCAAGGAGCCTCACCATTTGACTATGTCTTCTTCTCAACTGAAGGCTATCTGGAAGCTATCTGTAGCTCCTTTCCCTTACGACCACTCACTGTCTGAGCTCTCCTGAGGCTGAGCTGAGCTCAGCAATCCCTGTGAAAATATGTTGCTCATTCACCTTTTCAGTACTGCCCATAGTGCCGATCCTTCATCTCAGAGGGATATCAAAGGTCAGCGAAAGTCTCATGAAGGATGATAAAGGTGCAGAACAGTCTTCTCCTGACAAGTCCTTTGTTTACTTACAGGCCAGAAAAGAGGTGACCAAAGATTCATGGTAAAAAGGCATGGGAAGATGTCAGAGAGCAATATTAGAAGCAGAGGAGAGAATAGATTGCTAGGAGTTGCTGAAAGCAGGCCAAAGGAGTTTGTTCCCTGTGCAAGGAGTGGCAGACCTGTGCAACAGTCTGCTGCATGATTATATGGATCTTAAAAGTTCACGTAGGTCTGAGCAGAGACTAAAGAAATTCAAAGAAGAAAAAACTCTTCAAGGTCTGTAACCAAATATACAGAAAAAGCCCTGTAGTTCAGGATGGCTCTTAGCTAAGTGGAGTGAGGAGTGACATTCGCCAAGCACTGGTTCTTTCTGTGTGCACTGCTGCATTTGAGATCTGTACTTAGGGGAACTGGGTTGGAACATCTGCAGATTCTGGGCTCCGGCACCATGGCCCCTCCCCTGCCTGATCCTTTCAGGCTGCATGAATAGGATCCAGACTTTTGCTAATGTACAGGACCCTTCAGGAGCTTCCCTTGTGGAAGGTCTCATAAGTGGGGTGTGAAGGGTCCCAGCATGGGCAGAGACTGCATCCTGCTGTGAGCTCGCACACAGGTGGTGGATTCAGTGCTGGAATGAGACCTGCTACCAGAACTTATTTTGTTTGGATTTGCTCTGGAGAACTCTTCATTAGTCTATAGACCGATACTCATCTTTGCAAGCTGCATTTTGGATAGATGAAAGAGAAGGAAAAGCAATCTCACCTGCCTGTTTCCTGCGTGACTTTCCCAGCCTGAGGCTTCTCCACCTTTGGTCTGTTCAATGGACCACAGCCTCTTTTGAGCTCACCTACTCCCACACTTTCTCCCTGGAAACAGGTTCCTCTCACTCCTGTGCTTTCCAGGTAACACCTTGCAACCCTTCCTGCCTTCCTACCCCACATCTTCCTTTGTTACCAACCTCTTGAATGATCTAATCTAGCCACCACCAAACACTTCAACACTGATTTACTCTGTGATTTACAAATCACACTACCTCCAGTGTATTCCTTGCCTAATGTTTTCAGAGACTCTTTGGGTAGCAAAGCAGCTATACATCTCAGAAGAGTCATTTTTTTTTCTCCTCTGTTTTATGTTTCACAGGGTTGAGGGATTTCTGAGGGTTCCTCAAAGCAGCTACAAGTATTTTGAGGTAAGAAGATGAGCTGGGCTCAGAGACCTGAAGGTGAGGTCTCTGTGTATTTGCAGGAGAAGTTAAATACCAGATCTGGGGGGCTTTCTTGTCTTTCTTGGTATTGTAAACAATGAGCTAGCACAGAAGGACAACAGGATTTAATGCCCTGAGTAGGAGAGAAACAGACAGACCTCTCTGTGTGCTCAGAAACCTGCAGATACCATTCAATGAGTCTCTAAGAAGAGAGCTGAGCTTACTCAGATCATGAGGGTCCATTTACAGTTGTGCATCCTCTTCTCTCGCACCCTGTGATGTGTGTGACCTGCAACAGGCAGATGCTGAGTGTATGTGTGTGGATACCAAGTGCTGAGATCAGAAATGCTCGTTTCACCATGAGGAACACAAGCAGCTTGCCTGCTGTTGTTCCTGCAAGGCCATGGCTGGGTTGAAGTGATGTCTCTTCTGTCGGGTTTTTCATCTCACCAACGCCTTGTACTTTAGCCACAGTGCAGCTGGGGCTCTCTCTGGCAGTGGGGGGAGCTGACAGCCAGAGAGATTGCAGCCTGGAACGGATCTCAGCATCAGGCTTTAGTTATCCTTATCCTCTAGGACTGGAGACTTACTGGCCTGTCCCTGAGCTTGGAGGAGGACAGAGAGAGCATTTGCTTGGTTTCCCAGGGTCCGGATGGGGAAATTTGAGAGCACAGCTCTCCTCTGTGCATGGAGCCTGTGTCTATGAGAGAGGAAGGAGCTGACTTTTATCTGGATCTGTCTCTGTCTTTTCCTTGCAGTAGAAGAGAAGGACAGAATTTTTGCATTGCACCACATCTGTGACCTCCCTCACACTCTCCCCCTGGAGCTGGGTATGGGGAAAATGCATGTGCAGGGGTGACAGCCATGCTGACTGTTGTAAGGAGCTGTAGGACCAAACAGATCCTCACCAGAGGCTGGCATCTCAGCATACACCTCAAGGCTTGAGAAGGAGAACCAAGCAGATGCGTCACATTTTAGCCAGCCAGGATGTGCACAGTAAGAAGCATAATGCAAGTCCCTGGGTTGGTGAGCTGAAGATCTGGCATCTGGTTCCCAGGGAAGTGACAGCAGATGCTATGTTCCTATCCCGCCACAGCTGGGCTGAGATGCCTCAGTCTCTAGCTGCATCCCTCCTTCAGGGATGCCCTCGGAGAGACATATTCTCCCTTCCTGCTCTGCCTATGTGTCTGACACACTATGCAAGCCCTGACCTGTTTGTGTCAGAAGATCTTTTGGAGGAAGCAAAGAGGCTGGAAGGACATGCTTATCATGCTTCTTTCCACAGACCTGCCCAGTTAGGTGCAAGTACAGGTTCCACAAAGCATTATGCCTGGATGTCTAAACCCTCTTGACACCTGGAAAGGTCCAAGAGACAGAAGCTGGAGCCTCATGCTGCAGAAACAAGGAGGAATGTGTCACGCCAAAGAGGGCTCGTGACAATTAGTTCCAACCACAGCAAACTGTAATCACCGAATTATTCAGGAATAATTATGCCTTGATAACAACATTACACTTTCTATTTCCCTTATTGCTGTTCTTGTTAAACATAATTACCATGCAAATTGCAGAGCATAAGCAAGCCCAGGTGATTAACAGGGCCATGGAGGCCTTCGGAGCGGACTGAGGTGACGGCAAGTACATATCTCTTTGCTTGCTTAGTTGTCTCTCCAGATTTGCACTAGGGAGATCACAGAATTGTACCACAGAATTGTTTAGGGTGGAAAAGGCCCTTAAAATCATTGAGTCCAAATCTTAAGCCAGCACAGCCATGGTCACAACTGAACCATGTCCCTTGGCACCACATCCACACCTGTTTTAAATACCTCCAGGGATGGTGATCACACCCCTTCCCTGGGCAGACTGAGCAAGGGCTTGGCAACCCTTTTCGGGAAGACAATTTTTCTAATCTCCATTATAAACCTCCCTTGATGCAACCTGAGTCTGTTTGTTTGCTCTTGCCCTGTGTCACTTGTTACTCTGGAGAAGAGACCAACCCCCACCTCACTACAAGCTCCTTTCAGGTAGTTGCAGTGAGTGCTCATGTCTCCCCTCAGCCTCCTCCAGACTAAATACCCCCAGTTCCCTCAGCTGCTCCTCATCAGACTTGTGCTGCAGACCCTTCCCCAGCTCCAGTGCCCATGTCTGCACGTGCTCCAGCACCTCATTGTCCCTTTGGGAGTGAGAGGCCCAACACTGAACACAGCACTCAAGGTGCAGCCCCCCAGTGCTGAGTACAGGGGGACAATCCCTGCCCTAGGCCCGTAGATCACTATATTTTTAACACAGGCCAGGATGGCATTTGCCTTCTTGGCCACCTGGGCACACTGCTGACTTGTGTTCAGATGCTGTTGATTGACATCTCCAGGTCCTTTCCCTCTGTGCAGCTCTCAACCTACTCTGCCCGAAGCCTGCATCATTGGTTGGGGTTGTTGTGGTCCAAGTGCAGGACCTCATACTTGGCCATATGTGAACCTCAGTCCATTGGCCTCAGCCCATTGCTCCGTCCTGGTCAGGTGTCTCTGAAGAGCCTTCCTGCCCTCAAGCAGGTCTATACTCCCTCCCAAATTGATATCTAATTGGTGGATGTCAGAAGGTCAGGGCATCCCTTTTTTTCTGTTGTAGCTAGGAACATGACAAGGGGTAACGGGAAGAAGCTGGAACACAAAAAGTTCCATTTAAACATAAGAAAAACCGATTTCACTGTTCAGGTGAGAGAGCCCTGGCACAGGCTGCCCAGGGAAGGTGTGGAGTCTCCTCTGCTGGAGCTTTCCAAACCCTCTTCGACACATTCCTGTGTGACCTGATCTAGGTGGACCTGCTTTAGCAGGGAGTTGGACTAGATGATCTCTAAAGGTCCCTTCAAACTCCTAACATTATATTATTCTATGAATCTGTGTCACCTGCAAATTTACTGAGGGTGTACTCAATCCCCTTATCCAGATCATTGATAAAGATGCTAAACAGAACTGACCCCAGCACTGAGCTCTGGAAAACAGCACTGGTGATTGGCCAACAACTGGATTTAACTCCATTCACCACCACTATTTGAGCTCATCCATTCAGCCATTTTTTTACCCAATGAAGTGTTTACCAGTCCATGCCAGGAGCAGTCAGTTTCTCCAGGAGGATGCTGTGACCTCATATGACTCTGAAGTGAGCTCAGCTCAAAGGGAAGTCGGAGAGATATGGCTCCAAGCTGACCAGCTCTCTGTCAGTGAGTCCAGAGTGGGCCCTGCTGTGAAGATCTCTAGATGCAACGTGGGACAAGCTGACTTCTCATAGCTGACTTTCAGGAATTGCCCTGCACATGAGTGCCCCAGGTGAGATTCCCCCACCACTTCAGTATCCCTGGCCAGTTCAGTGCCCTTCTGATGCTGTTCATCGTGGTGTCTGGACATCTGCTAAGCTTTGCATAGTCCTGCAGCTTGTGTTTCATCAGCATTGCTCATCCAGCTCTCGCTGTGCAACTACCTGCACAAGTAAGAACTAGAAGATGCTCTTTTCTTCCTTCCTTCCCCTCTCATTAGCACACAGGCATCTGAAGGACATGAACAGGAAGGTAGAGGAGGATCTGTGAAGTGTAATGAAGTGGAGGCATATGACAAAAACTGCTGAGCAGAGTCCTCTGGGAAGGGCTGGGAGCACTATCACCTGAGTCAGTGAAAAAGCTGATGAACAAGTCTGCAGCACGGAAGGGCAATCTCAGAGGCGCCCCATGGGACAAGAATTGTTCTGCTCTGCAATGGCTGAGAGCTGGGATGCTCAGTCTTACACTCCTGTGTTGGTCCCAGCACATGGTCTCCTGACACCTTCTTGTCTGCTCTCTTGTGAAGTTCATGGACACCTTTCAGGTTGACCCCAAGGCCTCTAACTCATATCCATTCCTCACCTTTATCTCAGGGCTGCAAACCAGATTTTTGATTCTGGCCATCACATCTTTGCTGGACTGGTACCTGGTGCAGGCTTGCTGCTTCAGGTCTTCTTGACTCCACTGCAAAACCAGGGCTGAAAACCAGATCCCTTGCCTAGCAGTCATCCCAGAGCAGGAGCTGGGGCAAGGGCGGCATGGGAGCCAGCCTGCTTTTCCTCTTTTCCTCTAGGCCACCTCTTTTCTCTGTGCCTGCCTTTACAGAGCTGAAAACAGCAGGTCAAGAGCATTTACCTGCTGTGCTTCTCAGAGCAGCTATGAGACCAAGCTAATTATAGGACTCTCAGCTCTTTAGATAAAATTCTCTTTCTATATATACATGCATAAATACATATGTGCACCAAGTTTATTTTTATTACCATGCCAGACAATCTTTCTTCATTAGGGCTTGGAATTTGCTTTCAATGCTTTCAGTCAGATCTTTAACATTATTTAAATGCAGTGGGTTTGAAAGAGTTTTTGTTATTTTTAATGCAGAGCAGATTTTTTTCTGGGATAAGAGAATGAAGTGCTCTTCATGCAGACCAACTAGCTGCCTCCCTGGCTGAAGGAACCAGGAGAGTCCTCGTTGCCAAATTCAGCTTGCAGCCCCTTTGAAATCACAGTCAGGTTTCCAGGGAGGGGAAAGGAGGATGTAATTCTTCATTCCACCTGTGCCATGTCTCGAGGGTCAGTGTGGACCACGGTGGCAGAGCAAAGGGTGAGCATTGAGCAGATGTCTGCAGCTCCCTTGTCTTCCCCATGCGTCACAGCTCCTGAGTACGTCAGGAGCACATCTGGCACACCCAGACGCGTGACAGGGAAGGAGTCCCTGTGCTCAGCACAGCTGGAGCTCTGTGTCTGCTCACAGGGGCCTTTGAACACCCAGCCCTGCTACGTGGTACATCCTTAGCTGCAGCACTGCACGGGGACTGCTGTCTCTCCAGGACCCATATGTCAGAGGCAACACGTCTCATCTCAGATCCCTTGCACAGCTGGATCTGGTGTGTGGGGTCCTGAAGGAGGAGAGAGAGGCCACAGCCCTTCACGGGGAAATTTGTGAGACCCAAGGAGTTCTCTGAAATTCACGTGCTGCTGGGATGGGTCCCTGTTCAAGCAGTCCTAGCTGTGCAATTGTGGGAAAGACAGGCACAGACTGCACCTAAAATGTGTTTTCTGGAAGAAAAAAAAAAAACCTGATCAGGGGAGAAGATCCTCTGGATGATGCTCCTTTTAAATATCCTTGAGGTAGGGGGATTGGAAAGAAGGAAGGAAAGACAGAGAGAAAAAAAAAAGAGAAAGAGAAAAAGAGATAGATAGTCTTCAAATGGTTTTCAGCAGCTGAAAAACAGACACAATTTGTGCATCAGAATAGCATTTCTTCCAGAAACCAAAGGAAAACATCCCTTGAGAGATCTCTCTGGTGTCGATGCGTTCAGTGGAAGAGATAGGAGCAAACTACCACCTTGCAGAGATGCCCAGGTGGAAGGGAGAGCGACTGAAGCTGAAATAAAATATTGGCACTAGAGCAAACGTGCACAAATTGGCCATGAATAAATATAAGCTGGAGATGAGAAGAAACTAGCCAACCAACAAGAGTACCGGAACTGCCTTCTGCAAAGCAGTGATGGGGAAGATTAAAGAAAGCAGAGAGTGCGCCTCGAGACGGAAGGAGGACTTGGCCTCATTTTTTGATAAGGCCAGCGCTGCTGCCCATGGGAGCAAAGGCATGAAGCATAACTAGAAATGAGAGTATGGAAATTATCACAGCCAGTCTGGAAGCAAAGCTTGATGAGGCCAGTGCTCTGACTTTGGTAAGACTGGGCAGCGTCCATCCTCGGGAGCCAGCAGGTCAGCCAGCAGGAGTTTGAGCATCTCCCAGGGCATGGTGTGGTGTGATGGGATTAAACTGGTTAAAACTGAGCTGAGGCTGGAAACTGGAAGCCACTTCCTACCCATGAGTGCAGGAGGCTCCAAGGGGCTGCTGCCGCTGTTGTGGGTCAGGCAGGAGATGCTGGTAGGTCTGGAGGTATGGCCCTAGGAAGCTGTTGAGACTCCCAGCAGATTTGTTTTTTGCAGTATAACCAGATCCAAGTTAGACTCTGGAGTCTGCAGAGAAAGTGATGTCCTCAGCAGTCCCCTGCAGCGTGGTGGAGGGGGAGCCACTCCTCCACCTTTGCTTTCCAAATCGCTGCCTCCCTTGGCATCATCGGTCGAGAGAGCTGCCATCCACTTGAGGCTCTCTCCTTCTTCTTGTCCTGATTATTATGATCATTACTGTCTCATTTCGAGCTGTAAATCAGAAATATTGTGGCTCGTATTTTTCCTCCCTGGGGAAGGCGTAACTACGGGTGAGATTGGCTCTGAAGTTCAGTGCCGTTCTGTTGAAAAACTGCCTCAGCAAATCGACACTGTCTCACTTTTTAGAAGAAGTTTTGATTGGAATCAATCTTTCTTTCTTTCTTTCTTTTTTTTTTATGAGCATAAAAAGGGAGTAGTTAAAAGTAAGATTTATTCCAAATTCATCTTATCAGCTCTGAGACATTCAATTTTGTAATCAATTCCCACAGGGGCTCCACCAAGAAGCCCATATTCAGAATCAATCTTGTATTTCATTAGGTTATTTCTGGTGTTAAAAAATAAGATTGATTCTTACTTTATGTTATAGCGCTACAGCAATTTATTTTTTAATGATATGAGGTAAGAATCAATCTCTGGCTTCTTCTTCCTCTTTTTTTTTTTTTTTTTTTTTTTCCAGCCTGCTTTTCCTGCATTGGTTTTGTTAGAGCCAAGAGAATTTAGCGAGTTCTGAAGGATTTTGGAATTATTCTTGTGCAAATTTAGACCCAGTTGGTGTCAGTCTGCTTGATCAAGGGATGCACAGAGAGGCCTGATGAAAGGCACAATCTGCCTTATCCTTGGATTTCAGTAGCGTGCTCCAGAAAACTACCACAGGCATCACTTCCCACTGGCCCGAAGCCATTCATGGCAGAGTGCAAAGTGCAGGTTTTGCACTCTTTTTGCAGTAGTGTGAAGTCTCCAGGTTTCGGTCTCCTGGGTCCCAGAGAGACGTCACCTTTTGTCTGGGCAAAGTTTTGCTGGGGCCTACAAACCTTCCCTTTTTAGCTTATCCTCATTTCACCAGACAGGACATACAGGCTGCCTGACTGCCTTCTTGCCCATGTGCTGCTCTCCAGCCCCTGGTAGCTGGCACTCTGACCTCCCTGGACTCTCACATGACATCCAGCATCCTCGGGAGCAGAGAGTCCCCAGCTGCTTTCCAGGAGTGGACAAATCTCTGAGATCCCCATCCAGGCAGTGACTACCGAGGGCGGAGAGAATCTTGATCTCCTGCACCAGAAGGCAAAGAGAGAACTTACCTCCACTGTCTCCCTGCCTGTCTCTTATCACAAGCCTTAGCAGTGATGTTCATTTTAGCCCACTGGCACAACGTTGCTGCTGTCTTCTGTGAAAGGAACTGGGACAGGACTTCTGGTCTGTGTGGACCTCTGGCAGGGCTCTGCTACCAGAGCAGCATATTTTAGAGGATTTTTGAGTCTTGTCTGCTCTCAGCATCGTACACTTTGCCCAATGACACTAGTTGTTAGCCATTCCTGTAATCACAATGACAGTAATTATCCATGACTAACTTAGTCCTTAACAATTTATAATGGGTTGTCACAAGTGATTTAGAAGTTACTTAAGCAACCACAGGTGCTTTTCACAGGTAGCTGGGAAATTATCTTGCTTGCAGCACTGGGTCTTGGGTGTGCTGGTATTTTTCCACCTATTCTCAAGATACTTTGGTTAAGGTAGGGGGAACTGTTTGAAGGGCCTTCTGTTTTCCTCCTCCTGTTTCTCTTTGTGCCCAGAAATAAAGCACAAGTTTCAAGTAGTGAGGAGAATAAACCACTGGAGTAACCAACTCAAGAGTTACCCATGGATTGAAGCACCCTGAAGTTTCCATAACTTGATGATAATGACTTTGAGATCTCAATGATCTTAAAGCTAAGGAAAGTTGACCTCATGGAGTCTTACTGGTGCTAGTGAATCAAGGCACCTAGTGCAGACAGCCTTCAATCTCCTAGGGTGCAGAATCTGTCCCCGTGTTGTGCAAATATGATTCACAGAGAGCAAGAATCAGACTCACTCCTTTTCTGTGTGGGAGTTACTTGGGCAAGGTCTCCAAATTTGCTCATGGTAGTGAGATCCTAGCTGCTCTTTAATGTACCACTGGCTAGATGAGCTTGGAAAAACTGATGTTCCTCAGCACCCAAACCTCTGTTTGCTGCTTGGCTGCCTCAGTGAGAAGTGGATTTGGAGGAGAGGTTGAATGATGACAGCTAGAGCGGCAAATCTTTTCCTGTCCCAGCACCACTAGAGCCCTCTGAAGTCCTTGCCAGTGTGCCCATTAATAAGATGTGAACCAAATCTCATCTTCCAGCAGAAGTGAAAGGTCATCTCAAGGTTTGTCTTATACCCAGCAGTAGGACAGCTCACATTCTCCAGCCCCTGGGGTAGCACCCCCGGATGGGCAATTGAGTTCTCTGGCATTGATTGTCTTTCATATCCCAAGCTCATTCTTCACCTCAGTGGAGGGATGGACCTTTTTTCCTTCAGCAGGTGACTGGGAAGCAACAGAGTTTACTGAGACCTTTCTCCCTTCCTCTCTCCCAGGGTGACTGGGCCCCACATCAGTTCACACAGTGGGCACACACTTCCAGCACGCTGAGCTCCATGGCTTAGCTGCACTGGGAAGAGGGGAGATGCAGGGTTGTAGACTGGAAGGGCTCTTTTCCTGTGAGAAAAAGGCTGCCATTTTTTACCCACACTCTTGGGACTTCTGAAGCAGGAAAAGTGGCAGCAGGAGCCTCCTGCAAGTTGCACACCCCAGATGCATGGCCTGAGAGGTCTGTATGAAGTTGAGCTCTCTCTAAGCTCACTCACATTTCATGTCCTTGTGCTCGTTGAGGGTGCAAATCTCCAATTTAATCTCTGTCTGCTGCTACTCTGGCTGTGTCCTCATGTGTGTCTCTTGCTTGGCTCTATCTTTGCCACTATGTACATATCTGTCCGTCTGTGGCCCTATTAGTCTTCAAATGCCCCGAGTTCATTTGATTTCATTATCATTTCCCATCTCTTGAGTTCTATCTCTTTGTTTTTTTCCACTTTTCTCATTATAATTTACAGGTGGCTTCGGTGCATGTTGGAAATGAAATGTGAATTTGATAAAGCAGACATGGCTCTTGCTCCCAGCCATGACCTGAAAGGCCTGAACCCCTTGGAGAAAAGCAGGCTCTGTTTTTATTTTTTTTTTCATAGAGGGGAAAAATCCCTGTTTTTTTTTTTCCCCTATTGCACTGGCACAGAATGAAATTCTTCCAGCAATTACTGGGAGATAATGGCCTGAAATTAAACACTCCTATCTCACTTGCTAACTATAGGACTTTTTATTTTTTTCAAACTATTGAGTACTGAGTGAATAATAATCAGGCAGGCATTAGGTATTCACACTCAGGCTACCTGGGAATGAAAGTACATAAACATGGCAGAGCTCCTTTTATGGCTTGTTATTAATAGCAAACTGGCAAGATAATGCGGAGCTGTGTGCGAAAGAAGAGAGACAGCCTTGTGCCCAGCAATGCATTGCTAAATCTGCTATGGGTATGTGTTGGCTTGTTCAGAGGAGTATCTGACTGAAGGAGAGCCTACCCTGCACAAAATGGGTGAGGGAAAAACCTTCCCAGCAGTACCCAGCACCAAGCAACCTCTTGCTTGTCTATGCTGTCTAGGCTTACTGTAGTGTAAATGCTTGTAGTCATGTCCTCACTTTGCAACATGATGCAAGGAAAGTGTGGATGTAGAGAAGGAATTTGAAGGAGGCTTGAGATCAGGTCAGGTCCTAGTTCATCATTTGCTGGACTTCACAGACCCAGACACTCCTGCAGGCGATCACACCATTTTCCCCCAGCTCTCATGGTCTCTCAAGAGGCAGTTTCTGGGCTCTGCCTTGGCTGTGGGGGATGACACACTGTATCTGAGCAGCCTGGCAGAGCTAGAGCCAGAGCATCACTTCATGCTGAGCCAATCTCACTCAAGTTACCCAGGAGATCTCAGCAAAAATGTAATTGAGCTGTTCTAATTTAGACACAGTCTGATGTACAAGGGGAAGGGAAGAAATCCAAGAGGATGGACTGTGACTCCAAAAACTGGCAAGATGTGAAAGGAGGTGAAGAGATGGCTGACAATGAGGATCTGGTTCCCCGAGGTGTTAAATACACAACGCATGACCTCTGCAAAAGGTTTGCAAAGATTAAGTGCCAGGGCATGGTCAGGCAGGGATGTATGTCCAAGGGGAGCCTGGGACTTGCAGGAGCTGCCTGCACTTCCTGTGAACCTGCAAAACGGCATTTTGAAATAAAATACTGATTTCCAGGAAGGCAGAGGGCAAGGACACATCTTGTTGAGATGTGTTCCCCACCGTGGCTCAGCCAAGAGGTTACCTGGACAAAGTGGTAAGGTTGAGGATCATCTGCTCCAAATTACATGAGACAATGACCTGCCATGATCCTACCCCTCACACAAGGGGCCAAAGCTCATGCATTCGAGCTCAGGATTAAGCTGTGATTGCTACCTGAGAGCATCACTCTGTCCTCATCCAGTAGCAGAGATGCCTCCTTCAACTGTGACTTTTGTTCAAAGGGCAGAAATGGGCTGCATAGCTGGGGGAAGACCATTACAGTCTGGATTCCTGAACTGGCTTTTCCACCAGAAACTTAGATTCCTCTCACAAGATTTCTTCTGCTTAAAAATGATTTTTACAAAGATCTTTTCCTGAAATGCCTTCCTTCAATACCTGCACAACAAAGGACTTTTTCTTCGCTTGGAAATATCTTCTCTGCATAATACTTGTCAATTTATAGTCATGATTGAAAATCAAAATTAAAAGGGAAATTACATCAAATACTCCAAAATTCACCAAACAGTATGATATATTTCTGAGTGAGGGTGATTGATGGGTGTCTTTTCAGCTCCCTGGAAGCAGGTCTTCTCCTAAAATGGGTCTGTAAGATGTTTTAGCATGCCAGTAAGTCCTCCAGGACCCAGCAGGATACATAGGAGAGCTCCAGTGACTTTTTGCAGAGCTGGCCACGGACCTCAGAAAGGAAAGAGGTTCTGCCTTTCTAACCTGAGCTGGGAATCCTTCAGAAGGGTTAGCAAGATAACAGGGAATGGTGGAGCCATGCCTGTAATTTATTTAAGCTTTGAAAAGGCTTTTGATAAAGTCCTTCATAGCAGGCTGTTGAAGAAACTTGGTAACCACAGGATAAGAGGAAAAGCCAAGGCATGGATTAAAAACAAGATAAGGCAGAGAGGGAAGGGAAGAAACAAATGTCCAATTCTTAGCAGGCACAAAGGTTAATAGTGGAGAGCCTCAAGGTCACTTGAGGCCCTAAGTGGCTGAGTATATTTATTAACAGAAGCACAGAAAGAAACAGTGTGGCTGAAGACTACTGTAGCAGGTCCCTGTGATGGGACCTGCAGATGGGGGTGAGATGCAGCAGGAATCTCGCCGCGCAGTGGGATAAGGCAGGCGGTAGGTGAAGCTGCACCCAGGGCTGTGATTTGGGCTGGTGGGATGTGGGGAGGTGGTTTGTGAAAGGCATCATGCTGGGCTCTGCCAGATGATCCAGGGAAAAGTGAGCCAGACCACAGCTAACACAGAGGCATAGAGACAAGGTTTAAGTGGTAACAACCACAAAATGGAGCAAATAGGCAACCCTTTGCTTCAGTGAGACTGATTTACACCAGCTGAAGTAGTATTTCAAAGCCTATGTTTCAAAGACCCTGTGTTACCCCCCAAAACAGCTGGCATATGTCACTTTTCATAGCAGAAACAAGGGTAGTAACTCCATTTCCCTGGTGAGGCAGGACAGCAGCCCTCTGGACTCCAGTGCCATGCAAAAGCCAAGTTCAGGAATTTAAACCTTAATCTAGGGAATGAGCAGGGTCCAAAAAAGAGGTCTGAGAAAACTACTTGATGAGCATAAAAAGAAATACTGGCTGTTGATTCAGTGAATATTAACCATCCTGTGCAAACAGTCCCATGGAGCAAACAGTCTGTGGACAACTGATTAAACAGTGTTTATAGTAACTAGTTGAGAATGTCTTTTAAATTACTTTTATGCAAGGGAATGAAGATTTGTGCAAGAAATCTTTTTTATTTTGTTTCAGGGTTCTTTTTTGAAACAAGTAGCTTAAAAAACTACCTAACTTGAGAAATTTCTGCAAAGAAGAGTATGGAAGTTGGAAGAAAGCTTTTGGTCGTTTCCAAAAGAGAAAGAAAAAGATGATAAGTTTAAAAATGTCTCCTCTTTTTGAATAATAACTTGATTGGAGGTTAAAAAGACACCAGAAAGGAAAAGCCCAAGCTGACACAAACTTTTGAAACTGCTGAAAAAGAACACTTTCCAAATTATTAACACAAAGCATTTCCTGGCATTTCCATTGATTAAAAGAATTGTTCGTTAATTTTCCATTCACAGTTTGAATTTTGTTTTTTTCTTCATAAAATAAAGTTTCACAAACTTTGAGTGACAAAGCCTTTGGAAAAAAAAATTACTATCTCAAATCCATGTAGAGATGAGCTGTGCAAGGAGGAGTTTATATCTCAGCAGCAATCTCAGTCACGGGATTTCCTAATTGTGTGCTCCATGTTTTGAACATCCACACCCTTTTAATGGATTTTCCTAGGCTGATTATACCATTATTTCACTGTGCGTGTATAAAACTGGCTGTTCAAAGTCAACTGTAAATGAAAATTGCAGTTGTTAAATCACTGGGGTGGCTAACTTGCTGGCTGCAAAACAAAACAGTCACCCACTAATTGGCCTTTAAACAAGGATTGTGGGGAAATGGTGAGACACGTGTCTGGTATCCACCGGGCACCATCCAACAGCACACTGAGCATCAGGGAAGCAAAAGTCATTGGAGAGACCGTCTGGCTGACAAGGTCAGCAAACTGTCCAAGCTGCTGCAGCCCAGGGGACTGTGTGTGCACACACTTTCTCTCCTCTCCCAGGTCACTTGCTGCTTGCAATGTTAATTACCCATTAAGAAAACAAAAAAGAGAACCCATCTTCTTGCCCAAGGTGACTCCAGAAGGTAGAAGGAGACCAGGACAGCCCTTTTTGCCTGCTCTGCTGGCAGAGGGAGGAAGACATACACCTCATCCATGTCCACACCACTGCTGACAACAATTAATCAATAAAATCAAATGTATGAGCACAAATAATTCAAGGGATGAACTTTCCAGTTCTGCTGTTACATAATACTTACCTGAGGCTTTTCAGTCTTCTTAGATTCTTCTAATTCTCTTTGCTTTTGTCCTCTTCTTCTTCATCCTTACCCTCATTAGAGACAGACAGGAAAAGAGGAATCTGACAAAACATCCTTCAGCTGTATTTGCCACCTTGTGGATGTCGCAGTGTTTTGCAGAGATCCCTTCATGGTGGCAGAGAGCAACAGCAGTCAGGCTGCATCTACTGGGACCTCCGTGGCTTTGTCTCTCCTGTCTCCAGCTGCCTCTCACCTCTCTCTGGACAGGCATCACTCAGGACATGGATCCTGTGCAGAGAGTGTCAGACTCCTGCAGCTGCCTGGGATTTGTGGGCTGCCAGGGCTTGCCCCAAGGATGCATCGCCTCCCTTGGCATATCCTCAAACAACCACTTTTCTGTCTGAATCAGAAGAAGGTCAAAGTCTGACATTGAGAAGAGTTATCATCTTCTACTATGCAAGCATTACATGAAGTGGAAACCAGTGTTTGCAGCTATATTCAGTTCTTTCTCAGGAACTTATGATGGCACTCCCCAAGAAACCTGACTAGAAACCAGATCTTTGTCCTCACAGTCCAGGAGCAGAGGCAGGAGAGGCACAGGCAAAGCCATGTGGCTGGGATAAAAGCAGGTAATGTCGATTGCAGCTTTCTTGGCTGATCCTGCAAGGTCTGTTTTGTGGACATCTTGTAAACTAGGGAACTGCAGGGCACCATCAGGGGCTTTTTAACCTGTTCCCTGCCTTGGGGCATAAGCAGCTATAGTGAAACCAAGTGCTTCTCTCACCATCCTTACAGATCTCAGGCAACAGAGCCCTAACTCTGCACGAATCTTTTTGATTTATGCCTCACTGAAATCTCCCTTGCTGACATAAGCAACTCTTAGAAAAAAATTTGAAAGGAAGGTAAAACAATTAAGTTTATCAAAAAAGTGTCTTTGTGTCTTGCCTGCCTTGAGCTCCTGTTTGCTGAAGTATCTTTCAGTGCTGCACATGTATCTCAGCTCGCTGGCAGGGGAATGTGCACCAGGATTAGTGATGATAAATTCTGGGACATCAGTTGAGCAAGAACTAGGGACTGGTGGTGCTTTGAGGTCTCATGGATGCGGTGTCACGATGATACTCGATGCATGGGAAGTGAGCTCTGCATTGAGGTGACTCAGCTGACGAAAACTCCTTCAGGCATCAGCTTTGGTGGCTCATCATCAGGTTGTTGAGAGCTGATGTGAAGGGATGAGCATGCACCAGGTTAAGGGGAAATGATTTTCAGTTCAGCTGCAGATTTTGCTCTGGAGGAGAGTCTCACTGGCACTGATATGTGTTGAAAACAGTACAAAGTTAAAAAGCAAGATATGTGCCTCATCAGGTTTTTGCATCACTCAGCAAGGTAGCAGTCTTGTTTAACATATTTATTAATGATCTAGAAGGAGAGGTAAACAGCTTGTTAATTACATTCTCTTGCCTCAGTTGGGAGGCATTGCAAATGCCAGCGCAGATTGGGTAATAATAGAAGGAGGCACCAGAGACATTAGAAAGACAAGAAGGAAAGAAAATGGAATCCCTCTTGCAAAATAATCCAGGACTGGGGTCCTTTATCAGGAACAGTGAACCAATTTGGGAAAGACCAGTGGTTAACATAGAAGCGAAGGATTTTAGACCAGCCAAACCTGTGAAGATACTCTTTGGAGAGGTGGGAGATGATCCTCCCCTGCCTGTGTGCTCAGGCTGCCATGCTCCTCACTGTGTTATCAGAGCAGAAATGACGAACTGAAGCTGTCTCAAGGAAGAGTTACAAATATGATCAGAGGCCCTGGGGAGGGGGGAATTGCTTCATGAGGAAAGATTAAAAGTGCTTACATACGTCAAGCTAAGTTAAATGATGTGCAGGGGAGGTGGGATAACAGCTGACAAATATTTGAAGAGCATAAATCTAGCAGTGGCAGTGGGCTATAAATACAAGATAGGAGCTCTTGTGGGGTGCAGGTGTCATTTTGAGTACACATAACATCTGCCACATTACAGGTTGGGGAAGCAGTAGTGCATATGTGGCTGCTCCTCAGCTTCAGGATTTGAGATAAGAAAGGGAAGGGTGGAAGGTGAAACATCCACGTTTATCACTATGACTTACCACTCTGAGGCAACAGCACAGTCAGCTGCTGTGAGAACTGAGAGCAGGAGTGATCTAGCCTGCTCCATATCAGACACTAGACTGTCTGCTTGTAAAGTTATGGGAAAGTGGAAAGGTTTCTGAGTCCTTCTTGGCTGCTGGGAGATGAGAAGTGGACTGGGAAAAAGGGAGGTGACCTAGATTGGACTACCAACACAGGTAAGCCTTGATGTGCCATGATGCCTCAAGGAGCTGAGGTTGTGAAGGTCAATGAATGGCTGCAAATACAGACTGAACCAAGAAAATGGATGGACAGACCTGCTCCCTCTCTCTGTCAAATACAGGTTTGTTTTTTTTTTTAATGCTGGGATTAAAAAATGTAGTCTAGGGATGAAGAAAAGCTCTGACATAAGGATAGATGTGGGAGAAAAGTTTTGTGCAAAACTGCAAACACTGTGTTTTATAAGAGAGAGTGTCAAGCAGTGGGGAGACAAGAACATGCTTGTCACTGGGGATCTGGGTTATATGCCATCAATACCTGTCTGTAGCCCCGGCTGGCCCTTAGGTCTTCCTGTTTCGACGAAGTGGCTCAAAAATCTCCTCAGGGTTGTCAGTGGGGACATTGCAGATCTATTTATGGATTCACTGGAAAAAAACACTGTTGTCTGTAGTCTGTCAAACAGCACAGGTGGAGGAGGGCTCTGGAGTTCAGACTGCAGAAATGTGAAGAGAAGCGTCATCCTGGATCTGTTTGGGCGTCACTGCTTTGGTGGAACAATGGTATGAAAAAGGAAGTGTCTAGAACCAAAATCCTAGCTCTGAGCCCTTTATGTAGCTTGTTGACAGTTTGAGACCATTTAACTTGGCTGACGAAGGTAAAGTGATACATCTACTGAGGGATCTCCAATGCTGCCTGCCTTACTGTGTCTTTGTTGGGATTTCGCCTTCATTGCAGAAGTTTCCTAAACCATTCAGGGGAAGCCACTTGTCCAAAAGCCTTTTAAAGAAAGATTAGCTGAAGCAGATGCCTTGCAGAGAACATTCCTGTGCCGGATCCAGAGAAAGGGACAGGCAAATCTGATAACTTTTTCCCATATTAAAAATGCTAACTGGCTTCTATTCTTTGATGCATGACACAGTATCCTTCCTTGAAGCCTGCAAGGTTCTTATGTCCTCCTTGTACTGGCATTTGAATGCCTCATCTGCCACTTGAGACTGCATCTGACTGCGAGATCCTCTCAAAAGAGCAAGCTCTCTGTGCAGTGATAACTGAGAAGTGTCCTTTCAGACTTAAGTTTCTCTTCTGCAGCTCCTACTGAATACAGCACTTAGAGCTTTTATGCTGCTTTTCATTTTCAAAGTGCTTTGCAAACATAAATAATACAACACACATGAACTCTACCACCGCGGTAGTACCCTAATCCTTTCTCTTATCTCCTCTTTGGGCTCACAACTTCCAGCACAACAGAAGCCCACAAACGCTGGAGTTTTCTGACAAGTAAACACCATTAATCTCTCATCTTTCTCTTCTTCCTCTTTTAAAAGCATCTTTCTGCAGACTTTTGCAACAATAGCCCATTAACCCTGTCAGTTGCAGGATTGTGTAAGGCAATTGGCTTGAAGAGTACTGCATTTCTGGGTTACAGCTCTCTTGACTAGCTTTGCAGCAGCTTTACAGAGGGATTCTATGCAAAGAGCCCATCCTTGTGATCCTGAGAATCAGTGTAGGCACTAGATTTTTCACCATTGCGGCTAACCCCAGCTCTAGCAGGAGACTAGAACCTAAGCGCCAGCAAGCTCTTCTTTGCTGACCCTGAGTAATGCAACTGATCCCTGTGCATCTCACACGAAACAATGAGGATGTACTCCCTAATCCTGCTGCCTGCTCTGTGTGTGCCGTACAGGGCTGATCCAATACAAAATGATCCCAGTGGATATTATGGAAAAATTAAATTGGAGGTGACTTGCCTAAACATGCCAGGCTGCAAACTACAGCAGTTTGGTGGCTGTTTCATGAATATCCTGAAGAACCCAGTAGCATGGCTGAGAACCTCCTTGAAATGAGTAGGACAGTACTCAATTATTTCATTTATCCCAAAGTACATTGTCCCTTAGTTGGAGCCACCAGCCATGCAGCTGGGTGTCATGGTGGGATTTTACTCTTGTTCCTTTAAGATGGTGTTTTGGTTTGGCTTCTTTTCCCTGCAACATCCCAGCCTGTTGCTCTGGATGCTGTGTTAATGCACATTAATACCAGTTTAAATCCATGAAACGGATAGCAGAAATGTAAGCTGCACTTTTCAGGTAAGGTGTGACAAGGCTAAGGACTCAGCCTTGGCATGTCTCTTCTGTAATTATGCTGAGTTCATGGCCCTTGTGACCTTTCCAGCAACAAAACCAGGTCATTGCTAAGTGCTTTGAAGAAGCTGTGGGTCAAGTAGGATGTCTATGGCACTAATGTGGCTTGATGCCATCTCAGCACTGGTCCAGTGCCCTCACCACAAAGCTATCCTTTTCTGGGTCATGCCTTCCTTTCCGCATGCTGTGATTAGCAATGATATTTGCAGAGACCTCTACAGTATCTATCTCTGATGCCTATCTGCACATTTTTTTCCTCTTTGCCCCTGCTCAGATTTCATCAACCTTAAAACACAATTTCAATTTCTTCCCTTGATTTTGTATTCAGATTTAGCAACTTGTATCTCAAATTTATGCTTAATAATTCTCCTTATCAAGCCATCAAGTAATTTTCTTCCCTCAAATTACTGCCTACCCCACTCTCTGTGCTACTCCTCCTCCTCTTTCTCCATCTCTCTTTTGTATCTGGCAATATTTCAGACTCCTTCCGTAATTTGCTTGACTGTGTAATTGATCAGAATAACTCAGTTTTACTACAATTTGCTTGAAATCCCTTTGTTAGCAATTAGAACACTTTGTTTAAAGACAAATAAGATTTAATGCGATTCTCTCTCTTCCTTGGCAGCCTCCCAGTCTGGTCTTTCCATGCCTCCTTGAAGCTGTCTACTCCCTGCTACCCTATTCAACAGCTCACCACAAATCCTCTGTCTCTCGCCTCTGGGATTCTGCCCTCTGCCTCTCACTCCACTGCCTCTGATGCTGCCTGGTCCACCTTCCTCACTAATTTGCCAAGGTTCATTTATTCGATTGGCCAAGATTTATTCTGTTGGCATGGAGCACATGGCATGCCTTCCCTCCCTTCACTGTCCTCTCCCTCCCTGAAGGTGCTCAGGCTCCCACTGAAGGAGTAAATGCATCTGAACCAGTCGTAACTTTTGGACCATGTGAGGAGCAATCTCATGCCCAGAGGACAAAGAAGATGGTTATTTTAAGAGAGCAAGTAGAATTACGAAACGGATGCAGGAATGGGTGGGTAGATGATGATCACACTTCTGGATTGAAAGTCTCCTCTGTACACATAATAACAGTGTCTTGAATGTGTCTTGTATATCCTTTCCTGAATGCCTTCAGCATACTGGAAGCCATCCCCATATGATAAAACCTGGTGATTAGCTATTATCTCCATTGAGAAATGTCTCTGTCTGTCTGGACTACTGCAGCCCCAATGCTGTCTAAGTCCAAAGCCTCTGTGATGAAACCCTGGCTCACATAGATGTCTCCTTGGCTTGGAAGGTGACAGTCAGCTGCAACCTGTCAGGAGGTCTGTTCTTTCAATCTACCCAATGTGGGAAGCAGGATAACAACTGTTGTTGCAGTACTTGGTTTTTTGTCTGAGATTTGTGCTGTGGTCTTAGCTTCACTTGGCCCTAAGTGAAGTCTACTCATTATAGGGTAGACTAGGTAGTCATGAAGATGCATGTGCAAGGGATATGAGTCGGTGGAAAGCACACAGTGTGTAGGGTAGGTGGGACAATGACAAGAAGACAAGATAGGTCCTAGTACAGAGTCTGTATCTGTCACACAGGCTTCCCTCCAGAGAGATCTCCCCCATAACATGGATGCTTCCTCCAGACAAGGCTGGCCAGCTGAGAGGCAACCAGGCTACCTACTGCATCTCAGATGTGGGGACCAGCACTGGAGAGGGTATTCCTTGCTGTACTACTGTGTCTGAGATCCTGACCAGGCAAGAGGCATCTCACATGTGACTTGAGGCCTGCTGGGCTGGTGTGCACGTCATTAACCCACAGTAACAAGGCATGTTTGAGTCAGGTGGTGGCAAGACAAGCAATGCCAAGAACAGAGCAAAACTGTCTCTCCCATTCTGAAAAAGCCTCATCAGAACCATTGTATTCAGTGACTGCCCTGCCTTGGGAAACTGCATATACATCTGCCTGGGAGGACACAGCCATTCAGTTCCAGAACAGTGGTTATTTGTCCCAGGGTATTTTGGATCTAACAACGTAATTTCAATAGGCTGATGCTTCGTGTGCTGGTGGGGAGGCAGATGGGGGGAAGGGCTTATCCAGACACTCTCTTTTTTGCCTGAGTGGGTCGTGATGTCTGTCAAAGCAATGGAGGAAATCCATGCGGTTAACATGGTGTGTCATAGAATATCAAAACATGCTACAGGATTTCCATCCAAAATGTCAAGTAGGGTCTCATGAAAATATCTGACACCGGAATTACCATCTGCCAAAGTGTGGTGGGATTGCACTGTGGCTGGACAATAAGAGCCTGTTATTTGCAATCGACTCAGAACTGCTCTGTTAGCACTGGGATTTAGGTTGCTGAGCTCCTTCCAAGTACGTTTCATAAACCTGGGTTTAGCTCTTTGCTCTGAGAGCATTTTCTGCTGAGCAGTTTGGATTCTATGGCCAGCCCCATGCCCTTTGGCACTTGATATTTTGAACAAAGAAATGCAATGTTCTAAACCTTTCAAAATGTGCTCAGAAGACGCTGCACATAACAAGTGTGGGTGACCAGGGATCTAGAGTCTCCCACTTTGTGGGAGCTGTGACTAGCTGGTTTAAAAACACTTAGCTCGTTTTAAAACCCCAGCCTAAATCAAAATGAATTTTCAAGTTAAATGCTTGAGAAGAGGAAAGGGATATTGAATAAGAGCACACAGAATGGCTTACTGCAAGCTAACCATCACAGGAGCAGCCCATTTGGGTTGGAAATAGAAATAGAAAAGCTTTAATAGTCCATTGTTGAGGATAGTGAATCCCAAGTCCAGCTGTCAATGAGCTAAGCTGACTATGTCCCTATTTCTTGATATGAATTATGCTGGTCTTCAGTGTAAATGCACGATGTCTCATACAGTGTGAAGTACAACGTCTTTTAGTTTATGTTAGACTTCTACAGTCTGACCCTGGCATCCCTTCAGACTCCTTTTGCAGGATGGAAACCTTCTTGGCCTCTGTTTCCCTCTCTGTAGCTTTGCCAGGCTGCAAGGTGACAGGGAGAGGCAAAAAGCTGTTTCAATTTATTGTGTGCTTCTTTACAGATCCTTGAGACCCTGCAGCATGAATCTTGCCCCACACGTTATAACTCCTCTGCAGAGCTCCTGGCTGGTGAGGACAGCCCTGATGTAAACTTGGCCAGTGCAGCCAAGACAGCAAGAGTCAAAGGAGCAGAGCAACCAGTTTACGCTGTAAATCCCAAATCCTTGCAGAACATGTAGATGAGATTCAAATTCACCCCCCTTTGCAATATGAGTAGCCATCACTCACGCTCTTTTTCCTTCCCTCTGCTCCTTAGTGGAGTCTGGAGGCCAATTATAAAATGTTCCTGTCCCTGATCCTGTCCTGATGGCTCCCTGTGCAACCCCACATTCCTTCTGCCTGCGGCCCAAGCTCTTCTGGCTCAGGGGACAGGAATCTGGAAGGCTGATGTGTGCCTGTGTTTATTTTTTACACACTCTTGCTGTTTTATGGTGTTTTTTGTGGTCGAAGGGTCAGCTGGGAGCAGAAATAATTTGTCTGCCTTGGGAAAAGAAATGTATCCATTAGGTTTTTTGGCTCTTGTTGGAAATGCTCTGCTCCTCCCTGAAGAAGAGGCAGGGCATCTCCAAACAGCCCCAGGGACAGCAAAGCACTCACTGCATCCAAGCTGTGTCTGGCAGAATCAAATATGACCTCTGGGTTACGCTGTCAGTGCAACTCTTGGTGGGTCACCAGCAGCCACCAGCCTGGGAACCATAGGGTTGGAAGTTGGCAGGAGAGGTACTGCTGCTCCTATAGGGAAGGGTTCTTCCTCAAAAGTGTTGTGGTCTGTTTCCTAGGGGTTGCGCTGAGAGAGGTTATCATGTTTCCATTGCTTGTCCTCTGGAAATTGAGTTACCAATGGCCTTGCTCCATCTCTGAAAGATTCAGTCATTTCCTCTCCCTCCTATGCCCAGTTATGCTCATCATCATTATGCTGGGCATAGATAACTAGAGAACTGCCTGAAGCTCCTCCCTGTAAATGAAACCTTGCCAGGTGTTGCCTTTCCAGACAGTCCTTCCAAACCATTTTGACTTCTCACTCTTGCCAGCACAACTAGTACCATTCCCTGTGGTTGATCATGGAGACAGAACAGAGACCACAGCCCAGAGGAGACACCAGGATCTGTACCATTGAGTCCAGCACTCAACAGGGTAACTATAAATGGGACATTTGTCCATCGAGGTCCACATAGCTCCTGTGACACCTTTTACAAGCTGCATAGTGTTCCATGACTTTATATTTAGAAAAACCTCTCAGTCCTATAAGAATCCTGAGTCTTGCACTAGGTCTTGGCTTTGATATTTCCCATGCCCTGAAGATCAGTGTCTACATTTGTCTGGCAGGTAGAGGGGCAAAATAAAGGCAGAGCCAAGGTCCCTCAAAGCCTCAGCATGAGGCTGAGGGAGATCCACTTCTGGACTCAGTCCTGGAGGGAAATTACTCCAGGCCAGCTGCTCCTGGAAAAAGGTGTTGTGCTGACCTGCTGCTTACATGTCGTGCCACTTCTCCAGTCTCCTTGGCTGATCGCCAGGCAGAGGAGCTGATAAGATAGAAAAACTCAGGAGGGCAAATGGAGAGACAAGCATGACGAAGTCAGGGCAGAGATAAAGGTAAAAGCTCCCCATGACATGACATAGCTCTTCTCTGTATCTTCAAGAAATGTATCAACAGTTGCTTTACCATCACCACACTCCTTCCCTTCAGCAGAGTGAAATCTGTGTCAGCGGATACTCCCAGTTTAGCAGTCCTGGAGAGTGAAATCTACTGTATTGCCCTGTAGAGGAGAGGGATGGACAACAACTTAACATACTGTGATTCTTCAGCCGTGAGCGGAAAGGGAGAAGCAGGCACATGAGGGCTGTGGATCAAAGCCCAGGATGTGTTCAACAGTGGGATGTGCAGGGCCCACTGCAAGCTGGATTTTTTTCTGACAGGCTATCTTGTCTCCTGTGGGAAAAAACCTAACTGAGCTCTTCCATAGATCTGAGCACACAATTTCTATAGCACACACAGTCCTTCATGACAGCTGAAGTGTCAGGGATGAAAGTGCTATAAAGAAGCTGAGATGGGACTCTCACCACTGGACAAGGAACCAGAGGATCACAATTGGACATCTTCCCAAAACTTAGGTATTTTACTGCTGCCAGATTGCTAGTACACCCCAATGAGTAACTCAGAAGTTTGATTAGGCATCTCTTGGTGCTGCAAGCCACATGTGCATCTGTCAACAGTGATGTTCATGGAGATGATGGATGTGACACTGAACACCTTGAGTGTACTTTTGATTCAAGAAGTTTGGGGGTTTCTATGATTATAGAGAGGAAATGATCCTTCAGTAATTAATCAAGGTAGTGATTCATGCATTTTTACCTCAGCTGAGATTTAGCAACATTATTTCTCAGTCACAGCTGGAGGGAAGGAAGATAATAAATCCTGAGAGGCAAGGAGAGTGAGCACAGGGAATAGATGTTCATGGTAGAGTCAGAGAATCACAGAATCTTTTCAGCTGGAGAGACCTTTAAGATCATTGAGTCCAGCCTTTGTCCCAGCCCTATCAACCACTAGACCATTTCCCTAAGTACAACATCCAATTGTCTCTAAAACACTACCAGGGACGGAGTACTGGGGACAATAAGTGAAATTAGGAGGTGGCAGATTCAGAGGAAGCACCTAATACAGTTATGCACTCTTTGTTGTGGGATATTGTGAGTGATACAGGCTTTAATGTGTTAAAAAAAATCTCCTGGAGACATCAATGGCAGCCACATTTCTGGCAGAAAGTCCCAAGATACAAGTCACAAGGCAGGGAGAAATATCCATTAGATATGCCATATCATGCTCCCGCTCCTCTCTTGGCACCTGCTGTTGGCTACTCTCAGCTAAGGGGACCTTTGGGTTGATCAGACAAAGCTACTTTCATGCAGCAGTTGATTGCAAGCTTGGTTAAATTTCAAGTGTCCTATTGCCTTTTCCCCAACCTGAGCTGTGCAGGCAGCTCGCACTTCTCCAGCTCTGATGCTGCTGCCGAGCAGCTCCCAGCTTTCTATATCCCTTGGGTGTCTCTGTGTGATCATCTGCTGTAGCACAAGATAGTCTTCTTGTTAAATGAAATGAGTCCAAGAAGATTTGTCATTTGCATCGCTGAGACTAAACAATACTCTTTATTTAACAAAATAATAAAATAAAATGAAATGAAATCATTACTAGCACTGTTTCTTCAAACTCGATGTGATAAACACCAAGGCAGAGCTTTGTTAAATAATCTTGCAGCCTTCCTTCTGCAGCAGGTGATAAAGCAGGAATAACAAACTACCTATAACTGACTACACACCAGACGCCACTCTGTCAGCACAGATAGGAGTTAATTATTTCCTGCTGGCCGGATAGGTCTGGGAAATAAGGGGCAATGATTTCAAGCCTCCTCTTGGTAAGTAATAGTGACAAAAAAGGGAGGATATTAGGATTATTGTCTGCCCCTTTCATGAAGAGTAACAAGGATGGTTGGAGCAGAGCAATTAAGGAAGAAGGGATTTCATCTCCAGCAACTCATTTAATGAAATAAGAGATATGCCTGTGAGAAGGATCCTTGAAAATACACAGGATAATGTAGTCTGTCATAGAGGCAATATTTGAATACAAAGATTTAAGTCCCTTATTGAAGCCCAATGATTGACTTGCACAGTGGTGAGAGAAACACATTCTCAGGTCTTGAGCTGAGAGTATCCTGTAGGGAATTATTCCACCACGGGAGCCACCACCACCACCACCACCACCTTTTCGCTTCACATCTTTCCCATCACACACTGCCCTGTCCCTCCAATGTCAGTCGTCTTTTTAGGAGCTGTGAAAGATTCCTCTTCTGCTTGGGAGTTCTGTCACAAGAGACAGTCTCCAGACTTCACAGAATTTCCCATATGGAGATGGGATAGGAAATGCACTGAGTTCAGCTTTGGACACCTATGGCCTAAGCCAAATACAAGGTATCTGGTCCCTAGCCCTCCTCTGCCCATGCTGGTGCCCCAGCACTCAGAGTGAATAGGTTTGCTTTCATTTGCTTATGCCATGACCCCATGACATAGTCCAGAACCAGAATGTCTTCTCGATAATCCTTTCACTGTGATGATCAATGCAGACCAATACACTCCAGTGTAATACTGATGCAGGACTGCAGACAGGGATCCAAAAACTCTATTATTGCACAGATAGCTTCCACACCAGGTACTTCTCTCTCTAGACTAAGATTTCTCTCTGTTTCATCCACAGCTCCATTAGCAGTGTGATTTTTACCAGTTAAGCTATGCCACTAAAGCCTTGATTTATAGTTCTGGAGTTATTCCTCTTCACACACGGAAAGAGTTACACAGGCATAAGCACCTTTATCCTGAGATAATCAGGTCCATGCAAAGGCAGGTTGTACCACTTTTAACAATACAAGCACTGTTGGAGAGCTACCTATCACTTGTTAAATGCAGACAAGCCCCGTGTTAGAAACTCCTTTTAAGACTGCTGGTTTTTATAAAAGTGGTGCTCCATTCTTCTCTAAGAGTAATGAAATACGATACAGGAAATCAACATGGCATTGGATATTTATTAGAAATGTAACCTAAACCTGAGAAACATGTCAATGCAATAAAAGTACAGATTTGCAAAGACAACAGAACATGACCAAATGCATCATGAGAAATAAATCAGAGACTACCTTCGCCTTACGTTAGTAAAGATGACTGCTCTTTATTCACTTTAATCATAAATTCCTCAAAAGAAGACCTCATTTATACCAGGCACAAGCTGCCAAGGGTTATATTGCATTAACCTTCTAGGGATTTCTTCAGAGATGATGGGCTAGGTTTCTTGGCTGAGTACAAACTGTCAGGCTCATTACAGGAGGTCTGGACATGTTGCAGGGAGTGTTTATGCTGCCTGAACCATCACCTGTGCCTTCTGGATATGCCATCCCAGACACCAGGGGTGCAGGAGATCTCAGCTTTTGTCCTGGTGACAGTGTGGCTGCAAAAAGAAATACAGACATGTCCAGCTAATTATTTATAACTCGGTTCAGAAAGGTCCTCATGTCAGACGTGGATTTATGGTAAGTCACACATATACATACTCGCAGACGTGTTACATCTGCCCTGGGACTGTGCCAATCCCACATTACCTATTAAGTAGCCACTGATGGTGTTTATCATCTAAGACGGCAAAGCTTTATCATCCCCCACGAACATCACCACTTTGCAGCTTCTTTTGTATGATCCTGTGTGAGCTGCACTCTGTGTGCGTGTGTCTCTGAACACCTTTACTGTGGACTAAGACACTGTTGTCCAAGGGGTTTTACATGCATGTCACAGACTGCAATCATCCTGAAAGTAATCTTTGTTTCCACTGGGAAACTGGGATAACCACTGTGTCCAGGTAGCCAAGAAGGCCAACGGCACCCTGAGTTGTATAAGAAATAGTGTGGCCAGCAGGGCCAGGGCAGTGATTGTCCCCCTGTACTCAGTACTGGTGAGGCTGTACCTTGAATATTGTGTTCAGTGTTGGGCCCCTCACTCCCAGAGGGACACTGAGGTGCAGAAGATTGTCCAGAGATGGGCACTGGAGCTGGGGAGGAGTCTGGAGCACAAGTCTGATGGAGTGGAACTGGGGGTGTTTAGTCTGGAGAAGAGGAGGCTGAGGGAAGATCTTGTCACTCTCTACAAGTACTTGAAAAGAAGTCGTACTGAGGTGGGGACCAGTGTTTTCTCCCAAGTAACATGTAACAGGACCAGAGGAAATGGGCTCAAATTGTACCAGGAGAGGTTTAGATTGGAGATTAGGAAGAACTTTTTCAGTGAGAGGGCTGTTAGACACTGGCACAGGCTGCCCAGGGAGGTAGTGGAGTCCCCATCCCTGTAGATATTGGAAAGCTGTGTAGCTGAGGTGCTAAGAGACATGGTTTAGTGATGGGCTCGGTAGTGTTGGGTTAGTGGTTGGACTTAATGATCCTAAAAGTCTTTTCCAACCAGAACAATTCCAGGATTATAACCAATGTGATCCATGGGCACCATTTGCTCTTTGTTGATGAGCAGATGCATCTGTTGATTTTCTCCTGCCCTGTGCAAAGACAGGCCATGGTTGTGGTTAATGTGGGCTGCTGTAGAGGAGAGGATGGTTATAGGAGCCACTGGAAACCCAAAGACCAGTGTTCTGTGGTTTAAGCAACAGCCATAGGACTAGCTTTAGCTGCTGATGTCCATTTGTACTCATTGCCTTTACATAGGCATTTGTGCTTGGTAGATTAATATTGCATTGAAAAAGTTGGCTATGGATCTACATAACAGGAGAATGATGGATATCCCTTACCAGACAAGAGGAAATGTGTATGACTTAAATGAACTGTCAACTTCAGGCAAAGAGAACATCCCTTGAGCTTAGCAAACACCTCAAGATGCTGAAACCTCTCTCCAGTGTCCCAGCCTGTCCCTACTGACAGCCTCACAGCCGTATTTAGTCTTCTGTGAATCTCCTCATTGTTCCAGCATGCTCCTCAGAGCAGATAAATGCACCTCATGGATGATGGAGCCCATGTAGCAGCAAATCTCTGCTGCAGTTTTGCACTACATCTGCTGTTCCAGCTCATTAGGGCACTGCTGGAGCCAAGACTGTAGAAGTAAGAATGGGGTGAGAAGGTAGCCCCTGGAGCATAGCAGTGTGATCAGGACTGTGTAAAACGTCCTTTAGATACTGGAGTGCTAACAGAACATTTACCATCAGTCTGGTTCAATGTCTGCCAACAACCTTGACTAACCTCTCCAGAGGTCCCATGGGAGCAGACATTTGCTTCCATGAAGTGCTATCTCACTTCAGAAACCCTTACTCACCTGGATGCTCTGTGCTGCCAGACACCCATGCACCTATGTCTTCAAGAGAGCTTAGGAAGTTGACTCACATCAGCTCCAGAATCAAAATCTTCCCAGAGGGCTTCTCTCATTCCATCTTTGGTGTCAGTGACACCTATAGCAATTGCTAGCTTAGCTTCCCATCAGAAATGGGCTACAATCAGGGCTCTCCTAGGTTGTTTGCTGTTGCAGTGTAAATGCCTTGAGCACAGCAGGATTTTGTATTGCTCCTGATACCGTGGTTTCTCTTGTAAGCACATCAAGTATTGCAGCCAGGGTACCAATGTCCATAGAAAACAACCTCTGCTAGGAGAGCACTACAGATAGTGCTCAAGTAGGAGCCTGTCATGGGCTTGCATCTTATAGAGGAAAAGCCTTCAATTTTTTACTGCAAGCTCCTCCAGGGTCAATCCCAAGCCATATAACCTCTAGCAGTGTCTGTAAATGTGCTCCAACTGAGGCACAGCGGGCAGCATTTCTGGTTGCTGTCATCAGAGCTGCATCCACTTATTCTCACTGGCAAGGATATTTGGCCTTTGGGCCTAACTCCCTGTATTTCTGCCTTATCTTACATGGATGTACTAAGTTCTGATCTACCTGAACTTACTTAAATGGTCTTATCACTTCTTCTGTCTTGTACTATTTATTAGGAGCAGACATATGCATCACACTGCTGCTGCTGTTCACAGCCATTCAGATTCATCTATTGATGGTTTCTTGCTTCCTGGGGAGCCTGTCCCACCTCCCTGCAAAGTTGCACAGGAACTTGGAAGCATCTTCTTTCTCCAAATAAGTTTGATTTTTCTTTCCAGAAGATTTATTTAGGCTTGTTCCTTCATGTTACAAACCAGTTATTTGTATGTCAGAGTGTGATATGGTTCTATTGAACCAGGATGTCTGTTTTGTACCTGTATTGAAAGACTGGCACCGTAGCAGCATTTGTTTGAACTTGTCTGCAGGCAGCCTGTTATGCTAGAAGACAGCAAGGCTTCACTCTGGAGCTGTTGGCTTTGATTTGGCTCTGAATTGCTGGCTCATCTCCAATAGCTTAATGGTCTTCCTGCAAAGGTACGGAAGCAAGCAGAAGGGGCAGGGAACAGAGACTCTAGAGTGGGGCTCTGATTTGTGCAGGGATTGAATATCTGCAAAATAAGAACTTAAAAGACAGGCCAGCCTTAGGCAGTGCTGACTCCAAGCAAGACTTCAAATCGAAGCAGAATAAGGATGAATTTGTCACAAAGAAAGCTCCACATGCAGAGTACAGCATTGCTCCTCAGATTACATATGTGTAGCAGGAATTTCCCATAGGATAGAGCTGGCTGGAGGTCATCCCCTCACCACAACCACATCAACACGTCCACAGCAGCAGAAGTTTGCAGCCTGTACTTAGCACTTGCTTCCAGGCCTTCAACTGGGACCTCAGACTGTACAAAGTCATTCAAGGTCTCTGATGCCTCTCCAGAAGAAGGACATACTAGATTGCCTACATTATGAGAAAGAAATCTTGGCACAGAGAAGAGCTACTGCATGATGGGGGACAGTAGGATGTCCCAGGAGAACAGGTGCTTATCAGCTGTGTCTTAGAGCAGATACTGTGTGACTTACCACCACAAAGGGAAACCTTCTATCCTGAGAGAAAATGAACATGAGCCAGCAACGTGTCCTCATGGCCAAGAAGGCCAATGGCATCCTGGGATGCAGCAAGAGTGTGACCAGCAGGTTGAGGGAGGTTCTGCTCCCCCTCTCCTCTGCCCTGGTGAGGCGTCGTCTGGAGTCTTGTGTCAGGTTCTGGACTCCCCAGCTCAAGAGGGATGGGAAACTGCTGGAGAAACACCAGCCAGATGATGATCAAAGAACTGGAGCATCTCTCTGATGATGAAACCCTGTGAACCTGGGGCTGTTTAGCCTGGAAAAGACTGAGAGGGAATCTCATTAACAGTTATGAGTATTTAAAAGGTTTATGTCAAGAGGATGAGGTTGCACATTTTTATGTTGTCTCAAGTGACAGGACAAGGGGTAATGGACAAAATCCAGAACACAAAAAATTGCCCTTAAACATAAGGAAAACTTCTTCACTGTTGAGGTGAGGGAGCCCTGGCAGAGGCTGCCCAGGGAATGTGTGGAGTCTCCTTCTCTGGAGCTTTCCAAAACCACTGGGATGCATTCCTGTGTGATCTGATCTAGGCTGACCTGCTTTAGCAGAGGGGTTGGACTAGATGATCTCTAGAGGTCCCTTCCAACCCCTACCATTCTGTGATTCTGTGTGAAGTAAGGTGACATCTACAAGGCTCATGACTGAGACCACTCGGTGTGTGCTTTTAGAGTAAATGTATATCACCAGCACTGTACCTGATGTTTTTGCTCAGGTAAATGCAGATGCTGGGTCACTGGAGCTGACTGACTGACTCACAGAGGTGAGTGCAAATGAGAGCCAAATCGTAAAAGCAATGTCCTTGGTGATCAAGTGTTGGGCAACTTGCTCACAGAGGAGAATTCTTGCAGCATGTCTGTAACCTTAGAGGTTTAGCATGTGCTAGCATGCTCATCCAAATACAGAGAGGGGAGCTTTATTTTTGTTTTTGTATCCTCCCTTTCAAGCAAAGCTCCACACCTTGACTTCCCAGGACAGTAAATAACAGCATAGTTGATCATCCTACGTGTCTGGATGTCAGACCTAACTGGGGACCCAGCACAGGGGACATTTTGCAAAGGAGATGTTCCTGCCAAATACCAGCCTTTAAGAATAATCATTCTTTGGTTATTTTTCATAAAGCTTCCTGTATCTTGTGACACTATGTTAGAAAGTGGGAATTAATGTTGTGCTGCTCAGCTTTCCTCCCTTTCAGGAAGCACTGATTGTTTTTTGTTGGTTTTCTCCTGTCTTGGCAGGTTTATTTCTCAAACATGTTTGTGACTGACTTCGGTACCAGTGAACGAAGTCAGACTGACAGCCAACACTGAAGAATTACAATCTCTTGGGCTGCAGAAGACACAGCAGCAAAGGAAAATCCTTTTGCCTATGAAGCCTGACCCATTTGAACCTGGGACAGTGGGAAAATACCAGTGCCTGGTGCTTGTACAGTGCTGCAAAACCTAAAGAAATCTCACCTCTAAAACAAAAAACCCAAACCCAAATACTATGGCCAAAGTGTAACCCTGAGAGCAAGGAAGCAAGTCAGCTTACAGCAGCTCTGCATGCCATCCCCAACCAGACTGTGTTAGTGACTAATCCTTGAAAAGCCCCAGGTAGGGGTCGATAAGTAAATGTTATTCCCTGGGAGTGCAGCAGGGAAATTAAGCTTTTGTGACTCATTCAGCCCTTGGCCTCACTGTTGAGACTGCAGGTTGCAGAGATTTCTGTGATGGAAATGCTTCAGCAGAGCATTGCAAGCAGGGGTTTCTGAAGTGAGGCACTTAAACGCAGGCTTTGGCCCTCAGGTAAATGGCCTGATTGGAAACCAACGGGAGCTGCAGTGGCAAATTGCTATTTGTCTCTGCCTCATGCAGGCTGGATATTCACAGTTAATGAAGCAGGACTCACACCAGCAAGGATAAAATCCAACTTTGCGACAATCATCCCCTCCACAGGTCAGCTCTGGGTCAGCCTGACCCCATCCATCAGACTATCCCCTCCCCACACAGCGAGGAGAAGCCGTGACTCTGGTACCCAGTGGGTACATGAGGCTGTTTGTGCAGTCACTCTCCTGACACAGCTGGATCTGTAGGGCTGTTGGAGACAGCGTTGTGCAGCCAAAATAAATGGTGCTCATGTCAATACAGAAAATTTTCCAGCTGAGCCAGGGAACCCCAGGAGGGAATCAAATTGCTCAGCAATGTTGGAGCTTTGGTGACTTCCATCCCGTTTGCCTTCTCACATCGGACTCACAGGCGGGCAGAGTTCAAGCTGTCCCATGCAGCATTCACCTGGGAATTTCCTGACTCTTCAGCTGCAACTTTCATCTGAAGGATAGATTTTTAAAAAGCTGTTAAAACTACAGGAAAAACGTAACTGTATCAAGCTACGACTCGCAGCCTCTAAGCTGCTGTGGGCATTTTGGTGAGCTTACACAAGACAGCATTTGGACAAGTGGGGCACATCTCTGGGGCTCCCCATGTCTAGCACTGCAGAGGTTTGCCTGTGCTGGTATTGTGTGAGGTACCTTGCAAATATGGCCAACAAGTGCATGGCAGGAGGAAACTGTGTCACATGCTAATGGTGTCTGCAAATGGGAAACAGTCTCTGCACGGGGGCTGTGCTTTCTGAACCAGGAGGAGTGGTTATTTTGGGCAATCATTTGACATATATGGTTACAGTATGTATGCATGTTTGCTTGTATGTACTCATATGCGTAATGCTATAGTATATTTATTGTATGTCTGGAAAGTGGTGAAAACAACTTGTGTGTGTTTGTGGTCAGAGCACAGGTGATGTATCTGTGTATAAAAGTGTAGTGACTATCATGTGTTTGTGTGTATTCCTGGAGTGCCCATGCATCTTCTAGTGTGTGCCTACTGCCCTGGTAAATTACTGATGCTCTGTGCACACAAGCAAAACAACCTCCCTTTCACTGTCCTGCCCGTGTTTCCTGATGGGGTGTTTATGCCTCCTCCTGTCTCTCTCTCACTTCCAAGTACTACTGCTGCATGCCTGAGAGAGGAACACTGAATAAATGGTGTAAGCATCCAGCAGTTTGTTGGCCTATCAGTCACTGAAAGGGCCCTGCATGGCTTTTCTGTGTTTTTGCCAGCTGCAGTGAGAACAACTACCTGCTGTGCAGGATGCAACCCGGAGTGCCTGGGCTCAGCTGGAGGATCCAGCACCCAGCACAGCCCTTGGCCTCATCTTCAGACTTGGGTTGCAAAGATTTCTGTCCCTGCTGTGTTCATTGGAGAAAGGCACATGTCTGTAATGTCCGAGCTTTGTGCTACTTAATCATCCTCCATAAGGAAACACAACCTAATTCTTCTCACACTTCACAAGCCTGATTCTATTTACACTTCTTGCTGGTGTAAGTCCCACTGCAAGTTGTTGGTGTCTTATATTCAACAGTGTTGAGGTTGCACCTTGAATACAGTGTTCAGTGTTGAGCCCTTCACTCCCAGAGGGACACTGAGGTGCTGGAGAGTATCCAGAGATGTGCACCGAAGCTGGTGAAGGGTCTGGAGCACAAGTCTGATGGGGAATAGTTGAGGGAACTGGAGGTGTTTAGTCTGGAGAAAAGGAGACCAAGGGGAGACCTTATCACTCTCTACAATTAGCTTAAGGGCAGTTGTAGTGATGTAGAGGTTAATCTCTTCTGTCCAGTAACAAATGACAGGACAAGAGGAAGTAGCCTCAAATTGCACCAGAGGACGTTTAGATTGGAGACTAGGAAGAACTTTTTCAGTGAGAGGGTTGCTAGACACTGGCACAGACTGCCCACAGAGGTAGTGGAGTCACCAGCCCTGCAGATATTACAAAGGCACGTAGTTGAGGTGCTGAGGGACATGGTTTAGTGATGGGCTTGGTAGTGTTGGGTTAGTGGTTGGACTTCAAGGTGTTAAAGGTCTTTTCCAGCCAAACTGATTATATGATCGTGCAAGAATAGAAGCAGGTGTCTGCAGCAGTCAGGATCCTCAAGCTTTCAGAGGTTATTGTCAATGAGCTAAGCCATGGTGTAATCTCCACTCACAGACTGGCCTTCAAGGCAAGTCAGCCTGGTTGCTTCCCAATGGAAAGAGTCAATCTGGTGCACAAATGCAGCTGCCATGACCAAATTGTCTGAAAGAGAGGACAGACATTAATAACACTGCTTTCTAGCCAAAGGTATGTCTTTCAGGAAGGCACTCAGTGCATTGCATAAGTCATATGCAAAGAGTTGAGAGATACCAAGTTCACATTTCCTGACACAGGGCAGGGTTGTCTCCATCCTGGACTGGTATGCATTCAACCTTTTTGTAGATGCCTCAAGAAACGAAGATTTTACCTCTTCCCCCGCAACCCATCCTAGCACTTCTTTATTTCTAGTGTTAGAGTTTCCCTATCATCTATTCTGAATCTCCCTACTAGCCCAGGACTTCTTGTCCCATCCCCGGCGTGCATGGGGAATTCCTTTCTGATTTGAAACAGCTTTTTAAACATTTAAAAGCTATGCTCATGTCTTGGGCTTCTCTTTTCAAGACTAAAAAGCTCTGGCGCCTTTGATCTTTTCCTACATTGTTTTCATTGCTTTCCTCTGGACGGCTGCCAAAAGGTCCATCTGTCTCCAGAAATACTGCACACACCTTGGACACAATTGTCTCTGGAAGCCCAGGTTTCTGGACCATTGCATCTGTTTCAAATTCAGGTCACATTCACAGCAGTTGAGGTTTGCAGAAATGACTGGTAGAGGTGTGCAGTGAAACGTCCTGTGAGAAACCCTGAGCCCTGGGTGCTTTTCTCCTTCCAGTGTAGGATGAGAGCTCAACAGATTGGAAATATTCATGAGGTACACTGCTCATTCCCAAGCACGTGGAACTGCTCTGAGCACTGCTAAATTTCATTCCCTGCTCACCATCTTGATCAGGGCAAGCTCAGCAGGCTCAACATCCCATCTGACATGTCCTCAGACATTCTGTGTCTCCTGGCACCTGCATGACAGAGTCAGCCATGGCTTTAAGAGGCTTTGGGGCTGAATGCAAAGCTGGCAGACAGTCAGCACATTCAGGTGAGGGTGGAATCCCATTATCCAACGGATATTCTGAAATGTTTGACTGCTTGCTCAAGGGAAGGGATCTTAGATGCCACATAGGAAGTTAGATTTTCAAGAGGTGCACACTCATGGTTTCTTACAAGACCCATTTTCATACCACATCTTCATCAGGAGAATCCAGAAGTCATAAAATCCTTGTTAAATACAAAGAAGTGCTGTCTGTACTGTTTTCTTTTGAAAACAAAGGATGAGAAAAACCCCTGGTTCACGAACTCCAGCCAGATGTGAAAAGCCACAGAAATTGCATTGCCCTGTGCCTTCTGGGCACATTGCTTACCTGTGGGGTGTATCTTTTCCTTGGGAAGCAGGGTGACCTTGCTACAGTATTTTTGGGAACTCTCGCTCCCCCACCAGCAGTTGCTTCACTGAGATGTTTCCTTTAATGAGAGACTCCACTGGCAACTGCAAAGCCAGTAACTTCACCCTTTATAAGTAAAGTGTTGACTTGTTTGCTCTGGCTTTCTTATTTNTAACAGAAGAAAGAGAGAAAGAAAGTGAATGAATGAAAATCCATTAAATCTAACTGGTAGCTTAAATTTTTATGCCATGTCTAACTGCCTGATCCTGCCATTACTTTCCTCTGCATCCTGCTGTACCTGCAATTCAAGAAAATTGCTTCCCAAATTGCCATCTTTAGTTTGAGATACACGTACAACTTGGCTGTAAGCAGTGGATGGAAATGAAATGGACTAAAAATTTAATCCAGCCAGGATTTCCTTGCATTTTTCAATAGGTCTTGCTGTCAAACCTTAAGTCCTGCTTATTAAAGGTCATGTATATTAAAGAATGAGGCAGGGAGAATTACAGACACTGACATCTTTAGCAGTGCAACTAAATTAAAAAAAAAATTGATCTTTGGTTGCATCTACACATTTGCCTCTGTACACAGGCAGGGAGACCTATACAAAGTTGTGTTTGTTACAGTGACACGTACATGCATAAACCTTTGGCAGAAAGCATCAACAGTGGAGTTGCACAGAGATTTGCCATTAGAAAGCACTGAAATCCCTCTGCTTCACACTTTAGTGATCAGATTTCCTCTCCTAATTTGACCTAACAGTCTCCAGGGATTAATGAAAATTTCCATACAGTGTGTGGTGTTTGTTTGTTTTCCAAGTGAAGTACTCTTACGTCCCTTCTTCCCTAAGGAGGTTGTTAAAAAATACCCTTTTTGGAAATATAGTCTTAGTTATTTCTCCTTTTTTTAGGGACTTCCTAGCTAAATCACCACTGTCCTAGCTTCCAGTAAAGTCACAACTTCACACAGAATGCATATACTAATGTCTTGGCTGTTAAACTAGTCCTCAGATTATCTGCCCTGAGTTCTCCACATCCCAAAAGGCAACCTCTTGCCTCTGTCTTTCTTGTTCTTTAGCTTCCTTCCTTCCTTCCCTCCTTCCTTCCTTCCTTCCTTCCTTCCTTCCTTCCTTCCTTCCTTCCTTCCTTCCTTCCTCCCTTCCTTCCTGCCTGCCTGCCTGTCTGCCTGCCTGCCTGCCTGCCTGCCTGCCTGCCTGCTTGCTTTCTGCTTTCAGTAATCACATATTTAAATGACCATTATTTTGAAGGTTCCAAAACTCAAAGACATTAAAAACACATATAAAAATAAAACTCCTAACTCCTCATTCCTTTGGGGTGTGGTGGTCAGCCTGGGAAGAGATAAGGAATGGGGATCAAGCAGAAGGAAGGAAGGAGCAAATTTCTGGAAGAATGGTTCTGTGGAAACTCACTGACCACCAATACATCATCACTGGCTCAGTATGTCCCTGGTTCACAAATTGCTAATGACTGGGAGAGTAGGATTCCCTTATTCTTCTAATACTGGCAATGTGCTGTTGGCCATCTTTATGGATAGGACATGAAGTCTTTAGTCTGATCTAGGTGTGATAAGAGCTGGACCCAAGGCACTGAGCCCTGCATGGATGCATGTATCTGAAGTCATGACATCTATTTGAAAGTTCCTAGCTGAGACCACACCAAGGCCGTGCTTGATTTCAGCATGGTGTTACGTGATGTTTCTGGATCCACAGCCCTCTGAGGTCTGAATCATGTGCAGGAGCTGACTCCCACTCTGAGGGAAGCAAGGACAGCAAGATTCCTCTCAGAAAGCAGGACGTGTCACCACCTTGAGGACACTCTGCAGAGCTGATGTGCCAGGCCCCATCTGCCGACAAGAACAGCAATCACTCTATGGACAAGGGCACGCATTGCTGAATAATCCTGACCACTGCCTTGTCCCACTTCTGCTTGCTACCTCATCATGTCCCCACTGAAAGGATAGCCTCAATAAATATTCATGGGGCACTTATGGGTCTATTAAAAGCTACATCTTTTTTTTTTTTTTTTCCCTCCAAGGTAGGTTTATCTATTCTGATTATGCTAAGGGCCTACCAAATCACTCTTTCTGAATATGCTGTCGCCCTAGTGATAAATGCAGCTGCTGGAGTGGGTCTTTTCTGGCGTTAATCGAACGGTTTAATGAAGTCAGTGTGCTGTTCAAATGCATTAAAATGCTCAGTCCCAGCCTGAAGAGGTGCAGCACCTCTCCGGCTCTTGTGCCTCTGCATCAGAGGTAAATAAAGCACTTAAGACCTGTGCTGAGAAGGGATGAATATCTGTTTGTTGCTCCTCATCCTGTTAGGCACCTCTCTGCCTTTTTTTTTTTTGTTTTGTTTTTTGAAAGTAGGAGTGATCTTTAGTATGTTCCCTCCCACGATTACACAGGAAGGCAACACAGACAGGCTCTGACAGCTGTTTGTTCTTTGCCGTTGCTGTTGGCGTGTGACAAGGTGGTGCATTGTCTCCAGCCTCCCAGCTCTCTTTTTAGACAGGTTTGGCCTAGTAACAAAAGGACACTTGCCAAAGAAGGGGAGCCAGGAGGCAGCTGTCTGAATAAGCACGGAGGCATAGTGGCCTAGTTAGCAGGTGGACTTGTACCATGAGGGGGTTGGTATGCTTGCAGGGGTGCAGGCAGGAGAAAGACTTTCCCTGATGTGGGTGAGATAATGCTTGACTTCGGAAGGCCTTTAATATCACTGGTCAGGTCACTGATGTGATCAGTAGCTTGCACATGTGAATTAAGGAGGCAGCAAGAAAGGATGTTAGGTGAATGATAGTTAGTCCATGAAATATGCTACTCAAGGAGGCTATAAAACATGGCCAGTGTAAGTGGTACGTAAAACTCCAACTTGGGACAACTCAGCCTCTGATGTACACTGGAATTATGTATCCAGACTGCAGTAGGAGTCCAGAGACCTCTTTTTCAGTTGTCCTCTACTTGATTGCCTAAACATCTGCTATGTGGATATCTGGACGTGAGCTGGATGCATATACATCCATTTTGGGATTTAAGCTCCTCCTGCACCCCTGGTTACATTGACAGTATGGGCTATGTCTCAGTTTACATGCACACAGGAGCCTAGACACACTTGGGGCCTATGGGATCCCTTTAGGCTTCCTGCTGGTCCCAGAAAAAAAGGGTTTCCTATAGCTCCTGTACTGCATTTGGAAGTTGTGTGTGCATGGTCCTGAATGCCCCAAAGATACCTTAGATGACACTAAATGTCTCTGGATAGGCACCTGAGCTAAGGTGTAGTTCACAGAGAGCTCTAATTGCGAAGGAGGACTGCATATACACACCTGAATTCAGGTGACTGACATCCACCCCAAATCTTTTTCATCCCTGACTGTGACTCTCCAGGGGAAGAACTGGGAGGGTAGTTCAAGCTCTTTTGTACATTCAGCCTTGCTATTATCAACAAGAACCACATTTTGTGGACTCTGCGTATGTACCTTCATGGGTAAGATGTAGACAAATAACTCTCTCTAAAACAAAACCCACCATCAAATTACAGGTAGGCTACAAAGTAAAAGCTGCAAATATCACTAACATGCAGAGCTCAAAACAAACACTCAAGAGGAGCAGTGAGGCTACAAGCTTTTCCTATGTCCTGAGCATCTTGCATTTACTCATTACATGTCTGTTTTGGATAAGGAAGATCCAGTCCAGGACCTACAGGACCTGAGCCACTGGCCTGTTTCATCTTGTACCACACCTCAAGTGAGTATGGTCCAATTGAACATGGGCAATTTAAAGGACACTGACTGTTTTCTTGGTCTTCCTCATATCTGATCTTTCTTAAAAAAACATGTAATCCATTCTTTGGACCATTTTCTCTTTCCTCCCAGTGGTCCTACCTTCTCTCTTTCCTCTTTTTTCCTTTCCTTCTGTTCACCTTCATGGATGGGAACCTCATTCACTGCTGCTGAAACAATCAGCTGAGTGGACCCCCACTGCAAAACTCCAGGAATCATCTCCTGAAGGGACAGACTCAGAAGTGCAATATTTAAGGAGTTGTCTATCAAGAACCATTAAATTTCATATATTCATTCCGAGTTCATGTCAGTAACTTGTGCTTGGTTAAAATACTTTTTTCTGAGATGGTATCTTGTGACCTGAGGACATCAGAGACAGAAGCTTGTACTTACCCCTTCAATGTTTTCTCTAATCATATTTATAATTAAAAATGAAATGCTTTTCCAAGCTTGCATTTAACTTCAGGTTCTTGACACTAGTCCCTGTCATGCTTTTCTCACTGTGCTGAAAAGCTCCTAAAATATTTTCTAACAGCCATATTATTGCTGTTAAGATGTGCATGTGCTGTTGCAGCATGCCTCTTTATCTTGTTTTCACTAATCTGAAGAGGCTGAGGACAAGACTGAGGCCACCTCCTTCAGTAGAAAATAAGAGAAATAAATAGAACTCACTCCTTGAACTGGAATGCAGAAAACTTGCACTCCCTCTTCACCCACCCTTGGAGATCAATTCAGTTAGCTGTATGCCAAAGGAAGCAGTTAGTGCTCATATTCCGTGCCTGACCCTAAGTACCCAAGCTGTGTCCCCTTAACAGCTCTTTGTGCACTCCAGGCCTCCTCACTGGCAGGGTATCTGAAAAGTCCTTTACATGGTGCAAGCATTGCTCAGCAGCAATTAAAGCATCAGATATCAACATTATTCTCACACTAGATCCAAAAGCACAGAACCTTACCATCTGCTAGGAAGGAAACCAGCTCTGTTCTGGCTGAAACCAGGACACTATCAAAATATCACACAGCAGGTCTGCCACCAAGAGAGGGAATTGCTTGCCCTTTACAAACTCTCAATTTCCCCCCAATTCTCTGCTTTCCTGAGACAGCACATTATCCTGTAAGTATTTCCTTCATGCTATGGGCTAAGGTATATACTTCTTCCTGTGTCAGGATGCTCTCTCCAGCTCTGAACAGCTGTGCTGTCCTTGTAAGCACTGAGACTTTTCCTGATCTTCATGTCAACCAATAACTTCCTTATCAGCAATTTTGTTTTTCCTTGCAGATTATGGATGACAAGACTTCCTACTGACTCCTACAGACCTTTCCTCCTCAGAAAGACCCTCATCTGCCCCTGAAGCCTCATAAACAACTATTTTATAGCAGATCACTTAACAGTCCTTAATACATTTAAGGAGTGCTTCATGGACATTGCATCACACTAACTTTAATCAAACTGTCCTGAGCTGAAAAGTCAAAGCTTTATAAAAGTCTAAATATATTATATCTGGGTAGTCACCTTTATCATCCTAACTCTTTACATCATCGGTGAATGTTTGACAAGTCCTATTTTCTATTAGTCTGTGTTAACTGGCCCTTATTATGTTCCCATGTGTTAATTCTGTATTGATTAACTGCTCTATTAGTTTTTCCATTGTTGTGATGAGATTATGTCAGACTTGCCACTCTAGGGCTGCTTGGGTCAGACTACTTTCTCTTTTCTAATGCTGGTACATAATGAGAGCACTCCAACTTCTCTGGAATTTCCCTAGTGCTCCAGGAGTTATCCAAGACTGATGTCAAATGGTCAGAAATTTCCTCAGCCAGTTCTAGGAAGACTGTTGGCTGCAAATTTGCAGATCCTGTTCGTATAAAATGTGTTTATCCCTAGAAGAAGTTGCTTAACTTCCTTCTCCATTGCTAGTAGAGTGGAAAGTATTTCGACATCCTTGTGTGATATAAACACATCCTCTTCTTTCTTTCCAAACTCAGAGCAAACAAATTTATTGAACATTTCTGCTACTTCTAAATCAGTATTCATGTTGGTTTCTGTCCCCACATGGTTGGCCCATGACATTGCTGGCATTTCTTTTTTTTTTTTTTTTTAATTAGCCTAGAAAACGTCTTCCTGTTCCATGATTTGGATCTTTCCTGGTCATTTTTGTGTGGTCTTTTCGATTTTCTATACTTCCTATCTTAGAATTTATACTGATATATATACTGATTTACATTTCTGCTTCATGTCTTTGTTTCACTTTGCTATTCAAGGCACGATTGCTACCTTCATGTCAACACTAAACTAAAGCGGGTGCTTGGCCAAAATTGACCCGTTCTTTGCCTTACGAAATTGTAGCTGTTAGGCCTTCATAACCCCTCATTCAAGCTCTACTGATACATAGACATACAAACAGGCTATGCATATGTATATATTGTGCATACCATTTTTTTCCCGTGATCAGTTAAACTCACACTTTCCCTCAGTCTAGGGAAATTGCTTCCTGAAGTCACAGCACACATCTTTCAGAGAGAAATTGATTTTATTAGTCATCATGAAGAAAAGTCCAAAGAACAGAACCACTTGGCTAGCTGATGCACCTGAGCAGGCACTTTGCCGAACCTTTCAAAGGATTTACACTTTGTAGGGACAGATGTAGCTGAACACGACTGGCTGGGACCAGTCAAATCCTCAAGTTTCCTTGCTTCTCCCACCTTCCTCAAAATGACTTCAGGGCAGTTAGTCTCTCTTGAGACTAAAGCGCTCCTATGAGGGCCATAGATATTTTATAGCAGTCCTCAGGACAGTTATCCTGATACATAACATTTGACTGAACACACCCATTTCATGAGATTCATTTGGAACCCAGACTTGTGTCTAGGAACTCTACAAGTTTGAATATCATTGCACGGAGAAGAGACAGCTTAGGTAGCTGGAGGGAAAAGCTCTTTTACGTTAGCAACACAGGGAAGACAAGATAGATTTTGTTAGACTAAGTCTTGCTTTAAAGTTGCCTGACTCAATTTGTTGAATGATTCAGAATGACCCTAGATGATGATAATCCCAGTCCCTATGAGATTTGCTATGAATTCAAACTTTGTACAGCTAATATGACTTTACCCCAGTTGCAAGACTGAGGATTATTCAATAATGACAGTCAGTTTGGTTTGTTTGCAATCTCTGTGTGCTCTTTAAGGTCTGTAAGGACGCCAGAAGATGCTTTATCAGGCTTCAAGCTGAAGGAGTATGAGAAACCTTTGGCAAAGTGAGATGAAATTGTGGGTGAAATAACTGGCATAAAGCAGGTCGTGGCTGACAGACATGCTCTTCGAATCGTTAAAGGCAAAGTTCAGCACACGGAAGGAATAAAACCCAGGCAGCTCAGCAGTAGTCAATGAGTTTGAAATGGATGGTTCGAGTCATGGTTAATTTATTCAAATTGGCTTTCCGTCTTGGTGTGATAGACAGGTATGATATGCCTATCCCCCTTTGACATTTTAAATAGTTCTCACAATAATGCGTCAAATTGAGTTTCACCACTAGTAATAATGCAGAACATTGACCTGTGACATTTGAGAATAAATGACAGGGGCACAAATGCACTTCTTCCTGAGCAATCACACTTTTCACACAGGTGGAACGTTTTTGTTCCTACAACCATTTTGTTCCATCTGTAGCACCCAACTCATGTCAATCACACTGAAGATTCAAAGAGCTTCACTTGTTCAAAATAAACAGAAGGGAGCAATTCCTCTCACAACATATAGTTAAGCTGCCGAACTCTTTGCCTCAAGATACTCTGGATGATAAGAGTTTACGTGAATTTAGAAGGTGACCAGACAAATTTGTGGAGAAGTATACTACTGCTGGCTGTTAAGGACAGTATCCTCACCTGCCTCAGGATGTCTATGTGATGGAAATTGTTGGAGCTTTGCAGAGCATGCAGGGGAAATGTCACTATATCCTTGCCATGTACTTGTACTTTCCCTGTAGGCACCTGCTCCTGGCCACTGCCAGAGATAGGACAGCATTATAATGGACTTTTTGTCTGACTGTGTGCACTCATCCTTATATTCTTAATCAAATTCAACGGAAATGCTCGAACATGATTAAAATGGGCTTGGGAATGGGCTGAGGATACCTAAAAGTTTGGCATGGCAGCTCTTCATCCAAGAGCACGTCACAGGAGCTGATGTATAGCTCAGAGCGGTAGCACATCAACAACAATACAAATGTCCTTCTTGGACTGGCATTTCATAGCTGAGCTTGCACTCTCCTCGGCAGACACAATCTTAATGGTGAACGAACTTCAGGGTAGACTGCATTTGATGCAAGATAGCAGTCATTATTCAAGCTGACATTGACAAAATGACAGAGAGGTAAAATAATGGCACATTCTTAGATATTGCCTTCAGGGTCAGGATACTCACCGTTATAGGAGAGCTTATTGATCAGGCTTGCCATTTTTAGAGCTCAGACAAGATGTCAGGGGGAAGTTACAACTGCAGAATAACAAGAATTAAAGGGTTTAGCATTGGGTTTTGGGCTTCACAGAGTGTGGACTCGTAGGTGTCTTATGAAGAAATGGTCTGACACTTCAGTATTCCCCCTAGATGATGATGCCACAGATAGAAGGTACTTTGATAGCCAGCAACTTTCTTGTTGCTGATCTCATAATTTTATTCCTGTGAGCTTCCAAGAATACCACACAGAGGGATGGATTTCATTTAGAGGCCCACAGTGACACAAAAGAGCAGCTCTGATTTCATAGCTGCATGTATTCCTCCAAAGAATGAAGGCTTATGCAAAGTCTTGGTGCACAAAGAAAAACGCCAAGCCAAATGTATTTTTAGCTGTTCAGCCAGCTGGGTTTCTTGTGTCTGTACAAATTCACAGCTTTTGCCCACAAGGATCATCAGAAACATCACTATTGCAAAAGCCCTCAGTAAATTATCTGGAAAAACTGGTGAACCCAAAGGTGCTGTGAAGCTCTCAGACTTTCTTTGGAGCCTATCCAGCAATGGCAGAAACATGTTAGCTTTATGGTTATTCCCTCTGAGGAGATGACTTATCCAAGGATTTGCACTTTAATGAACTTGTCATGTTTTATGTACAGACTGTTTTCTCAAGCACCAGCTAGAGAGGACCAGCACTATCCATGCAGGCAGCCAGGACTGGGCATCTGTGCGGATGTTGCTGATGTAAGGCACCAACACTAACAAGCTGAGTGCCGTAGCTAAATATTCAAAGTAAATGTTTTCTACATAGACTAAAACCTTCTAGTCAACACCTTCATAAATACACACCAAGTTGCAAGCTCTATTTAAGCCCAACTCCATAAACATCCTGGCACTCTGTGTCCTTTTCAACAGTTCATTAATTAAAGACAGATGACATTTGGTTTTGATCACTGTTTATTTTTCACGATTTGATGCAGTCAACAACAAGGCGTAAAGAGCTGTTCTTTTTTCACAAACGTGACGGAGGTACCAGGAGGAGATACATGAGTGAAGGAAATTCTTTGTTAGCCTCTTTTTAAGGTATTCCCATGGGGCTTGAAATGTAGTCTGGAGAAGCAGTAAAGTATTTCGACTGAGATACTGGTGTCAAAATTCAGACTGCTTAGATGTTCAAATGATGAGGCTGAGTTCTAGTACCAAGCTTTCACCCAGGTGCCTTTCAGAGGTCTGGGAGAGAAGCTCGCTTGAGCGTGCTGGACACAGGTGTGGCAGCGTGACCAAATTACTGCCAGGGCATCAACAGTGTGTACAAGAAACAGACCACTTTGAACAAATGGTGTCCATACTGATAAGGTTTCTGTGAAACACAGAGGTGATGCACTGCAAGATGCACTGCGGCACGTTAGTGGAATCAAACTTCCTGTTCACAAGGTGATCTCAGGGACCTCACACCGACACAACCACCAACAAGGTCAGGAGGAGCCTCAGCTCTGCTGGACCAGAAAATCAAGCTTCAGGGTAGCCATGAGGTTCCCAGATGTGCCAAAGTCACTCAAAGAGACCGTGAGGCACAACAAGCAGAGCTGACTTTCTGTGTGTGTGTGGAAAAGACAGTTTAGCAGAGCTATTGACTTTCAAGTTGCAATAAAGCTGAGTGTTTTGCACATTTCCTTGGCTGAGCAAACAGCAAGAAAATGGATTTTTCAAGTGTGATAGAAACAAAGCCCAAGGAAAACTGTCCCAGGTCGTCTATCTGGTGTCTTTTTTGGTGGCTTCCCATCATAGAATCGTATCAGCCAGCATGGGTATAATTGCAGGTTCCATGTGGGGAAAGTAAGGATCATCTGGGCAGGAAGAAGCTTTATTTGTCCTTGACTTTGTACACTTTGCAGGGCTGTCTGCAGAGTTCAAGCAAAGATGTGTACAGGTCCAGAGTGTTGACCCTAGCCAACTGAATCCTTTGCTTTATTGTATCAGCTTTGGCAGAAACAACGCTATGTGAGGCACTTCAGCCTACTCGCGGTCAGAAACTGTGTACAGCAGATCAAAGCGGGACAGACACTCTCTGCTGCTTGCCAAGAAGGCCAGGTGGCAGAAAGCTTTTCACATGTCAGCAGGCACTAGAAGAACTTCGGGAAACATTTATAGGCAGCTGACGTCTTCGTGGAGATCTCAGGCTGCAGCTTTCAAGAGTTCACCCCACCTTCAGGCACAGCTGCCGAGGAGCCGGGGTGTGTGCGGCTGGATGGGATTCGGGGCTGAGCAGAGGCACATGCGTTTTCCTGGAGTGGGTCAGCTCAGAGTTGACAACCAAAGGGCTGGTTAGGAGCAGAGGCAGATGGTGAGGCGGAAATACAAGTCCTTGTGCCCATAATAATCAGCTTTGCCTTCCTTCAAATCACAAACAAGTGTTGAAAGAGAAGCTCATCCTCTCTTCTGGGTTGCTTTGGTGGTCTGGAGCAGACTCCAGGAACTGCATCCAGTCATCTGTCTGTTCCTACGCTCAGCTTGTGAGTAGATGATGCCCCAAATCTTCGTGGAATTTAAATGGAAAAAGGGCAAAAAGGCTAATCCAGGGAGGGAGCCAGGGAGACATTTAGAAGCGGGAACGTGGTAATGCAAAATTAATGTTCCCAACAGCACTTTAAGTCTCCTCCCTAAGACCAAGGATTAAATGGGACAGAGAGCTGCTGTGATTTGGCTCCTGCTCATCATATGTTGAATTTTATTTTCCTATTTAATTTTTTTATTGTCTTTTTTTCTTTTTCTTTTGGGAAGTGACCCAAGAAACTGTGTTTCCCACATAGCCATTTCAAAGGAAATTTGATGCTGCAACAAGAGCCCTGGGGGAAACACTTTCGGAAAACAGCACCAGCTCTGTCCTTCCTCTCTCTCTCTTTTTTTCTTTTTCTTAGGAAGAAAGAAGGGGAAAGGGAGAGGAGAGGAGCCCTCAGTGTGGGGAGATGTGAAGCTGGGGGAGATTTGGTTTCAGAAAAGCAGGCAGTGTGCCTGCTTCATCCTGTTTCTTGAGCCAAGGACTCTCAGCCTCTGCTCAGCCACAGAAATATCTCACTCTTCAAATCTGATACTCTGTGATTCATTTTTTTTTTTGGTCCCTTTACCTTTCTCTTCCCACTGGAAGACTCCATAAAACCTCTCCTTATGTGGCTTAGCCTGCCACAAAAGTTTCTTGACAGTTCGATATGGAGGTGTGATCCCTTCTAGCCTTCTCTAGGAGATGAACACTATGGTGGGGAGAAACTCCTGCTCCATGGTGCGGTCAGACACCCCTCAGCAGCTTTATGGGGGTCCAGAGACAAGGATATTTATGTCAGGGGCCAAGACTTGCAGGCTAAGTATCCTCATGCACCCCACACCTCTAACTTGTACGCCCAGAGCAAATATCTGATTGTTTTCTGGGGTCACAGAGGGATTGCCCAACATGCTGGTAACAAGGTCTGTCTAAACTGACTGATCTAAACATTCAGTGTCCCAAAGACAAGGCTCTCCCTACTCAAAAAGCTTCAGTTTGCAAATGGTCTCTCCCAGCCACAGTCAAGCTGGCTGAGCTTGGAGGAAGGGGGAAAGAGCCTTTCCCCAGCACGAGCGTGTCCAGCTGTTTCCCTTGCCTCAGATAACTAAACAAGGGCTTTGATTAAAGCTGCTTGGCATGAGCATATATCCCCGCCTCTGAAATGCAGCATTACCTTACCGACTTGGACAAACAAAATGCTGGAGGTTGGAAGGAGCCAGTGCAGTGTGTGAGGCATGTCCTGCCCCTTGAGCCACCCAGCTGAGCAGAGGGCCAGGCACCAATATTTGCACCTGAGCTGCTTGGGCCGTCACAGCTTCTGGGCAAGATGGACTCAAATAGCTCTGGGGCCATCAACTTCAGCTCTGGCAAGAAAGTCAGTGAGCACTGACCTCTGGAAACTGCAGGGACAGACCCTGCAGGGACAGACCCTTACACTCTGTGAGGGGCTCTGACCTGCTGGGTCAAGCAGAACTGGAGAAGTCCTGGAATTTCACCAGGTAGCTCATTGCCATTCTGCTTTGTGGGATGGGGGTGGGAACAGTTGTAATGCTGCCCCAGGACATGCACAAATGCCCCAAAACATCCAACAGTTGTCAAAATATTAATATTCAGAGTCCCATCCTCCTACTCTCCAGATTTATGGTGATCCTGATGCTGCTGACTGATGCTTTGAGCCAGGGTGGATTTAATGTCTCCAGGCAATGAAAGCAGAAGTCCATTTGTCCTAATCTCATGGCTCTGGATGCATTTACTGTCCATCTATTATAGTGGTCCTTTCCCAGGGCTGGGAGCAGTCTGGTGGAAAAACACTAGGAATCAGCTCCCAACTCAGTACAGCTCCAGTCCCCAACCTCTCACACAGAGTGAACTGAGTACTGCAACAAGAACATGTGTGTCCCACAAGTCACATTCAGCAGCATCCTCAGGACCCAGGGGCTCTCTGAGTGGGAGGGTCTCTGGATGCCTGTTCCCTGGTTGTCCCTCATGGTGCCATCATGATATGGCCCACACAGGTGTGCAGATCCAACACTTGCACAGTCCCATGGGTCACAGGGATGTCAGAGCAAGTGGGCAGCTGGGCTCTGATCCTGTGGAAAGGACAAGCTGACTAAGCCTTCATAAAACACACAAACAAGTTCTTCCTCATTAGCTCTCCCTTTGTGTCCCCCACCCTACCCTGGCTTCACTTCACACAACTCTAACGAGCCTCTGTAACCCTCAAGGTTAACAAATCCCTCAAGGTCCATTCAGACTGAAATTTCACCTGGCTGGCAGTCCCTCTGTACCACAAAGTACTGAAGGCTGTACCTGCTCTCCTGTAGCTGAGCAGCCTGTTCATTTTGTAGAATCACAGAATCATAGAACAGTTTGGATTGGGAGAGGCCTGTAAAAATCATCTAGTCCAGCCCCCCAGCAATGAGCACGGACATCTTCAACCTCTGATCAGAGCTCCTGTTCAGACCCCCATCCAAACTGACCTTGAATATTTCCAGGATGAAACATCTACAACCTCTCCAGGAAACCTGTTCCAATGTTTCATCATCCTCGTCATAAAAAATTAATTCCTTACTTCTAGCGTGAAACTACCTTCTTTTAGTTGAAAATCATTACCCCTTATCTTATTGGTACAGGATTTACCATGGCAAGGCACTTTTTTTCTGGGGCAATGAGGTTGCAGGAAAAGGCTGCTGGTTACAGAGGCCAGTGCTAAGCCCCAGCACGCTCTTACCTGACTCATGTTTGCACCCAGAAGATCTGACTGTGCATTTCCAAATTTCCACCGATCCTCTTGGGTTGAGCATGGCTGAGCATCCCACGGTGCAGGACAAAAGAGCTGGTGGATCAGGGTGCTGCAGGGACCATGCTTGTGGCTTCAAAGGCACAGAACGTTTCCTCCACTGGCATAAGTGATGGGATGTGCAAATCAGGGGGAAATACGTTGTTTGTGCTGGGAATCAGCTCAGTCACACCAAGAAGTGCAGCCTGATAAGCTCCATCTACTTTGCCTCTCACCATCCAAATGGTGAATCCCAAGTCTGCCCCAGTGCAAAGGACATCTTTCAGAACAGAACAAAACTTGTCAGCCTCCAACACCCTCTATTGCCCTCAGGTAGGACTCCAAGCAAAGGATTTTAGATAAGATCAGAGGGATTTTTGCCATGTGGAGATTCACTCATTGAAGACAGACAGAGATCCATAATATTCATTTCAAGGGTGGCTTTTAACAACTGTGACACAGAAACAACTTTCAAGAGCTCTGGCTGTATCTGATCAAGTGTCCTAGAGGCCTGATTTTCTTTCTAATCCAGCTACCTAGGTATTTCAAACACATTGCCACTGCAGCATCTCAATCTTAGTTTCTCACCACATCCTATTGCATATTCCCAAGTGATGCTGAATAATGTGTCTCCAATATTACTTTTTAAGTAACCTTAATTGTCTGATTTTGATTTGTGTTTAAATTGCACTTTTCCTTGCAACCTGAGAGGCATCAGGATTATGCATGTAGCGTTTTGTTGGAAAGTATTTCTGCGTGCTGGTTTGGCGAGCATTCCTGTTGGAGGGCATATGCACGAGGGGGGCAGAGTTAAAGCTTCTGGGGGAAGATCAACTTCTGAGTTTCCTGAGGTTTATGAGATTAAAACCTCACATTTAACGTTGCATTAAAAGAGAGCTGGCAGGTTCTGTTTCACAGAAGATGTTGTTTTTGTGAAAAGTGCTTTTTACAAAACATATGGCTAAGGT
>WBNH01007201.1:0-97614 GCA_013401255.1 Urocolius indicus | reverse complement strand
GTTTGGGCTCCAGGTTGGGGGGGGGAGGAGGGGGAGTGGGGGGAGGGGGAAGAGGGAGCTATTCCAGGGAAAGCATATCTTTTGAACAACTCTGGCCTGAAGAATTTGGAGCCCTCAGTTAATGCATGAAAATGAAGCTGCCTTCACAGAGCAGCTATGTTGAGTCTCCTGTTTTCTTTGCCGGGGGGAAGAAAGCAAAGGGAAGCAGGCTGCTTAGAGGAGAGTGTGATGCCGCACTCTGACATGAGCCTTAAACACCTCTCATGGCTTCAGACCCACCTGAGTCTGGGCTGAAGGACCACAACACAACTGGTGAAGGCCTGTTTGCACATGGGTGAGTTTAATGAGCAACACACTTTGTTCATTACATGCCTTCACTTTAAATCATAAAAGGTTTCACGAAGTCTTTTCCTTTCCAAACATATGTCGATTGGTCGCTCCCCTTTAAGGTGGCTTTTGTGTTCACAGCAGAGAAAAATGCTCAGCCAGGCTGAAGCTCAGGGTTGACATCAGTGGGAGCTTTCGTTAATTGAATTACTGTTTTGTGGCAGAATGTTTTAAAAATAAGCGGAAATGTCCCACATACTTTTTTGGCTGAGAGATCAAATGTATCCAAAGGAATTCAATAATATTCCTACATCTGTGAGTCCTGCCTGTCCCTGGAGAAAAATGTCAAATTCATTCTCCACCATTGTTTGTGTTCATTATATTCCCTCATCATCTTTTTGGCTTGTGGGCAGCGGGGGGTNGGGCGCCCCGCGGGGGCGGCGGCCGGCGGGTGGGGAGGAGGGGGGAACTAGCAGAGTTCCTCAGGCCTCAAATGGAAACATATAGTCATATGCATATCACAAGAGCAGGAAGGACAATATCAGAAAAAAAAAGACTCTTCCACTTTTCATCTGAATAAGAGCCATGGTTTGCTTTGAAGGCTTTTGCCTCCCCCATTGCTTGCTTTTCTTCTGAATACTTATTGCAGCAGAAACCAGGTTGAAAGGGTGTAGGTAAAAAAGGAAAGCACGAGGTGAGGTTCTTTGAACCTGTATTCGCATGCAGGGCCGCGTGTGGTTATGAATTTTCAGGCAAGTGTATCTTCAGATAGGTATTGGCAGGCAAATCCCAAAGCAAGTGCTTGCGCTTATATGAACTGATGAGGATTTATCTAAGAATTTGCTGGCAAAAGAATACTCATGTGAGCAGTTATTCAGAGATATTCTAGCAGGGAAATACTTATTCACAGGCCTGTCCACAAGTACTTCAGCTGCAAATTCATATATAAAAGCTGGTGCTACGGTCCCTCTACCTACACCTTGGTGAGGGAATGTGTGTGGGCATTTATAGGTGAGCAAGGCAAGGAATAAACAAACAAGAATGCAGGCATGAAGTGAAAGGAAAATGGTGTTTGATGCTCAGGCAAATGAAACTGGGTACTCATGCAACGGCTGTGGGGGTGTACAACCTGATCTAGGTACAGCCTGTGGGGGTTTTGCGACCTGATCTAGGTGCACCTGCTTCTGCAGGGAAATTGGACTAGATAATCTCTATAGGTCCCTTCCAACCCTACCATTCTATGATTCTCTGACCTGGGATGCTGGTGTGATCACACAGGCAGACGTATTAGGATGGGATTTTCCTGTGACAGGTGCTCATACATGCTGGCAATGCAGACAAACATCAATGCATAGGCATCTTCCTGACTGATATTCAGGCAATCCAGAGTTAACTGGAGATTTTACAGTGAAAGCAAGAACTGAAGGAGATGGAGTGACCAGAACTGAAAGAGATGGAGTGACCAGCTGTTGTCTGACTGCTTGGGAATCTTTCAAAAGTCGTCCTTGAAGGAAGGAGGAGCAAAGTCATACAGCACACACCCAGAAAAGAAACAGCCTTTGCTCAGATCTACACTAAACTCACACAGAATCCAGGTGGAACCAACTTGACAAGTCCTGATTTTGACATGCCAAACAGAAAAGAGGCATGGCATTGAATCCTTCTGGATACATTTGATCTCCTCCACCAGAAAAATTGTGTTGGACATTTCAGCTTATTTTGAAAACATTCTGCCACTAAACAGCTAAATCTCATTCTGACATTAGCTCTCAGCTCCAACGACAGGTCAAGTTTTATTTAAGCTGCCTTGAATGGACATTGCCAAGCTGGAAAGAAAAATAATTCTATGAAACATCTGATACTTAAAAAGCAGAGAGTTATTTCTGACAGAGGCAGCCCACCCCATCCTCCCGTAGTAGCCTCTCCTGCACCACTGTCTTGCAGGGTAGGATTTATCAAGGGAAATAAGAAGGTGAATCTCTTCTGTCAGAAGGCTCCATAGGGCTCAGGAAGACCACACTAGCCAGTGTCGCGCTTGTCACTGATCCTAAGGGGCTTCAAGCAGATGTAAATAGTTCAGTGCTGGGCACTGTTTGTTGCTGATTTAAATCCTGTCACATCCTGTGTACCTGCAGAGAGAATTGAGAAATACAGCTGCAGAGGAACCACTATGGCCCCAACTGCCAACATTGCCATGTTTCTGTGAGCACTCAGTTTTGCTGGAGTCCTGAGCTGCTGGCTGTGCCAACATCAGTTCTGCTGGCACAGAAAAGCCGCCTGTGATGGGAGTGGCTGGAAGAGGCAGAGGGCAGCAGAAACATGAACGGGTGCTTCCTGGGTCTGTCTTTGAAACAACCCTCCTTCTCCTCGCATGTTGCCTTCAGCTCTCTCTCTACTTCTGTGCAGCTCTGCTTTCCATCTCTTTCCAGCACATTGCATGTGTGCATCGTAAAGCAGCCCCTGAACCCACCTTTCCTCTCCCCACACGCCTGCAGGAGCGCAGACTGCAAACACACCTTTCCTATCATCAAACGCGGACGCACACCCCCTTCACACCCCCCATGTGAAAACAGCCAGCCAGCCTCCCCAAATGCGAGCTCAGGGAGTTATAAAAAGGTAGATGTGTTTTTCAGGAACACAAGCAGCCCAGCTGAGCAGAACTTCAAGGGGGCCACTTCTTGCTCCCTCTCGTTTCCACTCCAAAGAGCGCGTGAATGATGTCCGGTGGGAATGAGCTCACCAAGAAAAATGCAGCTGAACTGCCGTTGTAAGGGCTGTGTGCTTCACGCCATAAAACTGGAGTGGAAGAGCCGTGTGAGAAGCTAAGACCCTCACGCACAGACCATAATGTTCTTTTCTGCTTTGAAGTGGATTTAGGGCTGGCTCAGCCTCTCTAGGGGCTGGAGGCTGCTGCTTATCCACACAGCCTAGCAGCAGCAATAAGCAGCTGAATATCCTCAAGCCTCTTCTGTAGAAAGGGCAGAGAACACTTCACATCCCTCTTCCTCCAAAGCAGCAGCTGCAATCAAGGAATCACAGGATGAATTGTCACAACACGTCCACGTCCTTCTCTTGAGCATGTTTTAGACCTGAACTCCTCCCCATTGTGATGTCCATTAGCATGTCCTCATTTTGATCCCATTTTTACATCAAGGGATGCTTCGAAGGGACCCTTTGGATGACACATGGATACTCCATGGCCTCCTCACAACCTGTGTTCTGGACAGAGGTCTTCTGGACAGCATGTCTCAGGTTCTTGCTTTGAACTGAAGGATGCTGTCTAATTCCCTTGGGATTTGTCAGCTTTACTTGGCTCGTACTTCCTCTTCACTTTTCCTTTATATAGGGCAATCCAGGGCATTTTTTCCTTCTCTTTCATTCCCAATTAAGAGATATAGTTGTTCAGCTGTGGATGGACCCAGGCCAATGCTTTTCTCCCAGATCCCAATTGGCGAGGTCTGTAACTAGTTGCTGCATTTGCTGGACTTGTCTGTGCCCTGTGGACTCATGGCAGAGAATAAGAGCTCTGGTTAGGGCAGATGCTGCTCACAACTACTGCTCCAAACTCTTCTCTACAACCATTGAGCATGTTTGCTCAGATAGTACATTAGGAGCTGGTCACAGAAACCCCAACACTGGGACTCTGTAGCACAGCTTATCCACTGGGACCTTCCTTCCTGTCCCTTTATCCTGGTGCTTTATTCCTGTCTCCATCAGTGACTGGCCAGGGTAGAGGTATAAACCTCATCTTGTCTGAAAACTCATCTATGGGGAGAGGAGATTTTGGAGGAAATGCAGCTCTGAATGTTTTGGTTACTTGTTTTCACTGCAAGTTACTGCTTCATAGCTGCTTCCCATAGGGTCATCACCATAGCACACGATGACAGCAGAAAATGACCATCCAGGGCTCAGAAGTTAAACCCTGCTTTGGCCATGGAAGTCAGCCACATCTTCCTACAGCCCTCCTGGGAGGATGCAAAAACAAGTAGCTACCTGAAAGCTCAGCAGCATCTAATTTGCACTTGTCATGTGCAATGTATCTTGTTTGTGGAACACCTTTTGATTCAGATTCACTCTGTTGAACACCCTTGTGTGAAGAAGGAATGACTTTCCTCACTCCCTGGAGGTATATGTTTCTTCACTGGCTGTGAAAGGAACAGAGAGCAGCTAAAGTGTAGATCATAACCATTGCATTAAGACAGACAAAAATTGGTGGGATGAGTCCTACCCTGTGTGTCACATGGGAAGCAACCCCTGTACCATGCTGCATGCCCTTTCTTGCTGTTTGTCTATGAAAAGATATTTTTAATGATGCTGGTTCACTCAGATCTCAGGAGTCACACCAGTGTATTTCTAGTACAAACTCCCAGAAGTCTGGGAGTGACAAGAGGAGAAAAAATGGAGATTTTTCAATAACCTTTCTAGGATATAAGGTTATTAAGTCTGTGTCTGGGCTCGGAGCTACCCAAATCCTCCACATCTGCTGTGATGATCCCTCCTGCCATAGGGATGACTGGATATGACTTGTACCCAGGTTTGCAGCCTACCATTTTGTTCATGTCCACCTAGTCTCACTTCAGCCAGTAGCAATGTATTTTGCCTTTCCTAATATGGCTGAGGAAACCTCTGAAAAAATCTGCTTCAACCACTGAAGCTAAATGCGCTGTCAGTCCAGAGGAGTCATCATGTGTGCTTTATGTCCTTAGCAACAAAAGTCATGGTTCTCAGCTCAGCACGGTGAACACAGGCTGCCTGCAAACCAGACATCTGCAGCAAAAGTGCCAGCACTCATGCACGTGACCTTCTTCCCAAACTGGTTTGCTAGAAATTTCTTGCTTTATTAATGAGAGCTGAGATTCTTGACAATAATTAAAAGATTTGCTGTAGGCACAGACAGCACGTGCAGATGTGTCATGATCTTTCAGGTACTGCACAGAGATTAGAGAAAGGCTGATAAAGTCAGTGCCCAAGAAACACTTTCTCACTCAATTATGGTAGTTTAAAATAAGGTCAAAATCTTGGTTCACCACTATTCCCCAAATATATCTGCCATAGTTCATGTCTCAAGTGCATGTATTAGATACATTCAGATGGGCTCTCTAGGCTGGTAACAGACTTGGGGAATGACCTCAGGTTGAACTGCAGGGAAAAGAAATTGTTTCATCATTAATATCTCTGCAAAATAAATGTCAACTGGAAAAACAGTTTCTGTGTAATCAATCTTGGTTCATAGACACTGGGCTCTGACAATTCCTCTCAAGGAAAGGAATATATTTCCCATAGATCTGTAGTGTTTCATACATTATAGCTTTCATAATAGCAAAAACCACTGCTTGGGTTACATTGAGCTTTTCTTTCTAACCCTTTGGTTTCACATGATCATAATTCTCTGAAAAATTCCTCTGTTCAGACTAAAACTTTTGCACTTTGTATAGGGCAAGAAATGATGATTTTTCTTTCACTGAAGAAAATCCTTTTAGCTATCTTTGATTTATTGGAATGTGTGTAAGGGAGAATTACACTTTTATGGCTTTTTAAAATGTATTTTTCTTCTTGGCAACTAACAAGGCCAGAAAAGCCCTTTTCCTAACCGGCTTGGCATTTTCCTTCTCAAGAAGCTGAGGTTTTGTTGGGGGTGGGCTGGGGAAGTCATCCACAACAAAAACAGCAATTGAAGGATCACCTGTGAGCATACCTAGCTGAGATATGCTGGGATTTTAGGGGCAGAGGGAAGTGTTTAGATCTAATTCTGTAACTCAACATGTACAGAATCTTCTGCTGAGCCTGGGTCTGATTTGGGTTGGTGACTGGGTTAAGGACAGGAATGCAGCTCTCCCTCTAATGCAGAAGGAAAGTGTATCTCTACCTGCAGTCTCACCAGGCTGTGTGATTAGGATTCTGAAGATGTTAACTTTTGCTGGTCTTCTTCTATAAAAGCTCCATCTCTGAGAACGAAATTATTTTAGGGATTCTCACATGTCATCACAAACAAAGTGCTTTCTCGACTTCACCTTCATGCAGAAAAGGGTGAAAGCATGGCTCAAGATTTTTCCAATCTCACATCCTGAGATTGCTTCCCAACTTCTGCTTTGGCCTTTTCTAGCCACCTATGTCAGAGGCAAGTGCTTGCTAAATCACTGATAAAGAGCCTCTTGAATAAGGACTGTTTCCATCTACAACCCCATGCTGTGGCTACTCCTGCGCCACAACATGCCCTGAACATGCATCTTCTGTCCCTGATCCCCTGTGATGGGTATGTGGAATCAGGCACACTGGCAGACGTATCTGCAAGAACAGTGAGTGAAAAAACATCACATTCCCAATAAATAACTGTTTTTAACCAATGTCTTGTTGCTCATGTGGATTGGCCAATGTATTTGGGCACTAGACATTGCTAACTCCATGATCTTGCTCATTTCCAAGAGGGAAAAGAATGAAAGAGCAATGCAAACAGCTGCACAGACCTTTCTTCTACTCTGATTTTCACTTACTAACAGGAGGTAAAACAAAAGTCACGCAGAATGCCTCTGTTAATGTGCCAATAGGATTATATATCCATTCATTGAAGGATGGCAGGAAGTTGAGAGCTCAATCTCATCTCATCTCATCTCATCTCATCTCAGCCACCGGTCTGCCACCGGTCCTGGTGACTGTGGCAGCTAGTTTAAGCAGAATTTCAGCAAAACTCAGGGAATCTCAGCTGAAAAGCAGATTTTTCATCAACACTGGAATTTTTAAAGCACAGAGGAATTTGGTCTGAACATGTTGCCTTGCTGTCTGACCTATGCAATGCAGCTTGTTCTGTTGATCTAGTCTTTTCTTCCTATTTCTTATATAACTCCTACATATTCCCTGCATCCATTCACAGACTGGATTCATTCACACTACTACCTCAGAACACTTCCCTTTGTGATCTCTGTTTTCTATGTGGGAAAGTTCTAGGCAGCATTTACAGCTCATTGTAACTAGATCCAGGCTTTGCCTTATTCAGTGCAATTGGCTACCCCACAGAGATCTCTTCATGTCATAATGTTTGTCCTTGCAAATGTAGACCTGTTGTTATTGGCTACTACTGTTTGTCAGTGATTGCTTGATCTCAGCCTGTTTTCTGTTCTATTACAAAATCATTTATTTCTTACCAAGACTAAAACCTCAAACAGCATCAAGACAGTATCTTGAGGTATTTGAGAGAAAAATCTACCATCTGACTGTTCTCAAAAATGTTGACTGACTTCAATAATCTGGTTGCAAATATGTAGTAAAAGGATTAAGCGATGTGTTGCTCATGGGCTGTTGGATCCCTCTAACCTGGAGATCCTGTGTCACACTGGCTCAAACTGGAGGAGAGTCTGGGATTACATGGCCATTAACAGATGTTTTGGAGGAAGACATGAGAGTAAAGCTGGCAGATAAACCCTATGGTTTTCCGACTGATGTCTTGTGCATGAATTGTAAAGACTGTCTTGAAATGTGTTGTCCCTAAGATTGAGAATAGTTGGAGTTCTGGTACTGGTAGAAATAACCTTGGATAAGACCCATCAACCAGGCTTTGGACCTTGCTGAGCTGCTGCTTTGAGTGTTTTCTTTTGGCAGGGAGCTACATGGCGTAATGCTCTTTTCATCCAGCCCCCAATCCTAAATTTGTGGGGCAATTCATTGGGTTGATGGTGAACTGACCTGAGACCATACACTGTGCATCTAAAATACAGACAAAGAGATTGGTTGTCAGGAAATGCAGACTGTAGAGTCAGGTAGGAACATATTTTACGACTGTAACACTGTGTATTAAAAGTGTACTTACAACTTAATAAGCCCGGCTGTGTATTTCAAAGATCAGTGAGAAGGGGCCAGTTCTCGTGATGTTTGAAGTCTATCTCCTGGGCTGTCACATATATTCAAAGAATGCCTGCTATACATTTAGATTAACCCCCATCCCAAATGGAGGGGAATGCAGCTTTCTCCCCATATGGGGCTAATCTCCGGGAAGGCGGAGTGAGCACATGGTACCAATTCCTGCACACTTTCGTCCCTTAACTCAGTCCTGAAGGCAGGGAGCTGAGATGGGGGCAGGGGTAAATGCCTGGTGTCACCCATTTATCTTTCCAAAGAGGAGTGCCTGCTGCACACAGGTAATCACTTTTGCTTTGCTCCTGTAGCCAGGGAGAAATATGAGGGGACTAATCACAGGGAGCAATGCCTCGGGACAGGAATGGCTCCTGATGGAAATGCAGAAACTGCAGCTCCCTCCCACTTTCTGGGGCAGCAAAAAAACCAAATTGAACCCAGAATGAGCTGCTACCTCTTTCTGCAGCTCTTTTTCAGCCAAGTCCTGCAAATCCAGCTGCATGGCTAACTAAATATATTGCACACAAACAGCAAGTCAACAGAGAGAAGTGTGACTTTGTGGCAGCAGGTCATTGACCATCAGAGCTGCCCTTTCAGCCCCAGAAGGGATGGGTTGAGCCCTCAGGATCCAGCCACAGCAGTACCCTGCACACATTACACAACAACATATTATTTCCTGGAAGCTTCCTTGAGCTGTTAGAACTTTCTTTTTTTTTTTTTCGTTGCAATGCCAAATTAATAAATAAAGTCCCAGTTTAGTCAGCCTTGAAATGGTATCAGTTTCCTGATCTGCTTTTCTTTCACATGGAAGAAAAAAGCAGAAGGAGGAAAAAAGTAATAATATGGAGTAGTGCACGAAGAGTAACCTTTGTGCCCCCAGACCTGGAAAAACACCATTTTCCAAGCAACATAAAAACTCACCAGGTGCAAAGAGGATGTCTTGCTTAAAATTTTGAAATTATAAATACTGATATCTATAAAGTGCTTTTTTTCAAACTTCATTGATTTTTAGTCTTCCAATTGCATTAGAAAAAAAAATCCAAACCAACAACCTCTAGGAAAATCCTTGGTAAGATGACAGAGAGTCAGAGCTGTGGAGTGTAGACTTACCTTCCTTGAGACACCTACACACTGTCATTGTCTAAGCCACTTGCATGAGGATCTTGTTCTGGTTGTGTTCTCTCTGCACAGACTGATCCATGCCTTCTGATGCACCATGTAGAAATGTTTGTGCCCCTAGGCAAGGGTGTACGGTCTGATGAGAGAAAATCAGCCCAATCCCTCTTCTGCCACTATGAGGGGTTTTGTTGCAGGATTGCATAATTTTGGTGCAGAGGTTTCTATTAATCTGAGGTGTTTCACCCACAATTTATTCCTTAGCAGTGCTAGATAGGTTTCTATTCATCTTAAGTGTTTTAGCCATGAGCTATTCTTTAACAGTGCTAGATAGTGTCACCTCCCTTTAGACATTAAAAGTGAATTGTCTTAGAGTTCCTGTCTCTTACACAGCAAGAGCAGAGATCTTGACCTATTGAGATGACATCCCACCACGCTTGGAGACGTCGTCTTTGCATTTTGAGGACCTGCTGGACCCCAAATCTGGGTGATGTCAGGGTGATGCTCATTGGCAAGGGAAAAGGCTCCTATTCTATGTTTATGGTGTCTATACAGCCTTGAGGATGTGGAATATGCTCTGGATATCACTGCTGGTACAAATGGAGGTTTCTCAGCTTGAAATCGTTGTCACTGTGCAGTTTTGGGGGATCAGAGCTACTTTGTGGTGGTCCCATTTCTCAGGGCCTCCTAACCTTTCCAGAACTCATCAGCTCCCTGCAACAGCACAGCCTGGGGCATAGTCTCCCTTTATCTCGTTTCCTCTCCATGCCCCAGCAACTGCTGTCAGGTCTCAAACTCTTCAAGCAGCTTTGTCAAACTTTAATTACGTGCCTACAATCTGTCCAAGAATTTTGTGACATTAATAAAAATGTTCCTAATTAGCATTTATTGTTTATATTATTGAAATTCCAAATTACACGACCAATTGATTTTTCCCCATTGCCCTCATTAAGTTGCAGTGAAATGCATTTTAAAATAGATTGGCATTTAATTCCTTTAGAAAGCACTGATTAGATCAAGGGCCCGTTTCACTGAATTTGGTTGCTTGAAGTTGTGTTAAGTTTTAATTTCTCCTTGTTAATATGAAGCTGAGTCACTGACTGGGTTCCTCTTCCTCTGCTACAAAGGCATCTGCCGGAAAAATCCCCCTCCATGTCTTAGATCAGAACTTTGGAGCAAATGAGAGCAAAACAAATGTCTCCAGAGAGCAGATTCAATGTGAGATGAAATGCGAATCTCAGGTGGGTGTTGAAAGTGTTCAAGTTGCCTCACAAGCTGACAGGATGGGGAAAGAGGCTTGGAACTTTTAAGAGGTGTCTGGCTAAACATACAGACTCTGACTTTTTCCTGTCTTCTTAAGGAAGAGCCTACCTCTGCCCGCTGTTCCTCCTCACCAGTATAACTCTAGTCTACCATGCAAAGCAATGAAAACTCAGGGCACAGATGAGGATGAGGTCCAGCAATCAGAACACAGCTCTGTTTGAGCCACAGGTTTCTTGCATATCTTCACTTAGTACTCAGTAAGGTTTCTTTCTTCATAATGGCATAAGAGTATGTCCCTATCCCACATGTTTAATAGGACTTAAAATGTGTGGCTGCATGAGGACCTTCATAGTTGTCATGGTCTGACATGACAGCCTTTTCTGGTAAGGGGGATGGGGCTGTAAGATGGCGCCTGTAAGAAGTTGTTTGCAACTCTCCCCAGCTCTGAGCCAGACCCACGTTTGGGGCTGAGCCAATTAGACGCCTCCACGATCACTTTTTAAGAAGAAGCTGGAAGAGAAGGTGGCTTTTCTTCCATTTTTTCTTCTTGCTTCTTCCTTCTTCTGTCCCTTCTTCTTCCTCTTCTGGCTGGTGGTGGTGCAAGGAGTAGGAACAGTGAGAGAAACGGCCATGCGGACTCCAAGGCCAGTGATGAAGGAGAGGAGGAGGTGTACCAGAGCAGAGACACCCTTGCATTTTGTGGAAAGAACTGATGAAGCTGAGATTTATTTTCATGTCTTTAAAGACTCCGCATCAGTGGCAGAGACTCATTTTGCTACAGCTGGCCCCGGACCAGGGGCAGCAACTAATTTTGATACAGCTGACCCTGGACCAGGGGTAGCGACTCACTTAACTAGAAACCCTGAGTCAGGGGCAGTGATTTTCTTCTTTAAAACTATGGCCAGAGCAGGCCATGTCCCGAAGGAGGGGCCCTTTATCAGTGTGGCCAGAGCAGGCTGTGTCCCAGAGGAGGGACCCAATATCAAAAGCTGTAACAGTGGGAAGAAACCCACGACAAAGCAGCTCATCAAATCTGTGCCCAGAAGAGGCCTTGTCCCGAGAGAAGGACCCTGTAATGGCAGAAACTGTGACCCCGGTGAAGAATCCACGCCAGAGATATTCACCAAGGACTCTGTCCTGAGAGAGGGACCCCATATCGGCAGAAGCCACAGCTGCTGGGAGCAACCCACACCAGAGAAGTTCGTTAAGGACTGTGTTCCGGGGGAGGAACCCCATGTTGGAGCAGGGGAAGAATGCCAGGAGTCACCCTCCTCTGAGAAGACAGAAGCGGCAGAGCCCATCTGTGAGACTGACCACATTCCCCATTTCTTGCCCCCCTGAGCCGTTGTTGGGGGAGGAGGTAGAGATATCGGGAGCAGTGAGCTGGGCCCGGGAAGAAAGGAGGGATGGGGGAGGGAGATCTTAAAGTGCTGGTTGTAATTTTCTCATCATCCTACTCCCTTTTGCTTTTATTCCATTCTGTTTCTTGTAGAATATACCTTCCTGCTTTCCTCTCTCAGTCGAGTACTGGAGTTTGTTTTGCCCAGCACCGTAATTGGCAGTGAGCCCTCCCTGCCCTTGTCTTAATCCACAACAACCTGGCTTATCTTTTTACTCCCATTTCGCTGGGGCCTCCGCCATCCTAACGAGGGTGGGGGTGAATGGGAGAACCGAGCGAGAGACTGTCGTGGTGCTGCAGTGCTAGCTGGGCCAAACCACAAAAATAGTTTAATAAATACTAAAGCCATCTTTCCCCTTAAGCTTGTTGCATTCCATGAGGACAATTTGTATGGTCTTGGGCATGTATCTTCTTAACCTCCTTGTAGATCCTGAAACACAGTAAGAGCAATGTCACAGGCAGCTGTATGAAGTGCTCGTTTTCATCCTACTTCCTGAGTAACACTCAGGTATGTCTGCAGACAGTGGAGCATCTCGCAGCCTGGGCACTGTGCTGTAGCAGAGGATGGAGAGATGCTGCGGCCTCTTGTCCTGATGAGTACTGGCCAGAAAGTCTATGTAACATGAGAAGAATTTTAATCCAGATCAGTCTAAGTGTATCGACACACACTTCAAAATAGTCCCTCCTCTTTCATGGAGGACAGCAAACTAAATGTAAGCCAACAACATGCCTTCGTGGCCAAGAAGGCCAATGGCATCCCGAGTGCATCAAGAAGAGTGTAGCCAGCAGGTCAAGGGAGGTTCTTCTCTCCTTCTCCTCTGACCTGGTGAGGCCTCATCTGGAGTCCTGTGTCCAGTTCTGGGCTCCTCAGCTCAAGAGGGACAGAGACCTTCTGGAGAGAGTCCAGTGCAGGGCCACCAAGATGATCAGGGGACTGGAACATCTTTAATATGAGGAAAGGCTGCGGGAACTGGAGTTGTTTAGTCTGGAGGAGACTGAGGGGAGATCTTGTTAACATTTACAGATAATCTAAAGAGTGAGTGTCAGGAGGTTGGGACATCCCTTTTTCCTGTAGTAGCCAGCAACAGGACAAGGGGTGATGGGATGAAGCTGCNACTGTTGAGGTGAGGGAGCCCTGGCACAGGCAGCCCAGGGAGGGTGTGGAGTCTCCTTCCTTGGAGGTCTTCAAGACCTGCCTGGACATGTTCCTATGCAACCTGATCTAGATGGATCGGCTTCTGCAGGGGGATTAGACTAGATGTTCTCCAAAGGTCCCTTCCAGCCCTACTATTCCCTGATTCTATGATTCTATAATTCTGCCAAGAGAAAGACAATTCTGCTCTTGATCTGGTTTCAGCTGAAACAAAGTTAATTTTCTTTCTAGTAGCTGGTACAGGACGGTGTTTTGGATTTAGTGTGAGAATAATGCTGATAACACACTGATCATTTATTTGTTGCTGTGTAGTGCTCATCGTAACTGAAGGACTTTTCAGTTTCCTGTCATCTGCAGGATGCACAAGAAGTTGAGGGGTCATAGCCAGACCAGATGACCCTAACTAGCCAAAGGCCTATTCTGTGCCATGGAACATCATGTCCACAATATAAGTGAAAGGAGATGATGAGGGTCAGATTGCTGCTCAGGCACTGGTCACTGGATGGCAGGCAGCTGCAACAGGCATCACCTATCTTTACTTGGGTTTTATTTCTCTGTCTTTTTGTTACTTTCTTTTTCATTATTTTAATTTTATTTAATATTTTATATTGTTTCATTTTAATTATTTAATTGTACTTATCTCAACCCAAGAGTTTTACCTTTTTTTTTTTTCTGATTCTACTGGGGGGTGGGAGGAGTGAGTGACTGCATGATGTCAGCTAGGTTTAAACCACGACAGCTTTCCATCATATTCACTCACATGGAAAGAAAATACATCTCCCCACCCTCTCTCAGTGGCGACTGTGAGTAAAAACAGAGCTCATAATGCACTTTCACTGTTCCCTTTTTTTCACATTGGCAATGATAGCAAAGGCATGCAGTTAGCTAAAGTCTAGAGTGGACCTGGCCTTGAAAGCAAGTGGTGCAGCATCAGCTCACTTGTTCGAGGACTCCATCCCTGCCTCAAGCTGCATCCAAGGAGCCCTGGGTTTTACACACACTGCTGACCAAAACAGCTGAAAGGCCTTGAGCATCAATTGCCCAGAGAGCCACGGCTCAGCCTTGACTTGGAGCTGCAGTGGTCAGTGCTGTGGGGAACACATTGCAGTGGTTGGTAAGACAGGGGATGAAGAGATGATGATGGCATCAGGGACAACTTTTAGCTCTCTGATAGCACTTTGTGCTCTGTGAAGGCACAGGAAAGGATAGGCTTAGGATCTTACTTTGTAGAGGGGAAACCGAGTCATGGAGCAATAGAGCATTTGCTCTGGAGCTATGCCAAAGCTGGGAAGGAATCCAAGCATCCTCATTGCCACTCCCTTGACCTACACACCACCCCACTGCTGCCTCTTTATTAAGCCTCCTCTAAGATGTCTTTAAAAAGTCTGATAGAAAGACTCTCTTGTTCTCTTGCAAGCTCTATATTAGCATGTGAAACACCCATGCTAAATTTAAGAGGGGGAGAGAGGCAAAAATGCATGAGTAGCTACTTTGATTAGGTAATAAAGTATCAATTTATTTTTTATAAATTCTGAGAAAATTCAAACCAGCTGGAACTTGCAGTACGTCTTTGCACGCCACACTTCTAGCAAAATTTCCTCTTATTCCCTGGCATTTACTCTGTGCTTTATGATGCGCGAGGGTGCACGGACACTCTTTGCTGATCAGCCAGGAGCAGGGAGACTTTTACAACTTTTTTTTTAAATATATTTTTCACTCAATTTTTCCCCTCTTGAATGCTATGGGATGCACAGCCCATGGCACTTAGGGTTTTGGAAGAGCAGGTTATTTCTCTGACAGCTCAGAGACCCGTGCTGCTGCCGGTGATGTGAGCGCCTTTGGCTTGCAAAGGATGCTAGCTGAGGAAAAGGCTGGATGCAATATGTGCATGCTTGGAAGCACATATGCGTGGGTGTGCAAGCCCGTGTGCACGTATCTCTTGGGTGTCTGCTTTTCTCGTCATGTTTGTGTCTGAACGTCTACCTGTGTCACTGCAACATGACCTGTAGAGAGAAACAGACAGCCTGGAGGTGCGAGGAAGAGAAGACTGTATGGAGGCAGGAGAGTAGTCAGGAGGCTGCAGAGAGGGTGGGAATGATCCATAGCCATTGGACAGGAAAGAAGAAACAGGTTTAAACTGCAGGAAGGGGATTTCAAGCGAGATACAAGTAAATCAAAATGACAAGAATTAAGTGTTTGCTGACTGTCTGGAGAGAAGGAGACTTGCTGTTTGGCAGAATCTTCGAGAATCACATGTCTGCCAGGAAGGGCTGGAGAAAGACTGGGTTTGGAGAGAGAGATGACTATGGCTCTCTGTGTCCTTTTCAGCCCTCTCAGCTGTGACCCCATATCCCGTCAGCTACAGCAGGAACTGAACTGTTGTAGTGCTGGTGGGAAGAAAAACTTCTGAGAGCAGCCTGAATGCAATTCCCACTACACTCTTTCCATAAGCCTCCAGAGGCTGTGCTGGATGAATCAAAAACCTGTTGACCCAAGACCTTCCAACTCCATTTCCCTGCCCCCTCCACCATTCCAACTCCCCTCAAATATCATCTTCTGATAAAACCCATTTTAATAATGATACTCAGGAGTGACTATGGATAGCCTCCCATCTTCAAGTTGGTAAAAGCAAAGGTGCAATAGCACCTTTGAGTGGAAAAAACCTGTTATTGGAAGGAGTTTCCAGAAGAATCTCTGAGTGATCAGGGGTGATCCTATGGAGCGGAGCTGGACACAGGGCCCTGGTACAATGCTGCATTTCTCCATTCGCGACGCACAGCACCTTGCTTTCATTCCTAGCATGCCATTCAGGTCCTTCCTTTTCTGCATTTCTTTTTTTTCTGATATGAGAGCTACATTTTGCTGAACTCCACAAACAAACTATGATTCTATTTTAGACTCCAAATTGATGTATCCAACTGGCAAGGAGATTAGCATGAATTAAGTAGAGGGAAGATGAAAGACTTCAGTAGGCAGTGTTATGAGCAACAGCCTTTATTAAAGCTCCACAATACATTCCTCTCTTATCGTAGGGCATAGCATGCAATGAATACTAGATCTGAGCAAACCACTGAATGAGGCTGACGGGAAGCTACCATTGACTAATTCTTACCTCCTGTGGCTAGGATACCCTGCACTTTGGTTGCCAGAGACAGTTTTGCATCCTGACACCCTCCCCTCCTGCACAGGTCTATTGGGCTCTGCAGCTTCTCACACTACTTTATCCTCACGTAAGCAAGCTCCTGTTCTGCTCACCTGATAAAGCAGGCTAGGAAACAATCTGATAAGTAATAGTTTAGCAGGCAAACAATTCACCACGCCAATGAAAATGTGTGAGGGAGAGAAAACGGCAAGTCGAAATTCCAGAGTTTAGCCACTGTGAGCTTTTAGCCACAGGGAATTTGCGAGGGTATGTGTCTCCCCTCTCCACTGCCTTGTGCAGCTCAGGCATCTGACACTCCATTTCCCAGAGCTCAGACTGGCAACCTGTGTCACTTCAGAGCTCTGACTTCTGGCTTTTTTTTCAGCACCCTGGAAGGGTACAAGGAGTTAACGAACTTCGGGGCAGTTAATTAGAGCAGAGCTCGGTGCCCTGTAACCCTGCCCTTAGCTTGCTGTGTCATTTCTAGAAGATGGATAAAGTGTGTGTTACACTCGTGTCCTCCAGGACAGCAGCTGATTTTAATGAGAGACCGTGTATTTCTACCCCTGTAGATTTAAAGGAATCACTTGGCTCCTCAGTAATGCCCTCCTTCGCCTTGTCTTCCTCCTTTTGCTCTTTAATTGCTCCCTTCTACCCACCCCCATCCCCCTGCTGCTCCCTCAAACCAATCAATTCTCTTCGGTCTTCTGATACACTTTATACATTTCTCATTATTTGGGTTTATGCTGTTAACTATTTGCTGTTTGAATTCCCTCTCGGCCCTCAAGTTTCCACCATAAATGTGATAAGTTACAACATCTGTTCTGCCAGGGCTGGACTTCCACTCTCAAACGATTGTTATTTTGCTTTAAAAAGCCCCAAAGTGCTGCTCGGCGCTTCTTCCTCCATTTTCATGGGAGCACCACAATCCCCTGCACGATGTCTCTGTGGCCTGGGGAATGCAAGGAAATTACATCCTTTTGGTGAAACTTGGGTATGAAGATTGCATTTTGAAACCTTGTGTCAATTTTGCGATCAATTTGAGTGAGACAAAATTCTAGTTCAGTCAGCTCTTCTACGAGCTGTAGAATCACATTTTGGTGTTTTCAAGGGAAAAAAAAAAGAATTTTCCTTTTCTTTACAGAGCTTACATTAGGAAATACACTGTAAAAGGAAACGAGAGGCTTTCTTTGAGCAAGAAGAATGCTTTCCACCTTTTAAATTCATCCAAAGTTTTACTTCTGGGGCAAAAACTGTGTTTCTAGGCAAACTTAAAAATGTGGGGTGGGGGGGGCAAGTATTGTTTGTCCTACCTCAGTTCTGAGCCTAACTTTTCGTAAGTAATTTTTTATTTGCTGGCAGGGATTTTGCATGTTAATCAGAAGCACAGCCTTGCTGGGTGAGGTGCTAGAGAACTTCTGTGTTCTGGAAACTACCTCAAGGGACAGAGACCTTCTGGAGAGAGTCCAGCACAGGGCCACCAAGATGATCAGGGGACTGGAACATCATTCATACAAGGAAAGAATGTGGGAACTGGAGTTGTTTAGTCTGGAGAAGAGGAGACTGAGGGGGATCTTATTAACATTTACAAATATTTAAGTGGTGGGTGTCAGGAGGCTGGGACATTCCTTTTTTCTATGGTAGCTAGCAACAGGACAAGAGGTAATGAGATGAAGCTGGAACACAAAAAATTCCACTTAAATATAAGAAAAAACTATTTGACTGTTGAGGTGAGGGAGCCCTGGCACAGGCTGCCCAGGGACGGTGTGGAGTCTCCTTCCTTGGAGGTCTTCAAGACCTGCCTGGACATGTTCCTATGCCACCTGATCTAGGTGAACCTGCTTCTGCAGGGCGGGGTTGGACTAGATGATTCCAATCCCTACCATTCTATGATTCTATGATTCTATGAATGAGGCAGGATGGAGTGAAAAACTTTGCCTTGAAGGTCTCCCAAATGCTGTGGAAAGATGAGGAGAGCAAATACCTTCCTTCAGTTGGCAAATAATGATGCCAGCAAAAAGCACAATCCTTTGCCTGCCTGCCACCAGCACAGAGGCCACCTGTAGAACCTGGGGCTTGGAAAAATGCTTTCCCATTGTGCACAGGGTGCTGTTGGAGAAACAAGTCTGAAGATCGTGCCAGGAGTGACGCATGGCTGGTCGCAGTGGGTGCTGGTGTCCTGGTAGCGTGGACACAGGTGATGTGAGCTCCCACTTTGGTCCATGCAATGCTGGCACGGCTGCTATTGCCCACTGCATCTCCAGTGGCAAAACTCAGAGCTTGTCATCAGGGGAACTTGTGGCAGTGGAAAGCATTTGTCTGGCAGCTGTGGAGCCCAGAACTTTTGCTTTCTGCCTACCAAAGGATGGTCAAGTTTGGTACCAGCTCTCTGTCATTTTTAGCAGAGCTCAGCATGGGCTCAGAAGACTATCTGGGGCAACAGTAGTCAGAAGTTGACTTGGGTTCAATATCTTGGCTTCCCACTGCAGAGGTCACCCCAAAGGGCAGCAAAGTGCTTTTGTGAGAACCTGTCAGAAATTTAGTGATTCTAAGAGGTTTTCTGTTCCAGAATGGAACAAAAGTCAGAGAGATTTAACCACCTTCTTGAAGGAAAACAGCAGGGGTAAAAGAAAAGATTTGGGGATGACTCAAAGCGTTCTGCTTCAGTTTCTGCTTTTTTCACTTTTCATTGGTTTTACAATGCATTTCCCCTTTGAAACAAGGGAAGCCGTCAACTTGGAACACTGCACTGCGGGAAGATCCAAATGAAGCAGTTATCAAAGTGCACATCCTCTTTTTCTTTTCCCTCTTTTCTTCCTTTTTTTTTTTTTTTTTTTTTTTATCTTCCCCCTCCCCTCCTCCTTTCTCAAAATGAGTTTTGTCCCAAAGGCAACACTTTCAAATGTAACCATTTGCTTTGGACAAATTGACTGTTTCCACTGGAATATCGTTCCATCAGAAGGAGGTTGCACAGTCTGGGAGGAGGTCTGGAATGCTGTCAGCACCCGCACTGCTAAGAAGTGGGCCCGTATATCTCCATGGTCCTTTCCTGTTGCATGAAAATCACCTGAGACACAATCGAAAGGCCACAATGAGCCAAATCAGAAAATCTCTCTAAAGAATCTGTCCCGGCACTACAAGTTCATCAAAGACAATGTATCAAACCAGGACCAACACACCATGATTTTTCCTGAAAACCATCTTCACACTCACAACAAAACATAGCTCCAGGATTAAGCAGTTTTTGATGAATTCTTCCCCTGTGAACTAATCCAGCTGTTTTTTATAACACTTGCAGACTGTTACAATCCACAAAATCCTGTGTTGAGAAGTTACAGAGATTAACCCTCATATATGAATTGCCAAATCACTTTGCTTCCCTTGAACTTGGTTCCTTCTAGTTTTATGTGCTGCTGCCTCAGAAAAGCAGCCATCCCCAGTAATTTTTTCCATGCTAACTTAGGCTTGCCGGACACCTGTCTTACCCATCTTTAATCATCACCTAGGCTTTACACAGACTTGAAGAGTCCTGATCTACTAGTCCATGCAGCTCTGCTTTTACTTCTATGGGACAGCTACTGCTTGTTCCCAATTACTCTTTGGCTTGAAGAAGAAATCCCAATTAACCCTAGTCCTCAGATATTTTTTTTTTAAAAAGGAAGCTGTAGGCTGTTCTATATCTCTGTATCACTGATCCTGCTATTGCTTTTCCCTCCCTTCCTTATTTAGAAGAATGTGTGTCTCCCGGAGTCTCTTACACAATGCCAAACTTGCCTCCATTCTCACTTGAAGTAGGTGAATTTTTCTTTTATGAATGAATGATACTTTTCCTTTTAGGCCTCAAAAAAAACCCACCTTGGGCTGATGGGGTATTTCTCGGTATTTTTATGAATTTTGCCAAATAGCCTCAGTCTGAAAAGATGCTGAAAAATATTTCTGAAACGTTGGAATTTTTTCAGTTTTGCATTTTTAAAGAGAAGCCTTTGAATTTTTCTTCAAAATCTTGTTTCTTTTAAGTTTAGAACGGGGAGCAAATGGTTTCCTGTTTGTGTGGGTACAACATACATCTCCTTACCACAGAGGAACAGTAGTGCAAGAGACTTGCAGTTCTACAGCACTGGAGGGCTTTTGTCAGACTGGAGCAAAGGATCTGTAGTCTGGGGATGAAGAAATAGCCAACGTGATGTAACTTGGCAGCTGGTTTCAAATCGGCCAAACTGGCTCCATTGAAGTTCTCTCTTTTCAAAGAAGAAATGCCCTTGCCCTCTGCTCCCAATCTCAGTCTGACAGGCTAAAATCACCAAGCTCCCTGCAGAGTGCTGGTGACATCCTGTACAATGTACGTTTCAGATAGGCTTCTGGTTGGAAATTGGGACTGTTAGGAATGATTGGGCTGCGATTACACATGAGTGCCCAACAAGCTATCGTCTCTCCCCCAAAAAAATCAGACTACAAAACATCAGTTGCCCTTCTTGGGATGGTTCTTCTTTGGAGGATGCAGCCCTTGGTCTCCAGCATGCTCCCAGCTGCAACGAAGGCAGCAGAGTGAGGAGGTGAAGAGGGTGGGAAAAGGGGAGTGATTCTTGTTCCCAGCACTCCTGAGCCACTGCTTAAATCATTTAACGCCAAATAAATTATGGTGTAATTTAGCTGCATAGCATTTCATGCTCAATTAGTGCCACTTTAGAGGGAGGCAGTTCTCTATGGGGAATCTCGGGAATTTTGCTTTCCATTGGGGGGGGTTTGGGGGGGGGGCGGTGAGGAGAGAATGTATCTCTTAAGATAAAAGGAGTAACCATGGCAACAACATAACTCTGGGAGAAGCAGGGAGGAGAGGAGGGGCTGCAAAAGAGGAAAAGGTAGATAAGAGACAGGCCACCAATAGGTCTCATTTGGGAAGCTGACATACCTTCTGGAGAAATAGTGCTGCTGGCTGCTGCAAGCAGCATTTCTGTAGGAAGCCACCAGTTTGGTAAGGGTAGGCTGCCCTGAGAACATGGTGACCCCTGGCAAAGCGAGCCCAAGGTTGTCAAGTGAGGGAAGGTGAAGGAAAGACAAGTAGCTCTATCGCAAACATCCCACAGGATAAACCTGGTGGGGAATGTGGCAGAGTTTCCCAGTTTGGTCTGCCCTCTGGTCACACCAGAGCTTGGAAACCACTGCTGGAGGTGGGTTCACAACCACTGAGGTGGGCTAGCTAGCTCATCATACTTGCCACAATGCAGGGGCACCGATGTGAACATCAGCATGAAAGGGCAGGGATAGCTGGGAAGCCCTCTTTGTCCTGCTCATTTCCCCACTGCTAGTGCCTGAGAAGGTGAGAAGAGAGCCATGAGGAGTCCCCTTATGGCAGAGAGACACAGCAGCTTAGTTTTGAACACTGTAAGGAAGGCTGGATTCCCTACCCAGCCTGCGCCAGAAGAGGACCAAACACCTCAAGGTCCTAGGAGTGCATAGAGCACCCAGCAGCACCCGATTAACACGGGTCCAATGTGGTGGGTGGCAGCAGTGATGGGACAGTCCCGATTTGGCACAGCTCTGAAAAGCTAGCTGCTTAACAAGGCATTTACCTTTGAACCCAGAGGCTTGCTGAGTATTTTTTGAGAACGATGTCCTCACCTCGTGCCTAAGGAGGCAACTCCCCAGGCTAATACATCTGTGTGATGGAAAGCATTTCCTGATGTTCAGACACAATTTTTCTTGCTCGATTTCATTCCCTTCCTCCCAGTGAAACCACAAGGGGACTCTTAATAACCTTTCCCCCCTCCCAAGTTCTTACAAGCATGGCGAGTCCCCCTTTTACTCCTCCTCCAGGGCCTTTCCCCACAGACCTTTCATCACTCTTGCCCATATCTGAAGTGCCTTCATATTTCCGGCAACTTTACGGTGTCCAGGAAGTCGCACAAACACTGTTCCCAGAAGAGAAGTCTGATCCAGATGGGTCCTATCTCCAGATGTCTCCTTGCACATGACCTGTGTGCAAGCAGCAGCACATTCAGCCAGCTCCCTTACGGACTGCAATGGCAGGGTCAAGCTTACCCGCTCTCTTGGCCCTACCTTTGTTGTCAACTAATAGCAGCAAAAACAACCCTCAGCCTTTCTCCTCCACCTTGGTATCTTCCCCATGTCCCAGTACCTGGAGTCCATCCCTTTCCCTTCCCACAGCATCTATGCCCCTCCTGCAATTTTAAGTCAGTCTGTAGGTTGAACCAGCAAGAATATCACAGGAGCTGCATTTAATGCACCTGATATCAGATTGTCTCAACTTAAGAGGAGATGGGGCTGTGCTGCAGAAAAAAAGGTCCTGGCTTCAGGACTGAAAAGAATAAAGCTTTTCTAAAAGGGAGCACAGCATAAGTTTCCTTCTTTAACAGGCTCGTGCAGGACTGGGAACAGAACAGGAGCTGTCCTATAGCAATTCTAACCACACTTGGGGAAAATATGTGGGGAGCAATGGACTGTGCTTTGAAATGACAGAGAGCAGTGTGGGGTAAATGCAAACACTGGAATAGTGAACGTGACAAAATCAAGCACTGTGTACTATCCAGGTACGACAAAAGAAGATGAATACAGATACAGAATCTTTAAACATCCTAAATCCAAAACACAGCACTATACCAGCTACTAGGAAAAAAATTAACTTTATTCTAGCTGAAACCAGGACAAGGCTGTAAAGAGAATATAATAAACTGCTCAGTGGATATGCCAGCAGTTGTGGAGTGAAAAGGAATGAGATGCAGCATAAGGCATTTAAATGTCCTTTTTCAGCCAAACAATTCTGGAAGAAAACCATAGGTCATCTGTCACGACCCCTTTTACAGCACAGTCCTCTTGTGTGGAGCAGGGAGTTGCATCTGGTTTCTACTGAACATCATCCAGCAACATGTATTTGAGTGGAGCATCTTACAGAAAATCATCCCTTCCTTTAAAGATGTGAAGAAATTACCACATCCCAGAAGTTACCACATCCCTGGGATTTTGACTGAATGTCTGGTCACATTTTCTGCTGCAAATCTGGGCCTTAATTCTTACTGGAATCTGTCTGGCCTTAATTTCCAGCTGTTGGTTCTTTTGTTCCTTTCCCCATGTGATTGAAGATCCTTTCACACCTTGAATATTCTTCCTGGGACGGTACTTACACACTGCAATCAGTTAAATCTCAAACATCTTTTGATGAGCTAAACAGATCAAGATTTTTCTGTCTCTCACTGCAAGGTTGTTTTCTTCCAGCTCCACAGTAATTTCTGTGGTTCTTTCCTGCACTGTCTCCACTTATTCAACATTTGACATCTCATTTTCCTGCTCTCATCTTCATTCCCAACAGTTTTGCTCATAATTCCCTTGAGATGTGGAAAATTAGGCTTTCTGAAGCATTGAGTGTGTGTGTATCTGTGTATTTCCTCGGCCAGGACCATCATACAAAAGATGACATAAAGGAAATAAAATGACAATTGCTGGTATCAAGCAATCACCAATTTCCAGAAGCAGTGATCTTACTGATCACTTAATGCTCACTTATCTATCCCTCTTGCTGACACAGTGTTCTGTAGCATCAGTGCAATACCTCTGGAGTTGGGAAAGGCAGCTTCTTTAATTTTAAGCACTTGCCTGAAGCTTCCTTGGAGGAGCACTACATCTTGAAGGGAGCACAGAGCTGTGGAGGCACAGCTGCTGATTGTACAGCCTGTTGGATGTGCTGTAATATCCCTTCAGGGGTAGAACAGTGGCTCTTGGAGAGCTATGGCGTGGTATTTGCCCCAAATTTGTTTTCCTGCAGTATCTCCCAGAATTTATCTTATATTTCCTGCCTGTGCTCCTCATCCAGACTCCACTCTCCCCAGCAGCCTTCCTCTTGCAGCCTGGACACAATTTATCCCTTGACCTTGATAACAAAAAGCAAGCAGTTTTGCAGGGCCATCCCTTGATCTGCAAGCTCCTCCCCTTGGCCATGTCTAGAGAGTTGCACTGCTTAGTATCATCTCAGGATGTTACTAATGTGTTGTTTACTTCTCCCTCCCTGTTATTAATAAAGATGTTGAACTAAACCAGCTCCAACATCGATCCCTGTGGCACCCTCTGGACACCTCTCTCCTCACATGGCCCCGTGTAGTTTATCATGGCTCTATGTTTACACACCTTAAGCCAATTTTCCATCAGGTGTCTCTGCTTTTATCCCCTCCAACTGGAATTCATTTGCTGGGTACAAATTTGCAAGGCACTGTATCAAATACCTTATTAAGAGTGGCCTCTTAGATACTTGCATTTTTCTTAATGCAAATGGCTCCATCTGAAGAGATAATACACAATTTGGAAAACACATTTAGAAGAAGATAGGGCCAAGTTTCATGTACAGTCAGTGGTTATCACTGTGGTTAAGTTCAGGGATGTCAGGGAATGCTAATTAAAATTGCCCATGCTCCTTGCAGCTGTGTGTTTTATTCTGGTCACCTTTATCAGTAGTGAATGGTTGTGATTTGTTTTGTTCAAAATGCAGCTGCTATTTTTTTAAGAACTTGTTACATCACACACCTGATGGGACAGGTTTCCAAAGTGCTCGGCAGCACTCAGCATGGGTGTACTTCCTGGAACACGACAACATGTCAAAAAGCTTCAGGTTGAAGTGACAAATGCCACTTGCAAATTTGAACTAAATCTATCAAAGAAGGGCATGAGAGGGTATGTCTGTCCAGGTCAGTGTTACATGCTGGCTATTTTCAATGTGAGGTGCTTGATTTCCAGGTTGGAGTGGGCAGTGAGAGAAAATCAAGTGATAGATTTGCCATATGGGCAGGCTTGAGACATCACTGACTTTCCATGCCCTTTAACTGGTAGCAGAGAGCCCTGATTTCTCCCGTGGAGACCATTCTGACAGCAAGGGCTGTCTCTCAGCCCACACCAACCCTTCCTGTGCTGCTGGTGGAGGCTGGCAGCTCTTGCAGCTTGATGACCTGGATCTCCAAATCCCACTGCAGAGAACTGCCCCTTTGAGATTATGGGTGGCAGAGGGAACAAACCTTGACATGTTTGCAATCAGGGTCTGCAGTCAATAAGCATCATGGCAGGTCAGAGAGGGATCACATAGCCAGTGCTCTACTTCATCTTTTCCTCCTCCTTCTAGCAAGGCTCTCCATTACAAAATGCACAAGTCAGGCAGAATGGCCCATCTCCCGTCTTTCATGTGTGTATGTGTGTGTGTGTGTATGTGCGCAATCATTTTTCTCCTCTGTCAGAAGGCAAAGCTAGCTTGTGAAGAAGCCATTAATCTAAGCCCATGCCTCGTGCTCCTTTTCTGCTGTGCAGGACTCCAGAGGATGTGCTGGAATGAGCCATTCTGCTCTGCTAATGCCTCCTAATCTTCCCCTCTACCCTGATAGTCTCCAGCAAGCTCTCACTGAGCTCTGGGGCTATACGTCTTCACGGCTGCTCACCAGGGGCATCATTAGGAAAGGGCTCTTAAATGGCTTGACATTCATGGCTTCCCAGAGGAATGGAGCTGCTGACAGATCTCTCCATTTGGAATATGAAATCTATTTGTTCAGATGCATAATGACCGATTTGTCTTCTCAGAGGAGCTGCTGCTGAGTCCTGGGACAGCTAGTTACGGTGCTACAGCCCAGCAGCTGCATGCTGAAACCACAGCAGGGCCAGACCTAAGTGACACTGGTTAGAGGAAAGGATAACAAAAAAACACGGCCCTGGGGAGCAGAAGAAGGTGGGGAATTACAGGCCTAGTCCAGGGATCAGGAAAGGCTGAAGAAAGAGAGACAGAGAGAGCCCCAAGACATCCAGTTGAGACAGCATGCCTGAGCCCACTGAAGCTAAAGGGGACAAAGGGTGGCAGAGCTGTCCTGGAGGAGACGTTGAGTCATGGTGTTATTTCCTGTACGAAGCCTTGACCGTGGTCACACTTTTGTGTTTGCAAGTAGCACCTGGGCACTTGTCCTACACTGCACCACTTCAGACACCAAGGCACAACGGGCACTGCTAATTCCTTCTTTGGTGGCCAGAGCAGTGTGGACAGCAAGGTGGAACAGAAAATCTGCACAGTGCACTGCTAGGGGCACAGTGCTTTAGCATCTCAAGCTTTGGCATGGAAGGCTGGGGAGGAGTCCTCATCCAAAACCTTGAGTGGCGGCAAGGCAATGAAGGAGGCTCTGAGGACAAGAGCAGAGAGTCCTTCTGGGAAAGTGAAGAAGAGAGATGAGACTCCAGAGGGGCTGAGGAGGAAGAGAAGGTCTTCGTACTTGGGATCATGCAGTTGAAAGAAGGATAAAAAAAAGGAGGAAAAACTTCACCTGAAATAGGGTATGCCTTTCTAAACCCTGGAGAAGCAACTTGGAAACGGGGTTCATTCTGCAACTGACCTGCATGGAGACAGAGTCCCAACTGCCTCATAGTGATAGCAATGGGAGCTGGTGGTGGATTGCAGGCTCTGTTTCCTGAGGGGAGATGCCTAGGGCACTGGAATCTTCCTCCCAGCCTTTGCCAAAGTGTCCAGCTACATCTTAGGACCACTATCTCCCGGCACCCTGCTGCCCCAGCTGAATCAAGGCACCAAGACATGGGATTTTCACTCCAAGGGGAATCCCAACATTTCAGTGTCTGCTTGTTTTTCCCCAAAAGGCATGGAGCAGTTGCCATTTCGAAATTTTCCACAGAATGATAATTAAACAAACAAACAAACAAATGAAATCAGAAACAACAGAAAATTTGGGCTGGAGAAAAATGTTTTGATGCCGTGAGAAGGTCCAATGGAATTGGACTTGTGTGGTGCAGGCTGAAGGGATATGGGAAGCTGATGTAAAATTATTCTCAGACCTGAGCTCCCCTCCAAGCCCTTGGCTTGGCATCAGCAGGGCACAAGACAAAAAGGCATCTGAGGACGTCGCTGTACCTGCTACTTCAATACCAAAGCATCTGTTCTTGGGTTGCCTCCCGCCTTCCATCACGGATGAATTCATTTCCAAAGCACAATCCTGTGCTGATGGGAGGGCTTCCCAAACACACAGACTGCCACAAATGCTTCCCAGCCCTGCTGCCTGCTAAATCAGAAACACGTTAATTCAGTCAGAAGAGTAGGAGGAAAGAGACACTTCTCTGCTCACTGTACTTCACCACTAGACCAGTTGGCCATGTTGGACCTGTGGGGCTCTGTCAGCAAGCCTTTGGCAAGCACTGATGACAGGTTTGTTTGCCTCTGTAGTTGCAAACAATGCCAAGGAGATGCCAATGAACTCAGGGCCACCTTTCATAGCTGGATTTCTCTATTTGCACTGAGTAACCAGTGTACCGTGAGTTTCTGGGTGTGCGATCAGAGCAGCTGCCAGCTGGGGACTAGAGCAGGGGACAGCTGCAGGGAATGTCAGGCCCCATGACCTTCCCAGCAGGCAAGCCCATGTCTTAATGCTTGCCCCAGCCACAGTAGCTAGAGAAGAGTCTGGCAGGCACATGGTGGTGGCTTTCCTGTAGCTTATCAAACCACTGCAGGGTGTGCAGCCACAGGGATTGTGGAACTGGAGGTGCTGTACACGACTCTGAGGTTGGGATAGAAGCAGTGTGATCTGGTTAAAAATGAAACCAGCCTGGAACACACCACCTCAATCACTGTATTCATGGTACTACAGACCCAGCTTGTCCGATATAGGCTGCCACTTGGGCTTCTGCCTTGCTTGCTGTACTAATGGGCAAGTTAAGAGGAGGATAGTGGTGTTACTTCACATGCAACACCTGTGCTGCCATGTTGCTGTGGAAAGAACCCAGGACGCTGCAACAGAACAAGTGTGCGGCAGTGGCAGTAGTTCTAGTGGTGAGGAGAAAGAAAAGGGAGCAGGCAGCAGAGCTCAGCCAGGGCACTTGAAATGCCTGTATCAGTTACAAAACATCTCTTAGGTGGGAGAGCTGCCAGGATGCAGAGACATGGCCAGCAAGCAGCCTGCGTGCTTGCTCTTGGCTAGAGGGAAGTCAACAGGAGCTTTGCTCCAGGCAAACTCCAACTCACAGCCACATCCATTCCAAGCTGAGTTGTGATGACTGTGATGCAGCTCAGCCTGGTCTGTATGAACAGAATGGTGTGTGAAATCCCTTTGTGTTGCATTCACCCTGGGCTGGAGCCACACATGCCAACACTTACCAAGTGATGCATGCAAGTTGCTGATGCATGGGAAGTTGGAACTCTGCCACCAGACATCTGTAAGTCTGGGCCTTCAAATGGAGTTTGGTCCAGGATTCAGTAGAGGCCCAGGTAACTGGGAAAGTGACTTTATCAAACTTTACAGAGAATTATAGAATCATAGATAGAGTGGTAGGGGTTGGAAGAGACCTTTAGAGATCATCTAGTCCAACCTCGTTGCAGAAGCAGATCCACCTAGATCAGGTCACACAGGAATATTTCCAGGTGGATCTTGAAGACCTCCAAGGAAGGAGACTCCACACCCTCCCTGATACTTCAACAGAAACACCAAGGCCCTTGGGTCTGGAGTAGTCTCTGACCATGTGAACAGATGAGGATGCAGCCTTGCAGTGTATCTTGAAACTGATGGAGTAGCCCCGTGAGTGACAAACACAGTTCTCAGATGCTGTTCTCCATGTAATAGTGCTTTGTCCTTGCTGTGTGTGTAAGACCTTAAGTGTCCCAAAAGAGAAGCTGCCTCCTCCATTATCAACTTATAACAAAAGCAAAGTGACCCAGCACCCTCCTCCTACCCAAAGGAAAACAAACACAACCAAAACACTGTTTCCCTGTTGCAAGAAAGTGAGAAAACAAACAGCATGTCAGGCAGATGTTAGCTAATGAACTGGAAGGTGCCTAGGGTGCACCATCCAGCTGGAGTCACACCAGAAGATCTGTGCAAGTGTGATAAACCTCGGGTGCAAGCATGGACTGAGCAGGCTGTGAAAAGCAACTTCAAGGCCTTTTCAAAACCAAGTAGTCCTGCCATGCCTTACACACAACATCTCCTGCCTCATTGTAAAGAATTTCTTTCCTCCCTAGTGATCCCTTGCAGTGTGCTAAGACATTGCAATCTAAGCCTGCCTGGTGTCAAAGTTTATTCAGGGGCAGTTTACTTAGGGACGGAGGTTTGGGGGTTGTGTTGTTTTTATTTTCCCTTCCTCTGCAGCTGTGCTTCTCAGCAGTGCAACTACTGTGTCTTTTTGGCAACTTGTGACCTCAGCCCTTGTGTCAGAGGTGAGTATAGCCATCTATGGGGCTTATCTTCCTCGAAGGCATCCCTGAAGGAGGTGGTCTGGCTTCGCTTCAAGGGCTTCACTGCCTTCCCACCTTTGTAATGACCTGCAGGGCAGCTTCAGACCTGGCTAGTATTCCCACACCAAGCTGTGTCGCCTTTCTCAAAAGTAAGTACTTTAAGAGATGCTGGGGTTTTGTACCCAGAACGTGGAAAATTTTCACTGGACTTTTCATGTAACTACAGGAAGAGAAAAGAGAATAAAAAAATGAAGTTCAACAAGGACAAGTGCAGAGTCCTGCATCTGGGAAGGAACAACCCCATGCACCAGTACAGGCTGGGGATCAAACTGCTGAAGAGCTGCGGGGCAGAGAGAGACCTGGGAGTGCTGGTTGATAATAAACTGAACACGAGCCAGCAATGTGCTGTTGTAGCCAAGGCAGCCAATGGCAGCCCAGGATGCATCAAGAAGAGTGTGGCCAGCAGGTCAAGCGAGGTTCTTCTTCCCCTCTACTCTGCCCTGGTGAGGCCTCACCTGGAGTCCTGTGTCCACTTCTGGGCTCCCCAGATCAAAGGGGAAACTTCTGGAGAGAGTCCGGCACAGGGCCACCAAGATGATCAGGTGACTAGAACATCTTTCATAAGAGGAAAGGCTGCGGGAACTGGGTCTGTTTAGTCTGGAGAAGAGGAGACCGAGGGGGGATCTTATTACAAATATCTAAAGAGTGGGTATCAGGAGGTTGGGACATCCCTTTTTTCTATTGTAGCTAGCAACAGGACAAGAGGTAATGGGATAAAGCTGGAACACAAAAAGTTCCACTTAAATATAAGAAAAAACTATTTGACTGTTGAGGTGAGGGAGCCCTGGCACAGGCTGTCCAGGGACGGTGTGGAGTCTCCTTCCTTGGAGGTCTTCAAGACCTGCCTGGACATGTTCCTATGCCACCTGATCTAGGTGAACCTGCTTCTGCAGGGGAGTTGGACTAGATGTTCTCCAAAGGTCCCTTCCAACCCTGCCATCCTATGATTTTATGAAATGCCCGTGGCTGTAATCTTCAGAGGGAGTTTCTTCCTGTAAGTAGCTTTGCCCAGCCATGTCCTTGCTGAAGGCCTGTCATCCCCGAACAGACACATCCTGAGGCTTCCCAGCCCCTCCAGAGATCATCTATGTCACTGCCACCAGACTGATGAGGACAGGTCCCACCAGCTAGATTTTGCTGTTCACTCTGAAGTCTTGAGAGCATCCCCAGGATGAGAGAGGATCACCCTCTTTATCCTCATCAAAGGGCAGCTACAAAGGTTTGTGACATGCTAGGAGCAGAATAGAGCCAAAATTCTGATGAGATCTGCTCTGTCCCTGTGTGCTAGGGATCTGCATTGTCCTCTAACTCTGATCCATGGGGACAGATCCCAACTGGGGAGAGAGTGGTTGTAGGGGCTGAGATGGGATGCTTGGTGGATGTGGGAGCCTCCTGCCTATTCCTCAAGTTCCTCTGCAAACAGATGGGGCAAGGGAACACCCAAATACCTCACTGACTCTCACCTATAAAATCATCACAGCTCTGTTTTGTCCCTCAGCTTCATAAAAAGCAGCTTCTATGGTGGTATAGACACGTTGCCATCACTGCAGGCATGTCTTGATGCATTAATTTAATTTCCCTCTCGCTGTCACCATCCATCAGGACGCTCTCAGGTGTTTAGGAGCATGAGCACCCCAGGGCTACCCTGCAATGTTTGGCCCTGCTCCTGTAGAGGCACAATGTGTCTTGCCGACCTGGCTCCATGCTCTGCGATTGACTCAGGAACATTTACTGCTCAAGATGCAGAGCTGAGCTGCCAAATGAATGCCTGGCTCCTTTACTGCTGGATTCTAGCAATGAAAGCGTCTCATAAACTTTATACAAACTCCCAGGTGACAGCTGCAGGGTGGAGGGACATATTTGCTATATTTTTTTAATTTCCCCTCTTTGATTTGGGGTTTTATTACCTCTTTAACTGTAGCACAAGGGGCATCTGCACTGGAGGATGCCTTTTTTTTTTTTTTTCCTTTGCAACTCTGGCAGCTTCTCTGGCCTTTCTCCACCTGAGCTCCCTGTGCAGGAAGATTTGTCACTAGGAAGATAGTCACAGTACCAGAGGGAAGGGGCTGAGGGAGGACCTGTGTGATTGAAGTGAGCTGGACATCTGCAGCCTGCCAGACGTGTCCAGCTCCGCTCCCTTGCAGAGACAGGGGGCATTGTGTAAAACACACGTTCTCCATCAGATTGTAAACACACACAAGTGTCTCATGTGTGTTACAGGACAGTGACAAAGCCCATGTCTTGTCCCTGTAGTCACTGGAGAGTGCTGGGTTCAGTGCTCTGATTTGCAGCTTGGCAGTGCTAGCAGTCAGAGGGAGCAGTGTGGCCCTGGCTGGGATAGAGATCCCTGCAGCTGCTTCTGCTTCCCAAAGCTGAGCTTTGTGTACGTGTCCTGCAACTGGCAGAGACAACCCATACTCCCATGAACCCAAAATGTTGGTTAATGGTTCCACGTCCTTTTCCTCATGCCTCCTCCCCATCTTGCCCTGCTGCTGCACAGACAGAGCCATGATGTGCATCCATGCCTGTCAGGGCTCCTGCTTTTATCATATCTCCCTGGGTACACAGGGGCCAAATGCCCTTTTATCTCTCTTCACTTAGTTGCTCAACATGAGGAAGTTTAAGGGGATATCACAACCAATCATCCTCATCCAGGGATTTCTCAAGCACCCTTGTCAGGTCACCCAGCTGCTGCAAGGCTGTTGATGGATGGATGTAATGCACAGACATGCAAGGGAATCACCAGTTGAAGTCCCTTGAATTTTAAGGCATTAGGACCATGAGCCCCTGGAGAAGGAGGAGTTGGGTGCCCACAGCCATCCAACAGGACCCTGAAGCTCATGAAGTTTATGTGTAGTCCAAATGCTTGCATCTCCATGCAGAGTGACTTCCACAAGCTTTTGGGGAACAGTTAAGTGAAGTGGACCCCTTTTCACCTCGAGAAAGAAGTACCAGAGCACAACTTGCCCTTCTGCTTACCCCATGGCCAGCAGAAGTTCACTCAGACTGAGACAGGTGCACGTGTAAGGAAGCTCTCGTGTCATTCTGTGTTGTTTTTGGTTCTCTCCTCTCACTGCTCTTTGATGTCTCACCTGCTTTTGTTCTCTGGGATCCATGTGCTGTTGGGGCTCCTTTTGTTCACTTAGTGCTTGTTCTCCACCTCCCTCTCTGGACTTACCATGCCAAATGGATTTTGACTGCCTTTACCCGGAGATCAAGCGCTGCTCTCTTTCATTAGATGCAGTATTTGTTGTACCAGGACTCGAATGACCCCAGTGCAGGGAACTACAGAACAATCGCTTTAACTGCTATGCAGAAGACAAATATTTGCTGGTATAGAACAATTTGGATGATGCTATAGGGAAGATTTCTGCACACATCAGGCATGCAACAAAACTGGCATGCCTTTTCATGAAGTCACAAGTACCCTGATGCCTCCTCTGTCAGAAAAGCTGGAGAACAACAGTTTTACTTCACAGGGAAAATATATCTGCTGCTGGTTGTGTTGTTTGGGTTTTTTTTTCCCCTTCTCTCAAACTGGAATGAAACCAAGGTTCTTATTTAAGCAGAGAAACAGCACTGGAAGAGGCATTATAAGCAAGTTTTCACTTCTTCCAAATCTTGGCAGGAGACAGAAAGCAAGAAAATCAAGTTAGCATCCTTTTCCAATACAGAAACTGTATTCTGAGCAAGCTGAGCTCTGAGCTTTGAGTGAAAGATCAAGGTCCTTTTCTAAAACACCACATCCTGCAAACCAGCATCTCTGTGCGTAAGCACACAGAGAGGGGGAAGCAGAGCATGGATGTTTTCCAGGTTACAGTTAGCCACCCAACAGGGGAGCAGATTTTTCAAAGGTGGGGGGGGAGCAGATTTTTCGAAGGGGTGGGAACAGGTTGTCTGTGTGTCAAAAGCTGAGGAGTATTTTTTTCCCCAGAAAATCTGGCCTAGGTCATATATGCTGAAAGCAGAGAAAACTGTCTTCTGCATCCAGGAGCAGGTGGGATGATGAGGTCCCTCCTCACAGCTGGCTTCTTCCAAGGCTGCTTCAGTTTTCAGGATCCTCATTTTTAAAGGCTAATGAGACATGCTGATTCCCCAACTGGGATTTCTTCTGTCATAACAATTATCATCCTTTGCCATTCTCTATCTTCCTCTAGTGCAAGACCTCTGTGCCTCCAGCCAGAAACAGATCTTGTCTAGCTGACCCTTCAGCAGGCAGATAGATGGTCTCTGTTTCACAGACAGGGGAAAACCAGTCTGTGTGTTTCTTCCCCTCACTGCCATCTCCCACATATCCTTCCCCTGACAGACTTGGATCTCTTGGGAATGGGTGCTTCTGCTTGCTCGTGGTGAGGTGACTGTTGGCTGATGCCCACCAGCCTGGTTTCCCTCTGCAACGTGGCTTTCTGAGTTTCACAGCATGCTTTCAGCCATCCAGCTCTCAGGCTGAGCCTTCCCACTCAGAAAAAAAACCCCTTGCTCTTGGGAGCAGCTGTGCTGTTCTGCCCCATGGACTCAGCTGCAGCCACTTCTCAGGCTCCAAGCACAGCCTTGCAAAGAAAAGGGAGAAATGCACTGCTCTAGGCCGAGAAAACCTGCCATAAAAAAAAAGAGAAACAAATAAGTGGGTGAGACACGGTGTCTGAGTGCATTGGGCACTGAAAGAGCCCTTTTGCAGCTTGCTAGGGCACGTCGCAGGCAAATAGAGTGAGGAACAGTTCAGCAGCCACTAGCTCTGTGTTTGGAAATGAGCTGTGCCAGAGGAACTGAGCCCTCCTAACCCAAGACGAGTCAGAGCAGCTGCTCCTCTTGCCTCTATCCCCTCCCTCCAAACAGACAGGAGAGGGGTGCATTTTGCTGAACGCTTCCTCAGCACAATTTCTCTTGTCCAGTATCTCACACAGACATCCAGGTGTAAATATTATCCCAGGGACTCTGTTTGCTCCCTCCATGCAGCAGCAAGGATGTAGGGACCATATAATAATAAGATTTGTACCCTCTGAGGTACAACACACCTCATGTTAACTCCCAAACACAGTGAACTCATTCCTGTCATCTTCCCATTGTCTTCCCATTCCCTTGCTATGCAAAGGGTTTAAACTTTTAAGCAGGGTTTAAAAATTGATTGGCAAGCCTAGATTGGTTGGCCTCTCTAACAATGTATTTCAAACAAAATAAGACATTTGGAATATAATAAACCTCTAAAAAGAAATATTCTTAAATAAAATATTTGAAAAAAACATTAGATAACCCTCAAATACAGATACCCCAGTGTCCCTCTTAGATTCAACTGTGCTTAATTTGCTGAGCAGCAAGAGGTTTCAGGAGGTCTTTTCCAGGACCCTGCATTGTTTCCAGCATTACCGGATTAGCGCTCTCAAGGCTCCAAACCTTGCTCCATACGTCACACAGTGCCTAACCCAAGAGCACTGAGAGCCAGAGAAAAGAAAATGGAGCTTGATTTCCCATCTATCAACTCTCTGATGCCTCTCTTAAAGCTACAATCTGCCCTTTCCCACTAAACAGACAAAACGGAGACTGTAATAGGTAACTTCTTTCATCATCCAGCTGTTTGGGAGCTCCTAATGACACTGTGGAGTGTCTCTTGCTCTGCAAATTCTCCTTTCAAGATACATTAGGGTCATTCTTTTTTATGGGAAGGAGCAGAAAGGGAAGGAGGGAACGATCCTGAGGGAAAGAGATAAATAATCTTCAAAGGGAACAATTAACAATCAATTGCAGTGCTGCTGTAGACTGGAGATAAACACGTATTTCTGGCTTTTATTTCTGGTTTACAAGAGAAAGGCCTAGCATCCCCTCTCCCCAGCCCCAAGAAACTAGTCTCCTGATTATGTCACAACTGATCTGCAATTGTTCTCTCTGAAGATTATTTATCTCTTTTCCTCATGATTGCCTGCTCTGAGACCTTAATAAATTGGATCCAGCCAGCAGCAGTACTTGCTAATTTCCCCCTGAAGAGGATTTGAGTTGTTGTCAAGCTCTTAGGGCATCCATTTTCTTGGTCTCTCTTGCTTTTTAAAGAGTTGTCTTTAAAATACCATTTTCCAACACGGCAGCATGAAGGCTGCTTGCAGCTACGTGTCTGCATTGTATGAAATCAGCAACAGGGCATTGATCTCTGCCTCTCTTTACCAGGCGCTGTACCGATGATCTTGGCAAATTGGTTTTGTAGAATCTGGTTATTATGTGCTATTTAGAACACCCTGCTCTTCTCTGCAGCTCTCAGGGACAGGATTGCCAGCAGCTCAGAAAAGCCCTAGGCTGAGCCAGATGGAGCCCAGGCAAAGCTGCAGGATTAGTCTAAAGCAGTGGATTTTGGGATGGAAAGGCAAAGCAGAGCATCAATGGATGCAGAAAAGATGCTTAGAGCCAGACTCATGGCACAGGTAAATATTAGTTTCCAGGAGGTCGTGGGTCCTGGTTCAGGGATGACTGAGCAGGGGACAGAGACAATCCACCCACATAGGTTTGCAGCCCTGCATTTCGAAGGAGGGAGGCTGTGGTGTTCTGGGGCTTTCTGTAACTGTAGCATCCTTGTAGACTCTTCTAGTATATCAGGCAAACTTAGGGCCAGTTCTGCAAGAGATTTTTCCCATCACTACCCTGCAAGGTACTTTCCCTGCTGAATTCAGGCTGTTGTATGGACATGTAATGAGCATCTCTTCCCTGCTAGAGCTATTCTCTTATGAGTTGAGTAGAATGGAAATGGATAGTGTCCACTTTTGTGGGCAGCACAGAAGTGTCGATGTACTTGTTTATTGCTCTTCAAGTGTAGATTAAAGATTTCTTGCCTTGTTCTCTTCCTGTTCTCAAGACAATCCTTTGTGTGTGTGTGTGTGTGTGTGTCTATGTGAATCTCTCTGTTATTGCCTGCATGCACACAAGGGTCTATCTTGCATTAATACAGTCAGATAAGGAGGTCTCCTTGGGGAATCGTTCCCCACTGTTTTCACTTTAATATGACAAAATTGTGTGCTTGAGTGGTAAATGAGATGGTGTTATTTCTCCAACTTCCTTTATGTTCTTGTCCTAATCTTCCCTCCTATTTCAAGCTGTTGCTACAGACTCTCTCTCTCTACTCCCTTTTGTCTGCAACTCTCATCCTTCAGATGTTTAGGCTAAGTCTCTCCGTGGGGTCTGATGGGATCAGCTTCATAAACCTTCCTGCTCTTAGGTTTCCTAGGAGAAAGGCCATGGGAAGGAGTGTTACCAAAGGCCATGATATCCCCAGGGCCGTATACTGTAGCCTGCTTTGTGATCTGACCATTTCCTCTTGGTTGGAGTGATGAAAGCTACACCCCTAAAAACCTGCATAAATATTTCAGCTGAAAAAGGAAAGAAAAAAAATCATGATGAGAACGGAGGGCTGACTGCAACGCCAGCTATGCTGGAAATGGCGGACTGGGACGTGGGCTCTCTAAAGGTCACCCCGAGCCAGAGAAAGCCTCAACTGAATTCAAAATACTTCCCATTCTTATTGGCAGCTGCACATGAGTTTGCAGACAGACTCTAAGTTTCACTCTCACTAATGCTGTTTCCCGTTTGCACGCACCAGGATCAGCTCCTACCTTGCACAGGGATGGGAGATCTCCCTGGTTTCGGGCTGTCACAGTCCTGCGTGGCTAGAGGGAAACAGAGTTGTCGGTTCTCAGATCTAGGTAGCAGGATCCCAGCTGGTCTCACCCTCTACAATGCCATGCATGCCATCAGTCAGATGGGGAAGCTGCTGTGGATGTCCCCAGTTAGAAATCCAGCACTCGCTACATGAAGGATGCCATTGCCCTGCTCAAGGGAGGAGGTGTCCTCCCATCAGCTCACTACAAAACCCTGTGTAGATGACAAAGCCACGCAGCCCCTTTGGGCCCACATGTGGTCCCAGGGCTGTGAGGAATATTCAGCTCCCTCCCACCTACCAGCATTAGAAATATAGGCTCAGGTGCGGCGAATCTGAGGGAAAAAGCTTCCAGCTCCACCTTGAAATGTGTCAGTGTCATTAGCTGGGCTGCAGCAGACTGTGAATGGCAAACCCCTCAATTTAAAATTAAGCTGACATTTTATTCCAAGCCTACACCACGTTATCATTAAGCAAAAGTGCTGCTCACGCAGCCCTGACCAGTGCTTGGGAAATTGGCAGGGGCAGAAGGTGGTTCTCAACAGCCATGAGCTGCAAGGTGGATATGAAAAGCCAAGCTGTTAACTGCACAAGCCAGCTAAACTTCCAAATGCGTGGCCATAACTGCAGTCTACTTTCAAAAACACAACAAACCAGCCAGTGATACTATCAGTGACAGCCACATCATGAGGCCACAGGTCAGGTTTGGACCTGTGCAATCTCACCCCTTTGCCCAGAGGTGCATCCTTGGCTCCTGCCCACCACAGACAGACTTTCATCCTGCTCCAGGACCTCTCTACCAAACCCAGATGGCTGGTGATCACCTCAAGTTGGGAAGTGGTAGATGCTTCAGACAGCATATACATATTTACTAATGTCGTGGTATAGGCCCATCAGGGAACAAAAGACCATGATTAGCCTCAAGTACCGAAGACTTAAGGATTGCTAAAGGGCAGGGAGAGCTTAATTGCCGATTAAGGTGCAGGACAAAACAGACCAGGCTACTCGGCTTGGGGAAGAAAACAGAAAATAATTTAATACCAACTAAAACATAAAACCCCAAAAACCAGAACCAAAACAAAACAACACAGAATGGTACAGAGATGAAGAGTCCGACCAGCCCTTTAAGACCACCTGCTCCCCACCCCTCTCCTCTTCCCGGGCTCAGAGCCCTGATCCCGGTGTTTTATACCTCCGTCCCCCCTGAACGGCCCAGGGGGGCAGGGAGTGGGGGTTTCAGTCAGTCCGTTCCTGGTGGCTTCTGCCGTTTGTCTCACCTCAGGGCAAGTGGGTTCCGCACCAGTCCTCCTTGCAAGTCCGTGAGGTACCACACACACATGGCAGCCCTGCACGGGCTGCACCGACGCACATTTGTCCCAAAGCCCTGCACGGGCTGCACCGATGCTCATTTGTCCCAAAAGTTGCTGCTCCTCTCTGCCTCTCGTGTGGGGCTGCTCTGCGGTGCACAGGCTCTCCAGCATGTCCTGTGCCATGACCGCCTCCCCCACACAGTCTCTGGCCCGTCCGGGCACACTCACATGAAGTTGCTGCTGCTGATCCATAGGTTGCAGGGGTACCGGCTGCACTCTCACCACGGCTTGCAGAGGGGTCTCTGGTCTGATGCTCCATCCTTCCTCCTTCTCCGACTGTGGGGTCCGCATGGTCGCCTCCATCTTGTACCACTCTTACACCTCCTGCCTGGCACCTCAAATTCCCGTCCCTAAATAGTGATCGCAGAAGTGCCAGATTGGCCCAGCCAGGCCGGGGGGTGGGTCTGAACCCAGGAGTTGGGGGAGAGTCTAAAAACTTATCAGGTCTTCACTGCAACCCGCTCTCCCTGTTACCAAGCAAAAGCAACTCCTTGCTAAACCATGACAACTAAGGATGTCCCTGGAAGCCCGTGCCAGTCTTGATGATGCAGAGGATAAGCCACAAAGGTTGAGGCTGAAAACTTAATTCTGGAGCATGGTGCTAAACCTGACACCTTATGGCTTTCTCCTCCTGGATCTGGAAGATCTCATGCCAATCTGTTTCAGTTACAGGCCCACTGGGCTGGAGAGACACCCTGTTTTTGGCAGTGTCCTCTACTATAGACACCAAAACTGCAATTCAAGCTTGTAAGGGCTGAACATTCACCCGTCATCACAGGTTTCCTGTCTCATCCATGGAGAGAAATAAACATCTTGTGTCCTGTGGTCAACCTCACTCTGCAGCAGAGACCTTGCCCTCTTGCAGCAAGACTTGTCCTCCATGCTAAGGAAACTGAAGAAGAGACAGAGGCAGCTGGCTCTGGTTTAAATGCCTCATTTTTAAACTGTGGGGAAGTGAGATCCTCCCCAACATTGTTGACCCTTGGCATCTCTTGGCTGACCAGCCAGCATGTGAGGATTCTCCTGTCGTGATGACTACCTGGAGCTGCTCCTCTGAGGGCCACCCCTATGGCCAGTCAGGTGGCTGAAACACTAAAACCTCTCCATAGTTTTCTACCAAATGACAGTGGTGAGGAGGGCATCAGAGCCCTGGGGAGAAGAATTCTCCCAAGTGTGCAGCTGCTCCACGATTTCCATGAGAGGCTGAGTCAGCCCAATGCATTTGCCTGGGAGTGGAAATTTGAGGATGAGCCTTGCTCAGGAGGGAGATGATGTCTTGCACTGACTTCATCCTGTTGCACATCTCTGTTGGACAGGATAATCTGCCCAGGGAATGCTGAGAGATGGAGAACAGTTCACTTCACAGCAGGTGGCACTCGTTACATCGAGTAAGTACCTGGAAACGGGGCCTGTGCAGCCTTGCTCACTAATGGGGAGGTTTGGCCCAAAGACTGAAATGTGCTATTTTTTTCAACTTCCATCCCTGCAACTATATGGAGTATAACAGGAAAGATTATCTTGACAGCTCTCTTACCTTATTCTCTCATTACAGTTCATCCAACAAGGATGGAGGTGGGGGGTGCGGGGACAGTTAGTGAAGCAATTTTTAGGAGGCTGTGCATTTTTTTATGACTATGCCTTGTGATGTGTTAATTTGCCAAATCAAATATATGTCTCAGCACTTCCACCTTTACCTCCGCATGCCTGCAAAATAAATAGTCATATTAATCATACTTTGCCTTCCTCTTCAGGGCTTAGAATGCAATTTGCAAGGATTGGTTAGGCCAGCCTGGATGGCTCCACTGCGAGGGTGCTCCACAGCCTCCACGCAGCTGGGGAAGCTGAGGCACGGGGAAAGGAGAGGTTAGCCCAGTTCAATTCCTCCAGCTTCCTGACCACTACACAGAGGCAAAGTGGCCAAAGGAAGCATGGAGAGGTCTTATGAAGGGCTTTTAATTGAGTCTTATGGGTGCTCACTGGCTGGCATAGCCAAGTGTTGGGTGGCAGAGGGAGAATGGACAAGGAGAGGTGAAAAGGGCAATGAGGGAAATCACCCCCCTGTAAATCCAAATGAGAGCAGAAAGCAAGGTAATTGTTCAGCTGCAAGCAGCTGAGGATGAAGTCAAGTGGCAGCTGAGCATTGAGGAAATGGACTCTAATGCCTTTGAATGGAGCATACATAAGGACATAAGCTCTAATGCTTATGTCTTGCTTCTCTCTTCTCTCCTCTCCCACCTGCCTGCTAAAATGATATTTCCTTCCCTTGCAGCCCTGACTGTGCCTGCTTTTTCTCTTTCTTAATCTTTGATGGCTTCATTTACACTGATTCCCTGTCTGCTGACATCTGCCATCGACTCTGCGCCCCTCGCTGCTTGAACAGGCTGTGACCCACGGACTCCACTGTGGCTTTTGTTATTAACAAAACAATGTCTACCAGCAGCATTGTGAGCCAGGAAAAAAAAATCATTTTCTGCCCACTGTTCCCATTAGTGGAGATGTTCCTGGGGCACACGCAATGAGAAAAGGCACCCATGTCCATACTGACCTGAGAAGACCTTCCCAGGAAGAAATCAGTGTCACCCACTGCAGTCTATATTTTTGAGAGCATGTGGGCTGTGAGACTCACTAATATGTGAGCATTGCAACACTGAAGGCAATCTCCAAGTGTTTAAAACTCAGCAAATGTGAGCTGGAAAAAGTAGTTCTCTGGGTAGCTTACTCTATCACCAGTATATTGTTGGACAGCCAAACTGCATCCAGAAAACTCATACACATAGTAATCCCAACAGTCCTGCACGTGAGGGGGTGTGCTGGGTGCTAGAGAGAGGCTAGGAAATATTTAGATGGTTTCATGCACTCATTGTCTCTCCTGTGAAGGACCATGTCCTCGACCTTGGCCCCTGTGCAAACATCACAGATGTGTCCTTCCCACATCTGACTGGGTTGGATGAAGGTATGTGCCAGAGTGCAGCTGAGACAGGACATTTTTGCAGGACACCTTACCCCTACTGCAGGACCTTCACAGGTATTACTGACTGTAAATCAGAAATCAGTCCTCTCAGTGTCATTGGTATCATAGAATCAGGGAATGGTAGGGTTGGAAGGGACCTTTAGAGATCATCTAGTTCAACCCTCCTGCAGAAGCAGGTTCACCTAGATCAGGTTGCATAGGAACATGTCCAGGTGGGTCTTGAAGACCTCCAAGGAAGAAGACTCCACAATCCCTATGTGAAGTGCCAAAGTTGTATAGCCAGGGAGGAGATCCAGGGGAGATTTGGCTAAGTGGTACAGGAGGTTAGATTGAAATGAGTTATCATTTTGCTCTTCATAGGAGACTTGATGTTTTTTATTTGAGGACAGGAGACATAAACAGTGCCAGGCATGGAGCTGAGACCCTCAATTAGAGCCAAAACATCATCACAGTGGGTTCTCATTTAGCTATCTGGGGCTCTGGTTGCTGTCCAGATCCCCAGCTCTGGGCACACCAACATACCATTGCAGCCTTGAGAGAGGTGTCCCCAGATTTACTCTGAGAAACATTGACCTGCTGCCTCCCTGAGGCAGTGCTTCAGGTTTTCCAGAATAAGGACAGGCTGATGGATCACCATCATCCAAATTTTTAAGAAAAGTCCTGGTTCATACTGCAGAGGACACCTGGCATGGTGATTGTGGTGTTCTTTCTGGCTTCTGATGACTGGGCCAAGAACTGAAACCACATGGCATAAAGTCAATGTCCTTTATTAGTCTTCTGAGGGACAACCCTTGCAAGGGTTGGCAGCTGTATGAGTGATGGCTCATATTTATTCTGGTCATCCTATCATGTCCTCTGTGGTGCATGACACCTTGTCTTGCCCTCTGGCCAGAGTCTTGGCAGGCCACTCTGTTTCCAGTACCTCTCCAGTGTCCCTCTCATGCACATGCTGGCCGCCTTGTCTTTGCCTCCTAAGGCTGTTCCCTGTGTAAAGGACAAGATATAGCTGCAATAACCTGACGAGTCACTTATCCTTACAGCATGGCTCTGTTCCCAGTTTCTTTCCTATTATGTACTTAGTCTCAAACAATTGGCTTTAAGGTCATACGATGAGACTGAGTAGGATCAGAGGCTCCCATGTCTTACAGTGGTCTGTAGAAAAAAAAAGATGTCTAAGGCAGGTGAGTACTCCACTGAGTGCTTCACATTCAGGGAAGGAGGAGGAACCTGTCATCTGCACCAAAAGGACAGGAAATATTGGTGATGCTTCCCTGCTGTGGCTCACCAGCTCTGCCCTGCAGCAGTTTTAGAAAGGAGGGTGGTATCCTGCACAACCTTGTCCCCTGGATGCCTAGGCATGAAAAGAAGGTTTTGTGCAAGTGTGCACCCTTGGAGGCTGCAGTGAGCTGAGACCAGCTAAATGCTGATGTAGCTCATGCAGATACTGTCATCTGAATGACTTGTGGGGAGCAGTGTGGCTGAGGACGAAAGGTATCACAAGAACGACACCTGACGCTGAATGTCACCTGCCTCTGAATGACTGTCTCTGGATTATTTGTGAGCCAAGGACAGAAGTATCCATCATCCAGGCTTTCTGTAGAGTACAGTTTGCCAACTGCCCTGCTCTTTCTGCTGTAATGTGTATTCATGTCTTACTGTAATAGAAGAGATAGCCTCTAGTGCCCTTCGGGGCATCTCCAAGGACCCAAAACATCTGCACAGGGCTGACAGATGCAATAGAGGACCTTGTACCCTTATGAAGGCCAGGTGGGATCTCCTTAACATCTCCACAGGGAGCTGGAAACCTCCACCAGACAAATAAACTGCTCCCTCAAGGTCACAGAGTGGAAAAGCAGCTGGAGTTGGTTCACATTTCTTTTTTTTTTTTCTTTTTAAAACAAAATGAGCATTTTCCTAAGCAATTACATCCTAGATACTGTCTTCAGGAATTTCACCAGAAAAGAAAAGATGCCTTTCATTTTGGGAACCTTTTCTTAATGCTCCAAACTGATATGCACACTGACACTGACAGCAGAAACATCCTCAGCTCCCCTGCATTTTTGTCTTTTGCACAAAAGAAAATTTGCATATGTTAGCATATGTATTTGATATATAATGTATATATCCTCTGAAAAGTAATTAGTATTTTTTCAACCAGCTGCAACAATCACACGTTCCTAGGCTTCGTGCTGGCATAATTGGATGAAACTCGGTTGTACGTGTTATACTGCCAATTTGCAGATCCAATGTTCCCATCTGGCCTTAAGGTTTCAGAACTCCTGCCAATGCCTTAAAGCAGCTCTACCATAGCCAAAAGGTCAGTACAACTTTGGAGGCTGCAAGGACTGAGCCTGGGTGTTAAAGTTCATGTCCAAAAAAACCAACAGAACTTCTGCTTGCTCCTGCAATCAGGGGACTGGGGAGAGAAAGGAGTTTTGATAGCCCCAGTCCTTGACAGCACACCTGAAGAGTGAGGGCTATGGCTTAAATAATCTTATTACTGCATGTTTTCACGTCATGCAGCTAAACCCAGAAAGCTGCTCCTGACAACAATGTGTCATGGAAGAAATGGCTTCTTCTGAGGATGCTGTGAAGGCTTTCTGAGGATAAAGAATAACATCCTTGAAACTATAAGAAGCTGTAGCATGGCAGGAAAATTGTTGAAAGGAGAACTCTCTGTATTGCTGGAGATAGGAACCAGCTGTTTAAAACTGACTGCCAGAATGCACCTGGGTGAAAGTGCTCTTCATCCCTCACCCTGGCTGGAATTTGTCACAAGGGAAAGTGCAAGAGGCAAAATGCAAGATTTACACATTTTGCAATGCAGCAGCTGGAACAATTTTTATTAGCAGTTTTCAAATATTTAAAACCTTGTGAAGAGCTTGAGTGAAGAGGAGTTGAAGAAGTAAGAGAAGATAAGTTTTGCTTTCAAGTCTCTACTCTACCATGAGTTTTGCTGATGCCCATGAGCAAAGCACTTTGGATTGGATGAGGGGTAAGTTCCCTGCCTAAGAAAGGAGGTCAGTTGCATTTGTCCATCTTGCAGAGGCATTGCAGGGATAAGTGCTGACAAGTGCTGAGATGCTATAGCAATCACACATGTACTTGAATGAGGTGGTTTCTGTGCTGCTCAAAGGCAGTCATTTGCCAGTAGGAAACTGGTTTTCTTTCAAAGCAAACTCAGCAACTACAGAAAATGACATCCCAATGGACCCAGAGGTGAAAGATGCCATGCCATGAGGAGCTCTAACAGCAACACTTTGAAACACTTCTGAATGAGAAAGTCTTCATAGTCATGATGGTGAATGGAGAGCAGTATTGATAGCCAAGGTGAGGTTGTTATTTGCTGCTTGTGATGCGTTTGTTGGAAAGCAGAGTCTCCTTCAACCTAAATAGCAATGAGGGACATTTCTGCTTATTTCTCTCAACATGTATTTGAGCTAACTACAAAAGGTGGAGGTTGATGAAAGGCAGCAAAAAACCATGCCTGACAACAGAAGGCTAGAGAAAAAGCATTATATGTTTAAGAGAGCCTTGTACGCTCAAAAGCAAATACTAGTTCCCTTCTAGTTCAGCATTGTTAAAGAAATGCAGCTGCTGTCATAGGAAATGCAGAACCCAGAATGTTAAAAATTGAGAAACTTATTTTAGAAAGGCAGAGTGGGGGAAGCAATTTCAGGAAACATTTATTTCATTGGCCCCAGTGAGGATAAAATGCCAGTATAGCCCTGCATTTCACACTGCTGCAAGCTCAAGAGCTATCGTTCTTTGCCTCCCAGTCAGGGGAACCCAGGCTTTGTGGTCATCTTTTGGTTCAACACAGGAATGATTTTTCTTAGCAAAAGCGTTATCGGTTTGCTGATAGGACAGGCTGGCCCTTGGAATGAGTGCAGAACGCACAGCTGTCATACTTCAGGCGCATCTAGGAACAAAGAACCACAATCAGCCCTAAGTATCAAGGGCCTTTGGAACTCCCTAAGGACAGGGATAGCTCTCTAGGCACTTATGGTCCTGGGAAAAACAGGCAAGACTACACAACTTGGGGAAGAAGACAAAATTCAATCCAGCTCACTACCAACCAAAAAATATAACAAACGTAAATACTCAATCAGGAGCAACAGAGAGTTGAGTGAATGATGAAAAGTACAGCCAGCAACTTGGAGATTCCCTTCTCCCAACCCATCCCCTCTTCCCAGGCTTAGGCACCTGATCTCCGTGTCTTTACCTCCTCCTACCTTCAGCAGCACCGGGGGGCAGGGAATCACAGAATCACAGAATCTTAAAGGTTGGAAGGAACGTCAAAAGATCATCTCGTTCAAACCCCCCTGCCAGAGCTGAACAACCTAGAGTAGGTCACACAGGAACTCGTCCATGTGGGTTTTGAATGTCTCTTATGTTCCAGCTTGTACCTATTGCTCTATCACTGGACATCACTGAGAACAGACTGGCTGCACCCTCCTGACAGCCACGGAATGGAGGTTTGAATGAGTCCTGTTGCGATGGCTCTTGTGGCTTGTCTGGCCTCAGGGCAGACGGGGCTCATCACCATTGCCCTGCTCCAGCGCGGGGTCCCTCCCAGGCCAGGCAGCCCTGCACAGGCTGCTGCGACAGGCCTTCACCCCGAAGGCTGCAGCTCCTCTCCTCTGCCTGTGACGTGGGGGTCCAAAAGACTCCCCGTGCTCTGGCATGGGATCCTGCTGCGGCTGCTGCCGGCTCTCAGTCCTGCCTTTGCCCTGCGTGGGTAGCAGGGGCTCAGCCTAAGCTCTGCCCACGGGCTGCAGGGGGATCTCTGCTCCTGCTCTGTGGCTGCCTTCCTCCTTCTCTGCCTGGGGGCTGTGCACGGTCACCTCAATCTTGTCCTGTACTTTCACCTCCTCCTGCAGGTTACAAATTCCTGCTCTCAACAGTGAATGCAGAGGAGCCAGGTTGTCCCAGCTGGACATTTTTTACTTGGAATTTTTTAACACCTCCAGGTGTTTCACTCCCTCTATATCCAGCAACACAATGAGGAAAGACTCATTCATGGAGCTTTACTTCCCAGATTGCACATTAGATTTTGAGGGGTTGCTTTTAATTTGCCTTTTCTCAGCTTCAGCAGCTGATGCTCACTGCTGACTCTTCTGATGGATGCCTTTGCACCAGGATTGTTGTCCCTGCAAGGACTCTGCTAGTTCAAGACCATCCCTACAGAGCCCATGAGAAGAACACAGAACTTACATTTCTCCAGTTGCTCCATCTCCCAGTTTGTTAAAATCTTCCTGGAGCTCTCACAATCCTTCATATTTCTTCCTCTCAACAGTTTTTTTACTCATTCCATTAATGAATAAAACCCTAAGCAATTTGATGTCACCTAGACAGATTTTACCTCTTGCTCTGTCTTCTTGGTTCTCTAAATCATTAGTATTTTCAGTCACACTCCTCCCAAAGCTAGTCCCTTGAGTCTCTCCCATTTAACCTCCTCCTGCTTCAAGGATCATTCATTCACTCCAACTCTTTGTATCCCGTTGCTTGAGCAGTTTTTGACCCACAACAGGATGCTGCCCCTTACCCTGCAGATATTTATTTTTCTTAAGAGTCTCCTGTGAGGGACTCCATCAAAAAGCCTTTAGAAAAAGTCCAAGTAAATTATGTCCAGAAGTGCCCTTTATCCCACGTGCTGTATTAACTCTTTCACAGGATTTGGCAGGCTCAGAAACTGTAGTTTTCTGTGCCTGCTGCATTTGTGCTTTTCCCCATGTGCTGTCTGTTCAGAAATGACTAGATTTCTGCAGCACTTGGATGCTCCAAGGGTCTCACCCAGTGCTGGACGCCTCAGACACCGTATTCTGAGGTCCATTGAGTCTTTGCTTTGGTGGGACCTGTTTTTGTTTCCTTTATAAGTTTCTGCTTATTTAGGGCTTTGTTACTTTCATGTTTTTGTTATCAGAACTTTTAGGCAATCATTATGTCTTTTTCAAATAGTAAAACTCTTTCACATATGGATTTTTTTTTTTTTCAAAAACAAAAAAGGTTCTTTTGCAACATCACAGTTTTGCAAAGAAGTGTAAATGAAATTCACGAGAAAGGGAAAAGTATGTTACAATTTGCGAAGCAGCTGATCTTTACATTTGCCTGTATGAGATGGGGTTGCAGTTACGTTGAAACAGAGCATGATTTCTTGGTATATGACACTGGCAAGATCTCTGTTTGAACATCATCTTCAAATTTTGTGTTCAGCCTTTAGAAAGATGTTCAAAACTGAATGAGTCAACAAAAGAGCTGTAAAAATGATGGGAAGCCTAGAAAAAAATGCCTTGGAAATGAGTATGAAGGAAGTTATTTTATTTAGCCTGCCAGAGTGAAGAGTAAAAAGCAATTTGACCTGCAGGTATCTGCATGGGAAGAGGGTATTTGATATTACAGTGCTCTTTAATTGAGCAGAGAAAGCAAAATGAGGTCCAATGGCTAGAAGCCGAAGCTAGAAAAATTAAAGGTGGAAATAAGGTGCAGCTTTCTTTTTAATAGGCAGAGCAATTAACCACTGGAGCAATTTGCAAGAACGGAAAAGATTATCCATCACTTGAGGTCCTGAAGTCAAGAATGGATGGCTTTCTGAAGTGCACAACCCACGTCAGTGCCCAGTCGCAAAGCCCAGTGACAGACCACTGTAATTCCATGGATCAGGTCCTGTAGGACGTCAAAACCAATTAACCATAATTGCACTGTCTGACTTAAAAGCCCTGAATCTCCACAACCCTTTCTTCATGGCACTTCTAAGACATGGCTATTAAAAGTTGCACAGTGGAAACCTCTTTTCAGTTTGAAAGTATATATAAAAGAAAAAAATGCCACAATATCCTATTCCTTTGCTCTCTGCAATAGCTTTTGGGAATGTAGAGGCAGTGCTGAACTCCATAGCACCTTTACTCACCCCTCTTGTCTCTCATATACATATGGAAAGGCTGCTGGAGGCGGATTGCTCCCTGCTCATCACCTCCCAAAGCTGGGCAGTGGTTTCCTACCTAAGGCCATCTATCACTCCTAGCATTCCTCAAACCAGCTGCCTTGTGTCTTTTCCCCACTGGGACTTGTCTTTGTGAATTCCCTTCACCATGTTGGCTTTTGGTGCAATACTGGTGAATCATATCTGCCTGAGCCCCAAGACCACTGCCTGAAGCTGGTCTCACTGTTCTTGTGCATTTTACCTAAAATGTCTGCCACCTCCTAGTAAGTTTCCATGCCAACTCAAAACAGGGCAGCCCAAAGGTCTTCTTAGTCCCACTGCCCATCTCTGTCAGTGACTGACAGCCGATGCAAAGTGTGAGGAGTTTGTGCCCCTGTTACCAGGAAACTCAGCTTGTTGTGTGTTTATAGAGAACCTCGCAGAGCTGGCCTGCAAATGCAAGTTCCCCAGGGGCATGCTAAGAGGAATCGTTACTATCAATTATTGCAATTATTGCAATTATAATAATAATTATTCTGTCACTTAAATTTCAGCAATTAATTTTTCCACAGTCTAGTTTAAGCCATTTTCTCTCTGCCAGATGCTGATCACAGCAAGAGCGAAGTGCAGCATCTGCTACTGATCAGAATCTGCTTTAACTCCTGAGACACTGCAGGGGCAGGTGCCTGTTAAAATACAGACCTAGGACTCCTTGACAGGCTCAGAAAGAAGCAGCCGAGCATGTATGTGATCTTTATGCTGCAGAATAGTCATGATGTTAGTCTGGGGACGTTGTAAGCTGGAATAAGACTAACAGTAAACTGAGCTAGAATGGTTCAAAGACAGAATGTCCTGGACACTGGTTTAACTGATTACATGAAGGGTGGGATATGTATTGTTTGGCTTCAGGCAGCTGAAGGCTGTGTCTCTGAGCTACAGTGGCTGTCTAACAACCCAGCAAGAGAGCCTGGCCCCACTGAGGAGAAGTTCATCTCTCTCTTGTAGAAGTGCCTCTGACCAGTCCATCTCCTCACCTTCTGGAGATGCCTCTTTGTCTGCACTGGCATCAGAGAAGTCAAAAGGTTTCATTTGGACTGTACACCTAACTAACACGGGAGGAGATGAATCCTACCCTTCAGATTGGCAATCACCAATTTGATGATAAGAAACCTTGACATGTGAGAAGGATCCATTGATTCAGAGACTTGGGAACTACTAATTCAAGAAATATGAGGAAGGGCAAAGTCAGAAACAGTTTCCTTTCATCTCCCAGTATCAAATGACACTAATAACACACTGCTTTGTCATAAATAAATGCATAGTATCCAGATCATCTTTCTGGGTGACAGCTCCAACCTGCTCAAATGAGTGTTGGTTGGACAGGTCCGTTGAGAAGTATTTAGCTGTTTCCATTTGCATCATCTCAGAGCTGGCTTACACTGTATTCAGGATGTAACACTAACCTCACACAATGAGATGCTCTTTCCTTGGGCAGCACTGCTACTCCCATTAATAAGCTCTCTCTTCTACTGCAAACTCTATTGAGGAATTCCACATCCAGGCCAGCAAAGCTTAAAATTAAGGCAGGGAACTATATCTCAGAAAGCAGTCATTCTTGAGAAGACTGAAGGTTCATAATAGATAGTTCACTGAGGGCTGTCTTTGCACTGCTATAAGGAAAGGAATGAATGATATCTTCAAATCTTTCAGCAACAAGACAGTAGGCAGGAACTCTTATCTTCTTACTTAATATTGTGTCCAATTCTGAGTTTCCACTGTTAAAAAAGAGCTTTAATTAATTAGAAAAGGATGAGAAAATTGCTGCTATAATGACTTGGTTTTGGGGAAAGTTGTCTTCCAGTGAGAAATTCACTTACGTTATTTATCCAAGGGAAGATTAAGAGGCAATTTGGTCATGGCCTGTGGGTCTGGGCATTGAAAAAAGGTCTAGGGAAATAAATGGTGCTTTGATCTATTGGAAGAAGACAGATAAAAATCCAGTGGTAGGAATCAGAAATGCAGTCACACTGGGAAAAGAGTGTGAAAGCTGAGGGATAACTGATGGGAGGAGATTCAGGGGATGTCCTTTCCTCATCTTGATAAGTGAAGACTGTGGATGTGCTCTGGTGCTCACAAATACTTTTTGACTGATGCAGAAATTAGTGGGGTTGGTCTTTTCTCTCCCTGCTGCTGTTTGTTGTGTTGTATTCTCTAATTGGATTCCCAGGACTACATATTGTTTCCTTACCTCCATGAGAATAGATAGGAATCCTTTCTCACATAGTGCAGTATGAGTTAAGAGCATAGGAAAAAAAATAATCTGTCATTTAGGTGTCAGGGACAATATCTGCTCTTTAAAACACAGTACTTCATTTCAATTAAGCGTTGAATGTTTCTTGGTGATCCATGGGAAGACTTCTGGAGAAAAATTAAAATAAATGGACCAAAAACCAGACATGAAACATATTCTTTTCAACTTAAGAAAAAAGAGGGAGGGGAAAGAAAAAAGAGGGCCAGCTTCTTCAGCACCGACCACTAAAGGCCATGTTTAAGACCAAACTGAGGGAAAACTTGCTATTATTTCAGTTTCCTTTTTAGTGAGGTCTGCTTTAGAGAAGGTGTTGCACAGTTCCCTGGCTGACAAAAGGAAAATAAGCATTTTTTTTTTCCTGTAAAATCCTTTGGTTGACGACAGAGCTGCAGAAGGCTGCAGGCTGAAGTCCAGGGCTGTGAGTCAGGTTTTCAGGGTGGCTGCAGGGCAACACTGGATGCTGGCTCTGCTCTCACTGCACACATTTTTAAAAGGCTTTGGAACAGCAAGACAGAATGGCTGGGAGTGAAAAAATGCTTGTTACATGACAGCAATTCACCAAATGTAACTGATGGAAAAAGAGATGGAGAGGTGTGGCAAAGAAATTGTGTAAACACCTTCACAAGGAATAAATGCTTTTTCTTTAATCTAGCAAATGATGGTACCAGGCAGAACCAGCAGCTAGAATTCAATGCAGGCAGGGGAAATTCAATTCAGAAGGCAAGTACAGGTTTTTCACTGTGAGATAGATTAACTGCTGAAACAAACAATGAAGGAGGCGGAGGTTTCGTGGTTTCTTTCCCAACCCTGCTCACATGCTGCTCTGCCTGAGATACCATAAGCAGCCACCAGTGGATTCAAAATGGGGTAGAATTCAGCTGTGTGAAGTGAGGAAACATCTCCTGGAGATGAAGATGAAGATCTGCCCTGCACTTTACCACTGGCTTGAGTGGGTGATTGTGTGGTTCCTTTGCTCTTTCAAACACAGACAGGACATCTTAACTAGGAACATGCAGAGAGGCGTTTCAGGGGATTCTGCTTAGCTACAATTGCATAATGAAGTTCTTTAAGGAGTAAATGTTTCTGTTTATTTCAATAACAGGGCTTCATTAAGAGCATGTATAGACTAAAAGGGGAAGAGTAATCCAATCAGATGTTCCTGATGAAGAGACAAAAGCAAAGCAGGAAAATCAGAATTTACTGCATACCAGGAATATGTAAGTCCATTTCCTGCAATGTACTGAAACGTAACTTCTTGACTTACAAGGACATTTAGTGCTGATTTGCATAATAAAAAAAATGTGCACAAAGACGTATAAGCCCAGGAAGGCGTCAGTATTCCCAGGGGTCAGTTATGGCTGGGATGGAGCACATTCAACTTGTGTAAAAGACTGCAGGGAGGAAGATGTGAGGTCCAGGGTGGATGATAGATGCATCTGGAACATGGGGTCTGGAAAGGTAAGTGAAACTGCAGCATAGTGCTGCAAAGAGATAACAGAATCATAGAATGGTGAGGGTTGGAAGGGACCACTAGAGAAAAAAAATGTGTTACTCCATCTCAAGATCAACCCTTTAGGTATTTATAAGCGTTAATCAAATTTCTCCTCAGTCCTCTCCAGGTTAAACAGTCCCAAGTCTCACAGTTTTTCTTCATCAGAGAAATGTTCCAGTGCCCTGATCATCTTGGTGGCCCTGCACTGGACTCTCTCCAGAAATTTAAAATCTCTCTTGCACTGGGGAGCCCAGAATTGGACACAGGACTCCAGATTAGGCCTTACCAGGGCAGAGAAGACAGGGAGCAGAATCTCCCTCGACCTGCTGGCTACACTCTTCTTGATGCCCCCCAGGGTGCCATTGACCTTCTTGGCCATGAGGGCACGTTGCTGGCTCATGTACAGTTTATTACCAACCAGCACTCCCAGGTCTCTCTCTGCAGAGCTGCTCTCCAGCAGGTCAATCCCCAGCCTGTGCTGGTCCATGGGGTTGTTCCTTCCCAGATGCAGGACTCTGCACTTGTCCTTGTTGAACCTCATGAGGTTCCTTTCTGCCCAACTCTCCAGTTGGTCAAGATCCTGCTGAATGGCAGCACAGCCTCTGAGGAATCAGCCAGTCATCCCAGTTTGGTGCTATCAGGGAACTTGCTGAGGGTACCCTCAATCCCCTCACTCCAGGTCGTTGATGAAGATGTTGAACAAGACCAGTCCCAGAACCAATCCCTGAGGAACTCCACTGGCCACAGGCCTCCAACTCGATTCTGTGCCATTAATCATCACCCTCTGGGCTCTGTCATTCAGCCAGCTCTCGATCCACCTCACTGTCCACTCATCCAAGCCACACTGTCTGAGCTTTCTGAGGAGGATACTATGGGAGACAGTGTCAAAGACCTTGCTGAAGTCAAGGTAGATGACATCCACTGCTCTCCACATCTCTAGCCATCTACCATCCAGCCCTGGCTGTTCTCTGATGAGTCTACTGTGCATATTTCACACTTTCTGCGGAACCAGCCACATGCTTGGATGCTCCTAGTCCAGCCTGAGGTGGATGACTCCTCAGCTGCAGCTGTTTCAGGGACAAATGTGCACACAACTACTGAGCCACCCTCTCTCTCTACACACCTAATTCAAGGAGTGGAAGGACTAAGTGAACAATCTCAAATCCTTCATGGTTTCTTTTACTGGAAGGGAAAGTATTATGGACATTGTCAGAAGACAAATGTAGTCCTATGACTTGACCCTGCTGCCCCCTAGGAGAAAACCATGTCCACTATGCTTTGTCTTACTGAAGATATAAGAGTAATAATGACATTTTCCCAAAAGTGAAATGTTTCTATCTAAATTGTGGGACAAAATTTGCTATGGGAAAGGACCTCCTAAACTGCTGCAGTCACTCTTCCACAAGAACCAAAGCCTCTAATCCCGTTAAGAAACTTATCTTTCCTGATGGACAAAAAAGCTTTTTCCCATCAAACGTCTATTCTGATGGAAATCTTTATACCAGAAATCTTTCTGTTTCACAAAGGGCCAGGGTGCAATCTAAGCCTTTGATGTTGTGTTTGGAGTATAATGAAAGGCATTAATTTGAATAGAATTATTGAAATGGCATGTCTGTTTCTGCTATTAATAGAATAGAGTCTTAAAACAATGAGCAGCAGAGATGGGGTCTATTGCAGTGAACAGGAACAAAGGCAAGGGATTTTGCTTTGGTCATGTTACAGGAACGGCCTGAGGTCTTTAATGTGCTAAGCTCTGTACAGGGCAGAAATAACAAACCTTGCAGAGGCTGTAAGAGAAAATCTTCGGGCCTAGGCTCTCTCTGCAGATCTCTTACAACTCAGGAACTTCAGAGCACTAAATAGAGCTGGCACTGAACACATTTAAAACAAATCAGAGGAGACAGGTCTTTAATTAGCTGGAGAACTCCTTGCCAGAGGATGTTATGGCTGCTAAAATTTTACCTGAGTCCAAGGGGAGATTGAATGAGTTCATGAAAAAGTGATCCACTTGTAGGTGTCTAATATTTGTAGCCTGGGAAGAGTGAGGGAGAGGAGGATCATACCTGTTTGCTACGATGTGCCTACCCTACACATCTACTTTCATGAGGCTGCAGAGATGTTTGGGCTTTGATCTGACTTAATGAAGTTGTTCTGACAATCTTGAGTTCTTCTGATCCCTGTATGTAAAGAAGTATTTGTATTTTTATATCTGTGCAGCATTGTATAATAAGCTGAAAATCATAGAGGTGGGTAGATTATAGAGTGCAAAGTAAAACCCCAAAGAACTCTTCCTAGGGGCTTAAATTTCTAATAAATTATCTCTGCCTTCTGTATTTGCTTCCCAGGGGCAGGCTGGCAAAGCAACTCAAGTGATTGCTGCTCATACGTTGGTGTAACCTGGGAGGAAATCTGGCTAGGTGGTATGAAGCGGTGTGGGTTTACCTATGCTGGTTCCCTGAGGAGCTCACAAAGAGAAACATCTTGAGGAATGCTGTCTCCATGGGGTGAAATGAGATACTTGCTCTGTTGTCTAGGAGAAAACCGAGACCCTCTGTAGAGAGATGATAGAAACATGTCCTTACCACATGTTGCAACACTGAGCCCAATGGAAGAGAAGAAGCACCCTCCAGAATAAACTACCCAATGGTAGATGCTACAAATCCCACTGGAGTCCTCAGTAGCTGTTTTCACAAAGCAAAGACAACAGAGTGGAATGTGAGTTTATCTGCTGCCATGCCAATGGCTTTCTGCAGCTCTCTGGCTGGGATAAACTGTTCATCTATATCCACTAAAACTTCACCTGTGGAGCTGGTTTGATGAGTGCAATGTGGTACTAGTGTCAGACACAGCTTTGTGACAGACTAAGGGAATCAATGCAGTGTGGAGCTGTAGGAGGACTCTGGAGAAAGCCTATCCACTATGGGATGCCCTTCCCCAATATTCCCTCCTGTCCTCCACCATGCATGATGCAAGAAGATGTGTCTCACATAGCTGTTAAAAGTTCCTCACACAGCTTTCCTTGCTCCCCAAAATTTCAGCACCCAGGTTAAAAATGCCCTTCCTTCTTCTACTCCTCTGTGGCCCTGACTTGCAGTGCTCATCACTGAGGTTTGAAACCATGCACATGCACAGCTCCTGCAGGGCTTTGACTAAAAGCAATCAAGGGCTGAAACAACCCAGAGGATAGTCAGAAAGCACAGAAGCAAACACTGGGTTTGCAGAGCTGAAGAGCAAGTGGTGGGGATGAGAATCTAGTTAAAATCGAAGCTGTGAGATGGAGGAAACCAGAAGCAGCTGAGACCAGGAGGTAGCACTGCAATTTCTGATCTTTGCTGCTCTGGTTTTAATTACACAGCAAAGCCTTCTGTAACATTCTCATCCCTCTCACACCACACTGGGCTTTCTTTCCTGTTAATCACTGCAGACAAAGGCAGTGCAGCACTTTACCTTCCCCAGCTTGGGAGAACCAGACTAAAGATTTGCATCTGGCTACGATGGGAATGGGCAGCTTGGCAGACAGCGCCGTTGTGTGTTGCTGTCGTTATGGATGTGTACAGCAGCGAGGAGTCTGCTCTGTATCAGTGCCACTGAGCCTTCTGCAGGAGCCGGCTGGGCCGGGCAGCCGTCCCACTGGCTGTGCTGCATGAGTTAACACAGTCACTCCGATCCCTGTGGGAGGGTGCTGGATCTGTCTGCAGGACAGAAAGCAGCAGACTGGTGGCCACTGTGTGACATTTACTGCCTGGAGAGATGCTACAGCAGCAGAATGTATTTCCTCCCCACTCATCAGAAGTAACAAAGCCCAGACCCCCTGTATGAAAAACCCTGAGCTGCTGTCACTGCTGGCTTCCTACTACTTTTGCATGCTACTGCAGAGTGATGCTAGCTAGATTATCTACCAATGTAAGCAACTTAGGACATGTCTGTATGTACTCAAGAACATAAAATCAACTCCAGTGGAGTGCTGAAAGGGTCAGCTGGGAAGCTGGAAGCAGGTAACCTGTCTTAGCTTGTCATAGCTTGCTGTGGCACAGAACTATTTAGCCCTGTGCTGCGTCTCCTACAATGATGCAACCTCTGGCTCCAGAATGAGCCTCACTGCACAATCCATGGGACCTGTTATGTGCAAGGCATGCTCCATCTCTGAGGCACCTTGCAGTTAAGCTTGCCCCCACCATGCATTTCCTTTAGTGTTGCATTTAATTAATCTCCCAGCCACTGTATTATCCCATCTGTCTCACAAAGCTGCCTCTGAAGCAAGGCTATGTGATGCTTTTTGAGGGGCTGTGTAGGCTGACATAAAACAGATACAGAAGCTTGCTGTACCTGAAGAACTTGCCAGTTGTAAACTTTTCCCTGCTTACTAGCCTGCCTGGCTGGTTACTGAGTTTTCATACACATTTTCAGTAGACTGAACACCATGAGAGGGGACTGAAAACCAGTATAAAATGGCAAAGTCACTGAAGCTTTCAATGGGGTCAAACTGAGCATCTACAGCTAAGAGATACATAAATAGGGCACTAAGGATGCATTGAAAGGGATACCTCTGCTTGCGATCACAGGAAGTTGCAAAGAGGAGAGATTTCTCCAGCTTTACTTCTTTCTGCTTCATATGATTCCCTGAAAGTCTTCTTTGTATGAAGAAACAGTAAGTCCTGCAGCAGGTGAGGGGAACACAGCACGTCACACCAAGGCTTGGACAGGACTAGCAGCAGGCAAAGGTTCATGCTGTAACCCAAGTACAGGTACATTAAAAACTGGCAACTCTGCTGAGTGTTAATTGCTGCTGCACTGATCTGGATGCAGTTGTTCTGGCATCCTTGGGTAGGCACAGATGCATCCTCTCAGCAGCCTTCACTCCACCTCTCCTTGGCATTGCTGAACACCTTGCTTCTCTCTGCCCTTTGGTAAATCTGCCCTGCACATTGGAATGATGAGTTAAAGCTCCCAAAATGAAGAGGCTTTGAGCTGGAGTTGGTTCTATTGATTTGTCTGTTGGCCTTTCAGTTGGTGGGGTTCACATCTTCAAGCTTAGCCATGAAATCACAAGGACTATAAATAAAACAAACAGGCTGAGATTTTTCACAAGACTCTAGTTGCTAGCAGCGTTAAGAAAACAAAGTACCAAGTAGTACAGAAGTCCCCAGGATGTACACCAAGTGAGTCAGGCTGCAGTCCATGAACACTTCTCTTATCAGCTGTACAGATGAACACATCTCTCGCTGTCTCCTCTGCCTCCAGTGGCTCTTTCTCCCCTCTCTGCACCATTTCCCCAGACACTTTTGGACAACCGGTTGTGAGGCCAGATGATGGACTGGAGCTGATCTGGCTTGAGTATAGGTGCACGTGTGTATTTCCATATTTTGGTACTCCTACAGGTAGCTTGCTTTCTGTCTGTTCTCTAACTGAGGCTGGCAGAAAAGGAAATGCCTTCCCATCATGATCACGATTTGCTATGAACAACCACTGTGATCTGTCTAGCCTGCCCTTAAATCACTAGAGCCTGAGTCCTCTATACTCTCCTATGGAGAAGGTTCGATACCCAGGACCAGGTCTCTCTGAGCTTGAGCTGCTTAATTTATCTTTCACATAAATTTCCTTTTGCATCTGTTTTTTGCAAGAGAGCTGGGGTACAATGCGTGTTTTATTTGTGACAGATGTTTTAGACAAACTCTTCAGGAGTTAAACACAGCAAAAGCGGCTGAATGCAGAGGCAGAAGCTGCAGAGAGGGAACCGAGAGTGGGCTTCCCACAGTGGCAGGGGTTGATGAGCTGAGGGAGTCATTAGTGCATGCATGGGAAGCAATCTGGTATCCCCAAAGTCTTTTATGAGAAGAATGAAGTCAAATGAACAGAAGGAGACAAAGCTCATCAGAATAATCTATGGCAAGGCTGGAAAGCAGTGTTAATGGCAAAGAACAGTTTCATGCCATAATTCTGAAGGCAATGGGAGACTAATAAGAGGTGCTGAAGGTCACCTCATTTAACCTTCCTTTTCCGTTGCCAAAAGTTTTGCTAAGAGACAGCTGTGGGCGAACATTTTGGCTGTGGATCCTGGGCTGCTCCCTTGAGTGCATTTTATCAGCTTAAGGCAGCAGAGCAGGTTGGTTTGACTTACTAGGGCATTGTGTGCTGCGCTGTGTCAGATGACAGACGTGCAGCCAGAGGTAAGAGCTGAGCCAGAAGCAGCTTTGACTGTAGAGTGAGGGAATTAAAAACCTAATTGGTGGGTAAACTAGCTGTTTTCTCCTACATGTGGGTACTGACAGCCTACACCGTGGAAGATGCCCCAAAACAGAAGTGATGATGCTAAAACTGCCAGTACTGCTCAGGGTGAGAAAAGCAAGGGGTCAGTGCACTGTGAACTGTGCATGCCACTGCTTGGCATTTTACTTACATCTGAGAATACACCTGCTTCCTGAAAATAAGGCTTTGCAGTTGAACTTCCTTCTCCGCAGCCTTTGCAAGCTCAGTGCTGTGTACAGGGTACACAACCAGGGCTCCTGCATTTTGGTGGGGTGACTTTCCCATTACTCCCACTGGGCTGGAGCAGTGGGGCTTGCAGCTGCAGCTGAGTGGATTCTCCTTTGGCTAGTAAAGTGTGAGCAATACCATCTCACCATGGGGCCTTTCTGTCTACAGGAACATCAACAGGATTTCCTCTTCTCCACCTTGTGCCTACTGCAATATCCCAGATGCTTGTCTTTTTTGTTGTACTCTCTCTCTTGTCAAATGGGTTGAAACTAGTCTGCACTCTCCTAAATTGAGAGGGGAGGCACAGCAGACTCCTGTGCACGTCTGTGCAGAGGCTTTACTGGAGCAGACACCTGCCTCTGAGGAAACTGGACAGGACAGTGCAGTGTGCCTTGGTCTGGGGAGCTGGTGTCCGCTGAAGGGGTGAAACTTGGCAGGGAAGGCAGAAGGACAATTTAGCAAGGCAGGAGGTAAAATGTAATTTCAGATCCCATGCAGGCAAGGAAATACAGAAAAAAAGAGAAGAGACTGAGAAAATCAAATAATTTGCTAGTTTGGAATGCTTTGGAATGCTTATTTTTTCATCTTCTCTCAAGCATTTGCATAATCTTGCGTGCGTGTGTGGCTTTTTCTTTTATTTTAGTTATTTGATTGGGATTTTTTTTAATGAAATATTTCTTGCCTACGCTACCTTGGCAGCCTCTGTTTAAACACCAACAAAACATTCTGTGTTTACTGTCATCAGAAAACACCAGCTCCTGTGAAGCTCTCAGTGCAATTACAACCAACATCTTGGAATGGGGGGAAGCTGGATATGAGGAGATCATCACTCTCTGGAGTCACCATCCCCATGGAGCAAATCCTTCCTGCACCCAGCCCCAGCTCACAGTGCAGCAGCATTCATGTATCCTCAGTCTATCTCCCCCTCACAGGGCAATCATCGGTCCCTTTGTCTTTAAAGCCTGTGGCTCTGGATTCAGGCAGGGGAAGGTTCCTAGTGTCCTGCAGGTGGAGGTGAGTTAGGTGGAGCCAAATCTTGCTTGTCTTTGGCTCATTCAGCATTTCTTCTGGTCAGAAGGTACTAAAGCTCAGAAACAGCGAGCGAAACACTCTGCCAGAGCATTTTACCTAGTTACGGAGATCGCTCCGGCACATCGTCAGGCTGAGAAACACAAGCGCCGTTGAAAAAAATGGAGAACTGTCATTCAGAAATTTTGCTGAAACCCGGCACTCAGCCTTCTCTGCAAGAAAAAGTCATTACATATCCCCTCTTTAGCTTGGAAACACTTGGCAAGTTTAATCTGAAAGTTCATTACACCTTCTTCCCGCACTCATTTTCCAATGAATAAACTATACATCTCCCCCATCCAAAGCAAAAAAGAGAAAGAAAAATCTGTCTCTTGCTGTAACACCAGACTGCACTGCTCATGTCTGGGTATCAAGCCAGACTTGCTCTGAGCCTCTCTGTTGCCCTGCACACCCAAAATTGTGCTGAAAATCTCCAGACAACTGGCTTTCAGTCACCTTATGGGAAAGGGAGAGGCTGGTCCCAAAAGGAAAATTGAGTTAAATCATCAAAAAAGAAAACCAAACCAAGCCAAAAGCTCTTGGGGAAAAAAAAACCATCAGCAATCTTCTAGCTCACTGGTGCCTTGAAGCACAAGGGAAGCAATCCTTGATGGCTAGCACAGAGCTATCCAAGCACTTCAAGTCCTGATCGCCCCAACCCTCCTCCTGATGAGGAATATTTATTCTGTGTTGACAGAAGTGTGCTCCAGGGTGCGAGCTAATATTAATTATATGACAAACACATCCTTGGGCAGTGATTTGCATGCAGCCTTACATTAAACAACTCAAGGTCCTATAAAAGAGGAGCATAGTCTGTTCTCATTCCCTGCCACACATTGAATGAATCCAGGCACGATGTTTGACTGCTGCGACCTTCTAGAAGGTCTGAGCCCGTTTCCAGCCCCTGCACATCCACGCAGGTGACTGGCTTTGTGGATGTGGCTGGCACAGACCTGGCAGCCTGTCCTGATGAGGCTGTTCAAACTGTTTTGAGGGCCTCTTGTGAAATATTCACAGGGGGTGCAAAGGCATGAGGTGTCACAACCTACAGTTTGCTTGCTTAAACCAGCGTCATATTTACAGCTTTATCATCTGCAAAGAGCAGCTGGTGCCTCATCCTGCTGCATGCTTCACAGTGCGACTCTCTAACTTGCAGGCTGATTTATGGAATGTGTCTTGCTTTTCTCAGAAAATAAATATAAATGGCACCAAAAATAAAAGCAGGGAAAAAAAAAAAGAAAATAAAAAGTGACGGGATCTCTTCACTTCAGGCTCTGCCATCATAAATGACAGGCAAAAGGGAAGGTGGGAAAATACCTGCTGAGAATGAAGGAAGATCTACTAAACAGAGATCTATCTCAATTCCCCATGAGGTTATCAATGCCTTGGTGATAGGAGTATGAAAATATCATACTGCCAGAGTCAGAGGAATAGCAGAGGAATAACCCAGCTACACACAGCCTCATAAAGAAACAAATCTGGGGTGTCTGGAGTGGTCCAGCCAGGCGATATCTGATCCCGGAGCTGTCTCTTATTTTGCTTATCCATTTCATTACCCGTGGTTGCCTTTTACTGCCAGAAGACTAGGAAACAGCACCGTGAAATCCTCTGGCTCAAAGGGATTGGCTTGGAGATGTTTGGGAAATCTTATGATTTTTCCCCTCATCCAAAAAATAAATAAATTCTGATTCTCAAAACCAAAACTTGCCTTGGGAGATGGTTGGGATTGATGGATTTTCCAACTCTAAAAATAATTGTTTCCAATACCTTTTGGAGTTGTAAAACTAAGAGTCTCTGACTTCTTTCAGTGCTCACTTATAAATGCAGCCCCAGGGTAACAGAAACGTTTGAGACAAGAGCAGAGCAGTCGGCAGTGACAGGAGTGAAATATTTCGATTGTGCCAAACCAGTCTTGAAGGATTATTATTCCTGTTCTAGCCCTATCTGAAATAGACATTTTGTTTGTTTTCTTTTTTTATTCTTTTTAATAATTATTATTATTCTTTTTTTTTTCTATTTTAAAAATATTCACAGCATGGGAAAATAACTATGGGCCAGGCTCCTGTTCTGACAGGACAACACCAGTGCTGGGATTGCATGGACATGCTACAGGTAGGAAACCACTGGGGCTAGAGGATCGAAGGGGTCTCCAGGCACGAATGAAACTTAGGAAACCCCTGACTAAAGGAAGAGAAAGAGAGAATAAATATGCATCAAAACAAGTGTGTCTTCTTCTGAGTGGTCCAGCCGTCTGTCACCCAGCAATGAGAGCTCAGTGGCTTTTTGTACCCCTATTTTCTTTAAACTGTTTGCTTCCAAAATCAATATTTGCTGGTCTTTTGTTTTGCTTTTAAGTTTCCCTGAGCTGCAGCTGATGGGAACCAGAAATGAAGCTTGTCCAGGCACGCTTCTCCCACAACTCACCCAGAAAGGGCAGAGTGCTACAGAAATAACCCTCAGGACGTGGGGGTATTATCTTTTCCTTGCTGATATAGAAAAGCCCAAGTTATACAGGAATCTCATTTCCTGGTGATCTGGAGACAGGGTCCACCAAGGATGGAAACAATTTAAGGGAGGCTGCAGAACAAAAAGGAGGGAAATGAGGGGAAGATGTTGCCTGATGGTATGAGCACTCTGGAAATACCAGTATCAGGTGATAGATTATAGGAAAGGGAGGTTGAAAGGTGGAGAGCAGAAAGAGAAAAATCTGAAAGAGAACAGCAGCTGCTGATACAGTGTGGCTTTGATGAGGAAAGAATATACACAGCTGCCAAGTTGGGTTTTTTTCCACCTTCATGTGTGACAATTCATGTGAGCTGTTTAATGAGTGGATTTACATATTTTTAAAATAATTTGCAATTTCCTCTTCTATCACTTCTGATACTGTTGCTATTGCCAGAAGCTGCTGTTAATCTCAGAGATGTTGTAAGGCAAAGCCTTGTGTAAGGTTTTGCAAGAGATGTCTGCTGAGACACTATTGCTCCTTTCAGGAACACACCAGGAGAGGGAAAGACCCAAGAAAGCCATGGGATTTCTCTTAGGACCCACACTGATGTTCTCTTTCCCAGGGAAAACACAACCTTTTGCAGACTCCATGCTCCTTACCACCTGGGGTGGTAGGAAGTGGAAGATGAGCTTGCAATGGTATGAGGACCAGAGGAGTTAAAGTGTGAGGAGAGGTCAGGAGTCTGTGTCCTCCTCATAATGGCAGGCCAAAAGAAAATGTGGTGTATTAGCAAAGGTTGGGAATGGTGTTCTATAAATACATCCAGGGACTAAGCACCATGAAGAGAAGAGAGCCATTTCAGCCAAAGGACAGTGCTGGCATGAGAACAAATGTATATAAACTGGCCATGAATGAACTGGTCTGGAAATTTGTTGAGGGCTTCGAACCATTAGAGCAATTGGGTTTGGAGCAGCTTCCTAGTCAGAGCCACAGGGGCAGAAATCCAAATAGCTTTTAAGAGAGAATGGACTCCAGCTCCAAAAGGGCATTGTGATGTGTTGCTGCAACAACAGGGATTGGATCTGGCAAGTCTGTGAGTCCCTGCCAGGCCCATGTTCTTATGTTTCAAGCATTTGGGAGGTTTGATTTCTTTTTTTTTTTTTTTTTTTTTTTGTAGATAAATATGGCTTTGTGAACAAAAGCAAATAAACTGCTGCTGGAAAAAAAAATTGATCATTTTTTAAGATATTTTGAGATTAAAAGAGTTGAAAACAGAATTTGAGAAGCCAGCCCTCGCCTCTCCTGTTGGTGCTGTGACAGTGTGGAGTGTCCTGTCTCAATAGGAGAAGACGAGAAAATAGGACATTTTGAAATGGCCCCAGCCTGTGGGCTCAAAGGGGGAATGGAGATGGGGCATCTCCCAGGTAGTGCCTGCCAGGCCGCAGAGCAATTGCCTAGTCTTAGACAGCAAAACTGTCCCACTAGGGATTACTTGGTAGTGTAAGGGTTTGAACTGAGTTTCTGTACCAAATTCCTCTTCACCAGTGTCTTGACAGCCCTCTCATCAGAGGTTCTGGTTCATGTCCCAAACCAGCAGCAGATTTCCTGTCCTGCCCCAGCCCATAGTTTTTATTTGCTAGTTCTCACTAAGATATGAGAACAGCCAACAGCCAACAGCAAAGTCTAAGGAAGTAAACAAGGAGAAGACCATTCTCCTGGATGTCCCTCCCTAACCAGTGCTGGCATCCTTGTAGCTAACAGTCACAATAAATTTACCCACACATATCTTTTACATAATTTATTCTTGGACCCCTGTAAATGCTTCATGACAACAGTATCATACAGTTTCTGGATCAATGACCCCATGTGCCAATGTGCTGGGGGCCACCCAGTCACAAAGCACCTTAGCAGAACAGGCCTTGGGGTCCTGCTCGACACTCAGTTGGCCATAAGCCATCAATTTGCCCTTGCCACAAAGATAGCCAATGGTATCCTAGGCTGCATTAGGCACATCAGTATTGCCAGCAGGTTGAGAGAGTTGATCCTTTCTCTCCACTCAGCACTGGGGAGGCCACAGCTGGAGAGTTGTGTCCAGTTTTGGGATCCTCAGTATGAGAAAGAAACGAATGTACTGGAGAGAGTCCAACAAAGGGCCACAAGGGCGACGAAGGAATTTTTATTTTTTTATTTTTAGAATGGTAGGGGTTGGAATGGACCTTTAGAGATCATCCAGTCCAACCCCCCTGCAGAAGCAGGTTCACCTAGTTCAGGTCGCATAGGAACACGTTGAGGCAGGTCAGGCTGAGGGAGCTGGGACAGTTCAGCCTGGAGAAGACTAAGAAATGTACATAAATACCTGAAGGGAAGATAGAGAGGTTTCTTCTCAACGTCAAGAAACATTTTTTTTCATTGTGACGAAGCACTGGAACAGGTTGCCCAAAGAGGAGTCTCCATCCTTGGAGATACTCAAAAGCCATCTGGACACAGACGGGCAGAGGGGCTGCACAAGGTGACCTCCAGAGGCCTCTGCCAGCCTTAGTCAGCCTGTAATTCTGTGCAAAAAGTTCCTCCAGCAAACGATGTGTTGTTTTAAAATATTACACTCCTGAGTTCCCCAGTTCAAGACTGAGAGAGGACTTAGAATCATAGAATTGTTTCAACTGGAAGAGAACTTTAAGATCATCCATCCCAGCCTTTGTCTCAGCCCTATCAATCACTAGACCATTTCCCTAAGTGCAACATCCAACTGTCTCTGAAACATCTCCAGGGACGGTGACTTCAGCACCTCTCTGGGCAGCCTATTCCAATCCCTGACAACCCTTGCAGGAAAGAAATTTCTCCTCGTGTCCAGTCTGAACTTCCCCTGATGCCACTTGAGTCCATTTCTTCTTGTTCTATTGCTTGTCACTAGGGAGAACAGACGAGCCTCTCCTCACTACAGCTTCTTTTCAGGTACTTGTAGAGATAAGGTCTCCCTGAGCCTTCTTTTCTGCAGGCTAAACAACCCCGGATCCCTCAGCCGTTCCTCATATGAGATGTGCTCCAAATCCTTTACTAGCTTGGCGGCCTGCCTTTGGATCCTCTCCAGCACCTCAATGTCCAATGTAGAGAGGGGCCCAAAACTGGACACAGTATTTGAGGTGCAGCCTCACTAAAGCCCTGTACAGGGGAATGGTTACCTCCCTGCTTGTGCTGACAAAGAGTACATCTGAAGAGTCCAGTGCAGGGCTACCAAGATGAAGAGGAGACTGGGACAACTCTCTTACAAGGAACGGCTGGAAGTTCTGGGGCTGTTTAGGCTGAGGAGACTGAGGAGGGATCTTACCAACACATAAATACTTAAAGAGTGGGTGTTGAGAGGTTGGAGCCACTCTTTTCTGCAGTGCCCAGTGACAGGACAAGAAGTAACTGTCACAAGCTGCAACACAGGAAGTTCTACTTGAGGAAAAACTAAGGTCTGCACAAGATGAAGCTGAGATCAAGTGTGGTTGGATGATGAGTCAGTGGCAGAGTAAAGTTCTCCATCTCCTTTGGCACTGGTCAAGGGTGTACGGTGACACAGGTCACTGGTCCTCCCTCGCTCCTCTCCTCCCTAACACATTGCTTGCCTCTCAGTCATAAAAAGCTGAATTGACAGGCGAGGAGAGGATTAACCTTTGTCACCTGTGTAGGCTGTTGCGTACAAATATTTCTCTCCAAAACATCAAGTAATAAATGAGTCTTCATCTTTGTCAAACACCTTGAAGTCCATTTGCCATGTCTCTCCAAAGGCAGCACAGCAGGGCAAGGCAGTGTGTGAAATACTGGAGGACTATAAATCTCTCCAACACTGTACGGGCATTTTACAGCTTGCAGTTTTCACTGAGAAGTGGCTGTAAATAATGGAGGGGGAAATCTGCCACCTGTCTCCAAGAGAGGATTTATTTGGGTGTAAGTGCTATAGATCTTCATATGTATGCTGCTGCTGTAAATAAGCAAAGTTTAAGCAGTGACCAGGGTCTCTCTCCCTCCCTCCCTTGCTCTTTCTCTTGTTTCACCTGTTTGTTCCCTTGTTTCCCTGCTGTTACAGATTATATCTCCCTCCTGAGGTGGGCATATGCCTGGAGAATCACCAGAGGAGGAAGAAAGCGGGTTATTGTATATACATTTTGTTTTCACATTCAATCCATGCAAAGCATTTGAGGGGAAGAGAAGCTGATAGTCAGGATTCAGGACCCGCTCCTATGTACTCTTCAAATGCTCCTTTGAGTTCTTGGTTCAGGATTTTAATGATGGTGTTGCTCTTACGCAGAAGCATATGGTTTACTCCAGCCTTTGCCATTGTTGCAGTGCAGTGGGCCCCTGTTTCAAGTTACTGTGCTCAGGGAGCTGCTGAGACTATCTGGAGAGAAGTTTACTCTTTGAAGACCTCCTCAGACACTGAAGCTGCTCATCCATGGAACTTGCTAGGGACACTCCTGTGCTGTGACATTCACATTGGCTGCCATAACCAAGAGGCTTTGCAAAGGACTGACACTGTCAGGACACATCACGGAGACCTATCCCTCACATGTATGGGGCCAAGTTGCAAGGAAAATCCATGCATCTGTAGCTTCACTTGTAGGGATGGTGAAGGACCCAGAGAAGTCACTCCTGATGGACATAGTGAAGCAGCCCTCAAAGGGACTGCTGGTGCAACATTTGATTTCCATGAGCAACACACAGACCAGCTGGTTGTTGTCCCCTGAAACCATGATCCAAGCAGAAGGTGACCTATTTCTTAGGTTATGTCTGAGAGCAGAGAAGCAGATCTTGGACTACCTAGCTACAGACCACAAAAGGCTGCCCTCAGGCTGTGTGTGATGTGTTAGAAAAAGAGCACATGGCCTGTGGGTTTTGCTCTTAAGAGAAGGTGTCTGTGCTGGCAGGGTTGCAAGAAACAAACTCACCTGAAGCTACCAGTCACTGACAGTCCAGAAGGACCTTTCTTCCACACCTGTTTCCACATGTTCCCCCAGAGGCTCCCCAAACTCCTTTCACACTCCAGAAGAGGAAATGCAAATGCACAGTCAGAGCCTCCCAGACATTTGGAGGCCCATCTGATCCATTTGCAGCTCTTATCATGCCAGGAAGAATGGAGAAATCATATCAGTAACAAAAATAGTCACCCCACTGATGTGGGGTGTGAGCAGATGTCCACTCCCTTTAACCTGGAACTGCATACACATGCTATAAAAAGGCAGACCCAATTCAAAACAGCCTGTAGCAATCTCTGTGGTGCAATACTAAGTGCTGACCTTCCCTTGTCCTTCAGTATCTTTATAAATTCTACCCTCCCTTCCTGCCTGCGCAGTATCTCACTGAAATCAGAGGAGAAACAAAGAGCCGAGGACAAGGAGACCCGCATCCCGCAACAAAGAGCTATGCTATTTCTTCAGGAGATCCCCATAGCGCGATTAGCATCTCTTTACACCAACATCATCTCTCCTTCTTTTGTGTCCCCAGAGGAAGATAAAATTGTCACTAAGCACCAGAGAATGAAGCTTGATGAATACTGAACAGACATTCACGTGCAATCTGGGTTGGGCTGGTCCCGGACAGGGACTGATGGGCGACTGTTCTTAATTAACATTTTCAGAAGCTGGGATGAGAAGGAGTATCAGGAGTCAGAGCTGCAAGAGGAGTACAGGGGAAACATGGCTGACATTAATAAGGAAGGACAAGTGGTATTGTCTGAAAAGAGGCCACAAATCCCATGCCAGGACACATGTCCTACTCCCCTCTGCTCCCACAGACTCAAAGCAAAAATGGTCTCAGGGTGGTCAACATGGGTAATGGGACACAGCTCTGCCCAGGGCACCCTTCTGGGCTACCACACCATGCATTACTCTAGCCGTAAGTTTGGGTGAGGAGTTGTGGCTTCACCTTGTTCTTTGTAGAGGCAAGGAGCTCCCAGTCATCTTTGTCTTCTTCCATGTCTTCATAGAGCAGAAAACCTTCCAAGAATTTCTTTTGCTAACTTTCTTCTGTGTCCCCTGGCTTTGGTTTGTTTGTTTGCTTGTTTTTAAAACCCAACAACTCTCACAAATGTGCTAAAGGAAGTTGATTTTCTGAAATGCTGCTGCTGAAAATAAATTTTTAGTCAGTTTGTGGGCAGCTTGGCCTCTGTCTTGTCCCTTCCCAGTGACTCACATCGATGTTTCCTATAGTGGCTTGCTGTCCTCTGTGTAAGCACTCTGAATGACTGGAGCAAAAAGGCTCAATTACTGATGGATTCTGCTACAGGTATTGAGAAATTACAGTGGTTTAAATTGCTGCCCAGCAACTAGGAGCTAAATCACAGTGCTTCAGCACTCCTGGCAATTGCTGTTTCTCCATTCACATGCCAGGAACAGATGAGTCCAAACAAATTGGAAGGAGGAGATGCATAGAAGAGCCATGGAGTACCTTAGTGACAGGTTCTAGCCCTCTCATCTCATGATGTCTCCATTGAACCCCAATTACATCATGCTTACAAGTCTATTAGAGGTGAATTTGGATAGGTCTCTTTCTGGTTCCAAAGGGACGTGCAGTTTAATGGTATTTGGCCGTCTCATGTGCGTGAGGAAATACAACTTTAGGACTAATTTAGGAGGTCCATCTGGAGCTTCTCCACAAGGGTGATTTACCTATGGGAACCAAGTAGGCTCAGGGTCTCAAAGCTGTTTGTCCGTCAGCTCACCAGTCAATACTGCTTCTCTCTGGTCTCCATGTCCTCAAATTCATCTTGTATATAAGTCTGGGGCCTATAAATGCATTGTATATGTCTTCTGCTGCTTGTGGGCTGAGACTTCCCACTTCTGTGGTGCTCCCCTGGTGTGAGTAGCTTTGGGAAAGATTTAGAGAAAGGTAAAAATACCAAGCAAGCATTAGAACTGCAGCTGTGTGTGGAACAATCAAACAAGCTAAGTGCAAGATTTGGTGAACTGGTAACCAAAGTGTGAGAAAGGTCTGCAGAGACTGTGAGGTGGAAGGAAGGGAGGAACTGTTGTCAGTTATTTTTCTGTTCCTTGCAATGGAAGGAGGCATCAAATCAAACTGTAGGTGACAGACTGGAAATAATAACAGAATCACAGAAAGGGGCTAGAAAGGACCTCTAAAGATTGTCCAGCCCAATCCCCTGCTGAAGGAGGTTCGCCTCAAACAGGGCACAGAAACACGTTCAGGTGGGTTTGAAAACCTCCAAAGAAGGAGAGTCCTCACCGTCCCTGGACAGCCTGTACCAGAGCTCCTTCCTCTGAACAACACCTTAGTCCTACAGGAAGGCTACTGATGTCTTCACTTCTCTGCATCAGGTGGGATTTCCTGAACCCTGCTGTTAGAGGGGACTTTTGGCTTGCAGGTCAAAAGCATGTGTGACACTCAACACCCTGAAATCTTGGTGTGACTTGCTCTGGCACAGTGATCCAAAGGAGCACCAAAGCTTTTCTCAAACTGGCCTTCATGGTGTCTTAGCCTAGGTTGTGGCCCCACAAAACACATCTTCTCCTTCTCTGCTGGCAGTGCCAACAATATTTCTCTAAAAGGTGATCTAAAGGTGATCCCCTGTGAGTGGGATTGAGGCAGAGAGCCAAAGTGGTGCCAGCAGTCTACAAACACGCTGCCTTCTCTGGATAAAGACAAAGATCTTCAATCTCCTGAGCTGTCGATAGAGTGCTTTTCAGAAGCACTAAATTCTTGCTAAAACTTGAACATGAAAACATAAAAATAAAAACACAGTGTAAAAACACACACAATAAAAATATAATACCAAATATATCACTTAACTAAAACCGCTGACCCAGCGGCTTTGATGTTAATGCATTGTCTGTAACAACGTGGCATTCCAGCTGAATACTAACCGGCTGCAGAGCCTCAGCCCAGCCTGGCTTCTGAGGTTTCTGATTTTACTACCCTGATTTCTGCAGTCAGGCAACATCTCCTGGGGTTTATTAGGTCTCCTCCCCTGCCACGATCAACTAAGAGCTGTTTTCACTTTCTCTCCAGTGTTAATTAAAGCTGGGGTGGAATAACCCCCAGAAGACTCATCAGAGGAGGAGGAGGAGGAAGAGGAAAACTGAACCCAGCATGATGGCAGGGTTTGACCAGAAGAGAGCTGTGTTAACAAGAGCCCAATGGATGTGAGAGGGATGAACAGTCAGTGAGGAAGGCAGGAACAGATGGTACCCAGCTACATGCAGCGTGGCTCCTGGGGTCTGCAGGATATGCAGAGGTTTCTGCTAACTGTACAAGCTGCCTCGTGCCTAACAACAGCAACAGACACAGACTCTGAGGAGCCATCTCTACCTATTCCTGTATTCATGGCAAGGAGACACCACAAAGGAGATTTCTCCCTGTCCAGTCCTCCCATGCTGCTAGCATGGGGACAGACAGAAGTAATTTACTCCTGGGGTATTCCTGTGCAGTTCTGATGTAAAAGTGGCAACTCTGTACAGTTATTCAATGCCTAGCTGCAGGAGAAAGGCTGAGTGAAATCCTGGCACAAGGCAAGACAAAAGGGGAGCCTCGAGTTAGGGACAGTTTTGAACTCTGAAACCTGGAGACACATCCTTTGTCCTGTACTGGAAGATGTACTAGTTACTCCAAAAGATTGAAGACCTCTTGTTGATGGAAAGCCCGGTGTGATTGAGCCCAGCATTTTAGTCTCATCTGCTGTGGTCAATGCTGGCCACTGCCAGCCAAAGAACAAGGGACAAGAGTAAAGATGCCCTCTTTACTGTTTAATCAAACATACACTACAATAGTAGTTGAGGGACAGGAACTAGGGCAGGACACAAGCTGAAGGGCTTAACCCTGGAGACTTTCACTGAGGACAACCTAAAGATGCTGTTTCAACTACAGCTGAAAGTGCCAGTCCCAGAGACTGATGACCCTAGGCATCCCTGACCCAGCTTATGCTGCTTGCTGAGACAGCAGTTGCCAAACAGACAGCTGGGGACAGCTTCCATCATGAGCTCATGTATCCACAACATGAGCAGATCCAGCCATGCTCTGTCCTGGGATTTAAAAAGGTGGAGTCATGTGAAAAGTAATCCAAATTTTTCATTCCCGGAAGGTCATGGTGACCATTCTCTCTTCAAAGGGTAGTATCCCATCTGTGCATTGCTGCTTCACGCTGCAGAAGGCAGGGGGTTCCTCTTCTATCCCTGCCTTAGCCAACATTTACTTCCACATTCAAGCCTCTTCCAAAATACACTTTTATTCTCTAACATAAATCCTAAGACAAGCACCATCAAAACTGTCACTATGTTCTGTGACTGGGCTGCAGCTCCCTGGAACTTCTTCCTTGGCCAGTTCCCTATTGCTGGAAGGAGGACGTGTCCTTCACTTCTCCAGCCTCATATCCTCCTCCTGCCTTGGTGCAGATGGTAGTGCTGGGTTGAGGCCCATGGTGAGCAGATGGAAATGTGCTCACTTTCTTTAATCACATGGCAGAGAATAAGAGTAAAGCTGCAGCTGAGACTTGTGTTGGCAGCAGTGTGACTTCTTCCCAGCTCTCTGGGAAGTCTGGACGCCCAGCATGGCTGGCCAGTGGGAAAAGGAAGGCACTAGTTAGCTGAGATAAAGAAAATCTATTCTGAGTCAGGGGAGAAAGTGTCCTACTTGACCTACTAGAATGAGAAAGCAAGCTAAGAAGGGACTAGAGCAGCCAAGGAGAAACCTAAACATTACATACAAAATTGATAGACTGTTTTGGGAATATTTTGGCAACTTGCTCATCATTGCAAGTCGCTCTTGCTATAATCTAGGTTTTGGCCTTAAGTGATGCAACCTACAGCAAGCTTCTCTCTCATGCTATGACACAATGTGCTTAAAATCTGTGTAAAACAGTTTCAGTCCTCCAGGCATCCCAAAGCATTGAGTGCTGCTGCTGCTGCTTCTCAGCAAGGGGTATGATGGGGCACAGAGGAGGAGAAATGTTTCCCAGTAATGAGTGGTGAGTAGGGAAGCTCCTTTAGTATGTGGATCTGCCTACTCACTGGTGTCATAGAGCAGGAGAGAGACTCCCAACAGTCTCCCATCCAGGCTGTGATGCTTGCCTGCCTCTCGCCTAGTCCTGGATCCAGTACTGCTTCCTGCAGCAGCTCCTGGAGCTGTGGTCCCACTCCACAGCCCACGTGCCTCCTACAGCTGCAGAGGATTGAGATGACCACCTCCTCTCTGCTCTCTCACTCCCATTAGAAGTCTGAGAGGAGCTCCCTGGAGGGCTTCAGCTTACCTTGCCATGTGTTGTCTGCAGTGTCTTGCATTGGAAGCACTGGAATGTTGGAGCCCTGGCACAGGCTTCCCAAGGAAGATGTTAAGTCTCCTTCTCTGGAGGTTTCCAAATCTGCCTGGATGTGTTCCCATGTGACCTGATCTAGGTGGACCTGCTTGAGGGTGGTGAGAGGTGGACTAGATGATCTTTAGAAGTCCCTTCCAACCCCTACCATTCTGTGATTCTGTGAAGTACTCGCTAGTTTTAATTAAGGCTTTGAGGATCCAAGTCAGGCAGAAAGAAGAGAAAATGCTAAGAACAGCTAATTTCTTAAACTGCTCTCTGGCACCTTTTTAAACTTACCTCATGTAGCAAATTAAAAATGCTAATAGATGGCCAATAAAAAAAAAAAAAAACCAAACCCTTTTCTTCTTTGTAATTTCAGTGAGCTGAGTGGCTCTGTGCATCAATTAGTGGTGGGAAATTAGATTTTCTCCACTGGGGAAGGACCGAGGTAGAGGCACAAATCCACAGGCTGACTTTTGAAACGGTTCAGTCCAGAATGCCTTCAGCAAACACACATGGGGCTACGCTGAGCTGCCCCTCTCAATTTTATAACACCTACAGGCTTATTACTCCTTGTTATCTTTTCTCTCAAGGCAGAATGTAAGTCTGGACACTCAGATGGAGATAAGACTTGGAGCAAGCAAGCTCTTTTGTTTTTCAGAGGGCTTGTTCTCATCTGAGCCCCACTTTAACAACAGTAATTAAAAGAAAATCAGAACAGGGACATGTAGGTGCTACCCTTGTTTTTCCTTAACTTGTCTTTGCAGAGATGCTGTTATGTTTCCCAGCCGCTTGCCAGCAGCACTCGTGGCCGCAGTAATCTCAGCTTGTGCTAAGCTGGGATCATAACAGCTTTTTGAGTTTAGAGAGCAAGTGGGCTTTGAAGGCCTTGCGGATCTTAGGGGTTAAGACATGGGGTAAACCTGAGTTCTCCCCCACTCACTCTCTGTCACGACAGGATTGCAAATGAAAAATATATATCCTCTCTTGCTCCTATCAGAGACCTGAGTACCAGGCTTCTGGTGGCCAAATAATCATTATATTAGTCAAGTCCAGAGAGCTTTGAAGGAAGGACAGACACTGCTGAACACTGAACAGTTTATCCAAAGCAAGACAACTACGAGAACGGGAAAGGCAAGGGACACCAGCTGAAGGCCCTGGGTCACATATAACTGCCTCAGATACGAGTGAATCAGAGGACAGATAGACCTTGGATCCCCATGCTCAGAAGACTGCCCAAACATCAGGTTGACTATGAGACATATGAAAAGGCTTGCAGTCCCCTGAATCCTCCAGATCATTCATCGTTAGCGTGTGATTGCTCCTGGAGAAAGAAGGGGAACTATGCTATTTCTACTGAAGAACACGAGCTTATGCTCTTCTTGCACCAATGTTTACACCTGTTTCAGTCTTGTCTCCCAGTTGTCTTTTTTCCAGAACTACCTAGCAGTGATCTGCATCTTGGACGTTTTGGCCCAAGACAAGCACTCAGTTAAATACACAATCCCAGCATATTGATTTTACAGGTCAGCTGGAACACCTTAGAGGTAAAAAGTCCAGGGAGCCTGAAAGAGGTCATGGACGGCATCACAGTCACACAATTTGGCCCATATCCAGTGGCTCTGCACTTAAAAGCTTTCAGCCAACTAAAAGCCACCTTTGAGCACCAGGAAAGTCTGAATAATAACTCTTGAGCATGGTTAATGAAGCTTCTGGGTTTGATGTATTTCAGCCAGATCACATGTTCCTTCTCCTTCCACCCTCCCATCGCAGCAGCAGAGCAGATGGGAAAGGATGAGAAAATCGCAAGTGGAAGTTTCTAGTTTCCTTCTGAAATTGTCTTGACTTTTACGTCCCTTGAGGGCTATGTGAGTTTGTCACACAGCAGGCGCAGCCAAATGAACAGTGACACCTCTGTAATTGCACAGGGCAGGGGATGCTGTTTGTTGAGAGCAGGAGGAGAGGACAGTGAGTTCCCAGTGGTCCATGACCTGCTTCTTCCACCATCATAGCAAGAGAAGATAGAGTGGAGATATAAGATAGCATTGGAGGTCCTGGAGGAGCAGAGAATGTTCTGAGCAGCAGCTGGGGTTTGAGCTCAGCTATCACACACCAGGTGCTTCATGGGATTTGAAGGATGTTGTGGTCAGGGAGCCTCTGTGCAGTAACATAAGGCAGGAGAAAAATCTGTGTGGCTGGGAAGACAGGCTGTTCCTTCTGCAGGGCAACGTTAATGCAAGGGAAGGGCTGCAGCTGGTTCCCCAGTTGGGTACAGGCAGATTTGCAGCCACTAGTTCCCAGGGTAGAGTGAAGGAAAACTGTTCAGATTTGGGATGTCAAATATTTCTTCTCCTCCTGACCATAAGACAGGACTAACCTCTCTGCACTTGAAATCCCCCAGATTCAGTGTAGCACACCAAACACTACCTAAGGGCAGGTCTCCATGAGAGCAAATCTAGCTTCCAATGGAATGACACCATTGTTTTTCTTAAGTTTTGTATTAAACATGCTTTAGGCTCACCACTAGCTTCTTTACATTCACAGATACATAAGGAAGAATGAAGGGCAGGTCTGTAGCTCCAGTTGTGCCCAGTAGAAGAGACAGAAAATTGGACCTTTATGATCTGCATGCCAGCAAACAATGGCTGGATAGTGATGGCATTTTCCAGTACTGGAGAGCAGAACCATGTGCAGTCAAGCCATTTTTTTTCAAATAGTTTTGAAGATTCATCTTCATTCATGGTAGGACATGGTGCTCTGGCTAGATGTCAATGGCTATGCATGGATAGCTTTACAGTGGTAGGTGCTGTCTAGATACTTATTTCTGGGCACTTGCAGACAGAAGCTGTCTCAGGAGACATGGGTTTGATTTCTAGAGCCTGAGCTTTTCATCTGTCACCACTCTCCAACCCTACACAGCAACACAACTGTCACAGCCACAAGGGCCATTTTGTCTAGCTAGACATCCTGGGCAGGACAACCTTCTATGGTGCTTAAAGTACTGTCCTTTTCCCTTGCAGAGAATCACTGCCTGAAACTCCTTGAGAAGGTTATCTCTCACTGATTCCCTGGTGAGAAACGGTTGCACTGCAAGCATACCATAGCTGGGCTATCAGCAGCTGCAGCTGAGAGCCCAAGGACCAGTGCCCAGAGAGGAGAGGACCATGATGCCCTAAGAAGTGTCCATAAGGAGCTAGAACCAAGACACTCGGGGCTATAATGTTTTTATCTTACACAAACATTGAATTAAATTGAATACAAAGAAGGAGAAAAAGAGATTTACATCTTCCACATTCCGTTGGCCTGAGACACAAACTTAATTAGAAAGACTGGAATGTCATCATCTCCTGACGGAGGGTGAGCATCTTTTTTGGAGGCTCTCACTGACCAAATAAAGGTGATCCACTGTTTCTTAAATTACAATGTTTAAATGATTGTAAAGAGTGGGAAAATGACACTGTGGGGGAAAAAAACCCCTAAACTAATCCTCTGCTCGTCTTCTAGTCCATTTGGGAAAAATTATTGGCCTGTCCTAGCCTTAGCTAGTTTGTGCAGGTTTGTCAGGGAATCCCAGACCCAACTGTGCTTTTGCAGCCATGGAAAGCCCTGGGGAGAGTTGGAGGCACAGCATCTCTGAGCCGAGTGGCTCCCGGCTGTAGCAGCAGCTGCACGCAGGGTAGAGAGCATATGGAGGAACACAGGTCAATGCCTCTTGGTGCCTGCCTCAGCTGCGCAGAGCATAAGCTGAGCAGAGCCGCAGTGACAAGCAATGATCTTGTACTAGTAGATGCTGATATCCCCAAGAGGCCTGTGAATTTTGCAAGTAATTATTTAATCTAGCAGATGATGAGCTGTCTGGCAATGCCTTGATCTTTCTAATGGTGTAGGTGGTACCCGTTCTTGCAGGGTACAGGGCTGTGATTCCCAATTGGTGACCTAGTGTCCACAGCACGGCAAGGAAATCACAGCACAAGACCTGCGGTTGTCCTCAGGAACTGTACAAGTCAGTATTTCTTTCTCAGGGGTACAAACAGCCTTAAAACATCTTGCCTTCATCGTGGGACAAGAGCCAAGGTCAGACTGTTCCCATGGAGCAGCCAGGTCACAGCAACATGTTTGTGCAGTGTTTTTTGTTTTATGTTCCAGCTCTGCTCCACTCTCTGCAGCATCTTCCACAGCATGGGGAGGGTGTGTGCAGAACAGAAAATTGGGAGAGTGTGAAGTATAAGATGAAAAGCAAAAACAAGGTGGAAAACAAGGTGGATAAAAGAGATGGAGCATGTATTAGGAGGCTAGGGAATGGAAATAGCTCTGGGGCTGGAAGCTTGATTTAGGGAGATATAAGATTTGGGGAAAAGGAAAGATGGAGATGGAAGGCAAGAGGCTGGATGTGTAGGATAACCTCCAGAGCTCTGTGGCAGTTTGCATTGTCTAAGGCCTGCTCCTATGAGTCAAAATACTTGAAAGCAAATATACAGGGAACAACCAGACAGTGGTGAGGGAAAACATAGGAGATGAAAGTTGAGGACTTCTCCAGAATTGCTTGATCCTGCCTCAGAGGGAGGGAGAGAGGGAGAGACTAGATTACTCCATGAGATACCTTTATGATCCCAGGTCATGCAGATCTGACAGGAACTCCTGGCTTTTAGGCAGCTTGGAGAAGGATATGATATGCAATCTCCATGAATAGATTTGTATTTAGAGACAGAAGAGCCCTTTCTCCTAAGTGGACTCTACTGGAGGGGACCTGTCAATCTCCAGGCTAGTTGAGGTGAGAGCAGTTGTGTCTGACCATAGCAGGGGGATAGCATGGCACAATCTCTGGAGCACCGTGGTGTAACAAGGCAGAGCCTGTGAGCTACTGGCCTCCTTTCATTGTCTGGCTGTGCCAAAGCTTTGTAGAGCTCAGCCCTTGTTGTGCTTTTGTGACACAGGCAGTAGGAACTGCGTGAGCCACCCTCAAGTACCTTATGAAGTTACTGACGTTGTTCCCCTAGGGCTGTCAAACAGCCACCCAGTGAATCTCATGGCAGTGGGGGAAGGCTGTGACAGCACTGGTAGTGCAGTATCTCCTGCTCCATGTTGTCTGAAGAAATTTTGAGATATAGAGGCAGACTAACTTTGGGCAAGGTTCAGCTTGACCCCTCTCCAGGCCACTCCGGAACACTCCCTTAGAGATGACTGATTCCGATTTGCCTTCATGACAAGTCAGCCCCTGATCCCTGGTATCCAGTCAGTTTGTAAAGAGAGCTAGTCACAGGTGTATGCCAATGCAGGAACCTAGTCTGGACATGGCCATGAGACAAGGAGCTCTTTTCAGAGAGGTGTCAAGCTGAACAACACAGACAAGATCCTTCCAAGGAAGGCTGAGGGTACCTCTAGGGTTGTGACCTAACTAGGACAGCCTTCTGCCCGACAGCAGTGGTCTCTCTGCCCCAGAATGGCCCACAAAGAACAATCTCCTCCCAGATGAACCCCATTAAACCATCAATTTCTTAGTTTCCCCTCATTTACTGAGATCAATGACCCCTTAGCTCTGCTTTCCTCCATACATTTCCTGCTTCTTCCAAATGTGGAGCAGTTAATTGCTGTTCACTGTTCATCCTAATGTTTCCTCCCTCACTCACTTTCTCTCTCTCCTGTAATTTACTGGCATTTCCTAAGCACGTTTAGGCTATGTTGGCAGCTGGATTCTGTGATAAGGTTTTTTGACATCTAGTGATTGTTGGTCGATAACATTTCTATCCCATAATGAACAGAGGAGGGGGAACAGGGAGGGGAAGAGCAGAGAAGGAGCGATCTTCAACAGTTAGGAGATGAGATCATTATCTCTTGGAAATATGGGAAAGGCAAAAGTGAGAGCAGAGAGGCGAGGCTGTCATCACAACTGAGAACAACCTAATAATTGACTTTCACGGGGCAGGCGTTGCTGGTACACACGCAGGTGCTTCAGATGCTTTCTGCTCTCCTGGGTCCAACCATAGGTCACTTTGGGGAGAGAGTCTGATTACATTGCAGGAGATGTAACTAGGGAGGGGTCTTGTTTTCCTTCCAGACATCAGTTCGGCTTGCTGTTGTCTTGGGCCTTGTTGTGTGCTCCTGGGTGCTGGTGGGCAGCTAGCTCGCTGCTGGGAGCGTAAATGAGCCTTTTCTCCTAGCTCACTGGGGGACTCCATCTCCATTTGTCTCCCTCTCTCTTTGATCGAATTTAAGGCCACATCTGCACCAACAGAGCTGTGCTTGCAAATCCCAGCCTGGACGGTGAGCTCAGTGTAGGCTGAGGCAACAGGGTGTGAAGCTCTTTGTGTCTAGGCACCATTCAAGCAAAACAAGCCTGATAAAAGTCAGGATTTGTGTACTTGGTTTGTCAAGACCAAGCTGTGCCTGAGCAGAAATGGCAAATCTTCAGAGTCCTCCACAGTGTGATGTGGACTTGCTGTTTAGAGTCTGTCCTGGCTCAGCTCTCAGCACTGTGTTGCAAGATGGACATGCTCTAAACAGGTTGAATGCTCCTAGATGCAAATGCTGTCTCTGATGAAGAGGTCAAAGCATTTAACATAATTGCTCTTCTGTGACCTGGAACCATAGATAAGGAGTTTTGTTCTGTCTGTGACACAGGCATTTTGTGTGGAATTGGCACGAGGACTCTCTTAGTCTTTATTTTGCCTTTCAAACTGCAAAATGATGATGCTTCACGGTCAGGATGTTCCTCTGGCCAAGTGCTGTCTATTCCCTGCCTGTCTGGAACACCAGAGTCTTCTCCTGAGCTCCCAGGCTGATATTTTTTTCAGCAAATATCAAAGCTAGAGATGCCTTCATAACACTGGGCTTATAGTATGGGTCTCATGCTACTGTTTGAGCCTTTCTGAGCACTAATCCACGCCTGTAGCACTTTGGGATGTATAAGCTGAAACTGCAGCAGCATCTTGGACTAAACAAGGAGGTGCCACCCCTCTGGGAAGTGCACGGTGCTTGAATGTGCACGTGGACAGATGTGAGATGAGAAAACACACTGCTCCTGGATTCCATGGCCAGTTGGATTTTCATGTGGAAGGCATTAGGTGGCATATATAGCACACAGAGATTCACCACACAGCTGGGCATCTACCTGTCACTGGCTAATGGCATTGCAGCCTTTTACAGTCACAAAATTAGTGACAGAGTTACAGCCATGGAACTACTTGCTGCTAAGCAAGTCCCAGAGCAGCAGATTGCTGGTAGCATGGAAGATATACAAAGGAAACACCACTACATGCTTGTCCCACTCTATGTGTTTGAGGTGGGTACTCCTGGCTGCTATCAGGGACTTCTGACTAGCTTCACCAGTATTGACATCTTTAGCATCCACCCTCTGATATGCATCTCCATTGACTACAGAGAGGGCTGAAAGCAATGATACATCTTGTCAAGGAGATGAGCTGTAGTGCAGATTGGGTGATGCTGGATGTGGGTTTCTTCTGCCTGACTATTTTAATCACTGCAGCCTAAATAATGCTTATCTCTGCTTCTCCCCATGAGCTAGCTCCATCCTGCCCCAAATTTCTACCAAAGACAAGGGTCAGAACCAGCCTCCTCCTCCCAAATTTGTCCTCTGCCACTTCCCACTAGTGAAAATTTTGAGAAACGGACAAGAGACAAGGCACATATGGCCATACCCTATCTGGTCTGTCAGTATGGTATCTTTGCCCTTAATAGCTCTTGATGGCATATTTTTTTTTCCACTCATGTTGCTTTGTTGCTTTTGGAAACAGTCAGAACTCTTGTCTTCTGCAAGATCTGTTAGCAACAAGCTCAACGATTTAAACACATATTGAGGGTGGGGGGAAAAAAAAAAACACCAAACAAAACACTCTTTGTGTTCGTTTTAAGCCTGTTGCATGGTGAATTTCCTGGATGCCTCTTTGCCCTTGCCTTGTAAGCAACAGCAAAGAGAAATACTTCATTTACTACCTTCTTTTAACCTGTCAGGCTTCTCTCAACATCTCCATTCAGCTCTTTTCTCCTGAGCTGCAGAATCCTAACCAATTTAGTCACTTTGTGCCCAGAACTGTTCTGTGCCTCTAATCACTGTTGTCACCTTTCCCTCTGCTGTTCCCAGCTCCGTGTCTTGTCTGAGACAGAGATCGAGGCCACAGAAGTCAAATCTGAGATGCGGCTTCACCACGGTCCACGCAATCGCAGAGCCAGCATCTCCATTCCTCTCCTAACAAGGCAGAACTCTGTTTGCTGCTTTGACTGCTAATGAACAGGAAGCCAAGACTTTTGTAAACCTCTCCACACCAAACCCACTGTCAGGAGGATAACAGCTTGTTCCCTGTTGGATATCTCTGTGTGCACTTCTTGGTTTTTCTCTGGCTGCATAACTCTGCATCTGCACAAGCCACAGTAAGAGCCGGCAGAGCTACAGGCTGTACATCGCAACTCTCATAACTGACCCAAGCCGTGCTATGCAAGCAATAACTTAATTCAAGCTGCAGGGTTTCTGCACCCCAAATCAGGCAGGGTAAGGTAGGACAGAGCTCTCTTTAAATTAGTAAAATATTAATGTCTACTGATTCCTGAGCTGTTTTTTCAGGTGATCTTAAGACACACCCTTTCCTCCTCTTCCTTCTCCCATTGCTCTTTAATTTGATCCCTCATGTATTTGGTCAAGGAAAGGGAGCATCCCATATGTTCTTACCAGACACTCCAGATAAAATTAATGGGATTTCAGGCTGACAGGACTCAGAAAAGGATATTTTATCTGACTGAGAGACATAACCACATGCACCAGACTAATGAAGAATTACCGTTGAGAAATAGAAATGAAGGAGAGGAGCTACTGGATGCTCTCTTTAGTTGTTAATATCATTCAACTTTTACAACCCCTTTCTCTCCAGATTCTGCAGATCAGCTTCAAAAGGAGTTGCAAGATCTGAAAAATGGGAGGCATTTGTGCTTTGCTATTTTAGGAATACGTTGCCCAGCTTTTCTCTACAACTAGGAAAGCGAAGACTCTACTCTTGAAACTGAAAAAAAAAAAACAAGCTGAAATTTCCTGGAAATAGCCCATTTCCACCATGGGAGAGGACTGAGGAAAAATTAATACTGTTAAATAAACTGATTAAATGGCAGAAACATTCTTGTTCCATCTGCACATCAGAATGGCAAGGAGAAAGGGAGATAACACCTGGGGAAGGATATTTCTGGAGGTGCTTGTGGGGAAGATGCTCCAGTCATGAGGCATCAGATTTTTATGTCCTCCTCAAACGGGAAAAGGAACTCAAAGGCTTTTCTTCACCGTCCTCCCAGCAGAGGGAACTATCAGTCCTTGCTGGAGACAGGTCATTTGGAAGCTGTGAGATTTTTGTAGATCTTCAGGACACATGTATGGCAGTAGCTGCAGTCTGCATTGGGACACTGAGAGTGCTGGTTTGTGTGCTGAGCTGACCGGAGATGTTTGAAAACTCACAGGACTGTTTCATCCACCTAAATTGAAGTCCACACAGAGGCCAAGCCTTGACTCATATTGAGTAGGGGGATGTTATTTCCTGCTGCCTCCTGCACCAATATGGTTTTCTCCTCGTCTCTCCACACATATCCCTCTAGGAAAGCAAAGGGAAGATAAATGCTCTGCCTCTCCTCTATCACAACCCCTGTCTGTACAAATCCTGACTGTATTTGCCATCTGATGCCCAAAGTCCTGTGGCTCTGTTTTCCTCCCACCCTGCAAGCATCACTCTAAGGAGCTAGACTGCTGCATCTATAATATAACCTGGTTTTTATTTTAGAACCACCATAAAAAGGCTAAAACCAAAAACCAACCACACAAACCCCGCAAATCTGTAAGGGAAAAGCTGTCTCTAAGGCAGCAAAGTAAAAACTCCATGAGATTCGCTGTTGCCAGAGAACCTATTCTGCCCCTTCACACCTATGCTTGTCTTTTATAGCACTCAAATTTACTGTCCTTTATAGGTCCCCATACTTCATTTAATCGAGATGGTAGATGCATAAAGAGGACAAATTAAAGTAGCCCAGATAATAATGAATTTTCCTTTTCCCAGTTTTTGCCCGCTTGACCCTGCAGGCTGAGGAATGTACTTTGAGAGCAGTGTTTTATGTGATGCTGCTGTAGCTGTGCACGCAGCCAGACACACACACAGACACACACAGACACACACAGACACACACACACAAAGGGATGCCATGGCCATGCTGCAGCCCAGGCAATGTGCCGGGGGTCTGTGGGGAGGGGAGCGGCTCCCAAAGAGTAGATTACATCTCTCTTCACAGGCACAAGAAAACAGTGAGCTTCAAGCACAGGCAAATGGTTAATGAGAGGAGGAAGCTGGCGTTTTATTGTGCAGTATAATAGAACAGCAGAGCAAAACACAATAAAAGGCAGACAGCCATATCCCCGCAACATAAACCTGGCTGAGCTTTGGAGCACTTGGGGTCTATTACACGAAGCTCCAAGGCCTGGAGAAGGCAGAGGATTTCAGGTCCATTTACTGATGTTAATCAGGCTGCTGCTAGCATCAGTTTGCCCCGTCACAGGCACCTGGCAGGCTCTCCTGTGAGTTGTCTCTCCCTGAGATATCCCTGGAGTCATCTCAGGATGACAGCCCAGTAGAGCTGGGTGGTCCTGTAGATGCCACAACAGTCATGCCCAGTCCTTTCCAGTCTGACTGACTGTTGTCATTTTTTAGCACAGCTTTTGTGCTGTCCCCAACTCTGCCTTGCACGTGTCCACATGTAGTCCAGCCCCAGCGGATCAAATCTCCCCAGACAGCTGGTACAGCCCAAGTGTGTGTGATCTCACGGTGCTCTGGCTAAAGGCTCTGCTTGGTTTGACTTCTTGTCAGCCTGATTCAGAAGATGGATAAGATTTGTTAACCAGCAAATAGCTCCAAGAAGGGGACTACAGGGCTAACATGTATGTCTAGAGCCAAGAAACTATATTGTCTTATGCCTTCTGCTTTGATGTCTTGTCATGCATGTCACACCTTAGAGAGGGAGACTCAGAAGTCTGCAATTAGGGCTCATTCGTTAGCATTCACGAGGCATATATCACCCCTGAGCTGCAGGAGCTCTGGGCTCTTTCAGACTGTGCTACTTAGCATCTCTGTGAGCAAAATTTTTTTCTGTTTTCTTTTCCCAACCTGATGTGGGTCTTCCCCCTCTTCTGACAATTCCTCCTCTGATGCTGGGCTCTAGGCTGTGCTTGGTTGCTGAGGGACCTTGACACCTCCATCAAAGATTCAGAAGAAGTCCCCAGCTGCACACAAGCTGTCAGGGCAGAGGTGACCTGTCCTGGGGAATTTGGATTTGTTTTACTGCAGGGACCTGCCCACACCTCCAGAAGCAGTGTAGATGTCATGCTCTACTCAGATAAACTTCACATCCCCAGGTATTCACAGGCTGCCTCCTTCCCCCTTCTGCCACAGAAGAGCCCCAGCTCAGGTAGGTGCTCCCCACCCATAAAAACAGCCCTCTGCTCATCTTTGCCACTATCCTCTAAACCTTCTCCACCTTCATCTTGCTGAAAGATGAGGAACAGAACCACACCCTGTGCCCCAGGCACAGGTGTACATGGCTCTATGCTGCACCATAATGGTATCAGCAGATCCTTCCTAGTAATTCCTGCATCTCTGTTTGCACTTTTCATCACCACAGTTCACCAAGCTGACAATTCACAGAGGCATCTGCAGCTGCACGGTTTTGTTCCTGAGTAACAATCCCTTGATCAGAACAAAGGAAGTGCTCTGAAAATCTAAGTAAGTCTTTTTAATATTCTTCCAGCCAGCTGATGGGGCAGCGAGAGGACTCCTGACTAACACCTGTTGCATAATATACATCAGTACAGGCTGCAGAGTCTGCTCTTTCATCCTGCTATCTCCCCATTCCCCACAGCCAGGTTTCTCATGGAAAGCAGCGTTCTTCATAAACTCATCTCTGCTCCAAGCTGCAAGGACAAACCTTCCCAGTAGGACAGAGTTTGAAATCAGTTGATGTTCTCCCATATTTTTTCCCTCCCTGGGAGCAATGAGTCCTCTACATTGGTCCAAGCATGTGTGAGTGTGCAAGAAGGGAGAGAAATGGGAACAGCAATGCTCACCATAGGAAGGTGGCTTTGCAGCAGGGCTTCTTGGAGCAAAGAGTCCCACTGGGAAGTAAGAGATGTACAAGGAGGAGACACCACTGCTCTGCAAGGCAGACATGGCATATGAAGCCCAGGAAAGAGGGGGTAAACATCCTCCAGTGCTGTCCCCAGGCATCCTTGTGGCAGCATCTCACCATGTGTTGTCCAGAGCCTGTCTTGGCACACTTCCTGCCCCATAGTAGGCTGAAATGTTGTATTAGAGAAGCACAGCTCCATATATGACACCTGAAGGGTGAAAGGAAATGGATTGGTTCTAAATCAATGAAGCATCCACTAAAAAATTCCATATCATGGATGAATGTGAATGGGAGAGTGGAGGCAAGGTTGTGGGAAAGAGCCATACAGTGGCTCAGGCATTAGCTTGCTGAAGTATCTAGAGCTGGCTGCCCTGAAGACCAGTAGTGAAAGGAAGCATGAAGCCTCAGACATGAGGATGGGGGGCAGTTCAGATGTGCCCAGATAGACAACAGTAACTAATAGGTTAACAAGGCAGAGACAAAGTCCTGCCTAAATATAACCACCCCGCTGCAGGGTGGTTAGGCCATGTCCCCAGCAGGTCACTCCGGTCCTAGCCTGACCCAGTGGCAGGGACACGAATAGCCATCCATGAGTGTTGGTGTGGAAAATATTACTAATTAAAATTTTAAAAAGGGAAAGCAAAACATCTGTACTCGGCAGCATCTGTCATTCTTGCTTCTTCAGGGCATCGTGCTTGGAAACTTTAAAATGAGAGGGTATTTTTAGTTTGAAAAAAAAATTAAAAGCGTAATTTTAAAATTAAAAAAAAACATCCAACTTTCTTTTTTTTTTTTTTTTTTTTTCCCCGTTGCTTCCTGTGCAGCTGTGGAGAAACTCTGTGAGCACCCGTGGAGGAGCTGAGTGTGGGGAGGGAGAGGAAGGGTAGGGGTGGCAGTCCCAGCTCTCTGCTTCGAGATCTGACTTGCTTCTCCAAACAGGAGAGATATCTGAGTGGGGATGAGGTCTGGCTCGAGCGCTGCCTCTGTCCCTCAGCCCGCTGATGGAGTTACGTGGGTTAACAGTAGTTTTGTTAATTAGGGCAGGGCTGGGTGGAGGCAGGGGGAAGCAAAATGGGTAACTTTAAGAAGTCTTCTCTGCTGGTATAATGGAAGCAAATAAATAGACAGATGTCCATAGCAAGACATTGTTAACTCAATTTGGTGGAAAAGACACAGGGAGGTGGAGAAGAAAGCAGTTGACACCAGCCAAGGAGAAGGTGTGCTGGTGCTGCCAGGGTGGTCACAGCCCCACAATGCTCTCCTCTTGTCCCGCCATACTCCAGTGCCATCCCAGAGCCTGGTCCTGGGCTGCCATCCGGCAGTGTCCCTGTCTGAGGCACCGTGCACTGCCCCCAGCCTCCAGACCTGTGGAAAACAGGAAACAGAATCAACTCCTGCCCAACTCCTGCCTAAGCATCATCCATCTCCTCCAAATACGCACATGCCCTTGACATCCTTTCTTTCTCCTGCCCTGTAGCTCTCACTGTCTGCTCACAGAAGCCTCATGCTTTGGGGGAGCAGGGCCACTTGCCCACAAGACAGTCCCTGACCAGTTCTGCAGATCAGTTTGATTCCTGCAGCGTCTGAGTTGAGCTAGCTGGGAAATAGCAAGGCTTTTCTAAAGGGTAGATGAATTGGTTTTGGTTTTTCTCATGAATATTTTGTAGATTATTTGACTTTTTTTAGCAGATGGTAAAATTACCCTAGGGCTTGTGTGGTTTCCTGCTTTAATCTCTGAGAGTTTTGCAGTTTTTAATTGGGAACCTGGAAGACTGTGAATGAAACAGAAATCTGGAGACACAGTTTGGAGGGATGGACCTGCAGTAAGCACAGAGGCCTAGGAGACAGGGCTGGCAGTGCGGTTTGGGCTGCTCTGTAATGCCACTGAGTGCTGCAGGATGCTGGACCAGGCAGTGAGTCTCTGTATTGTCCAGGCTGTACTGTACCCCATAGATCACTTGCTTCCATGGGTTTTACCTGTGGTGGTCATCACCTTGAGGCTCATTTCTTGATAGCTACCATGATGAAGGGCAATTATCCATCTTCGCCACCCAAGGCTAACCTAAATCTAGGGAGATCCAGGATTGATGATGGGTTTGATGCAAGGACCAGGCATAGCACAGTCTTTCCTCCACTTGTTGGCCTTTATCAGGTAGGTGCAAGAGAAATTATTTTTAGGAGCAGCCTGCAAGGTACAACTGGATTTTGTACATATTCAGGTGTCTACAGGTGCGCTGGAGCCTAAGTGCCACTGTGGAAACTCCAGAGAGATATTCTCTTCCTGGGAGCACAGAGGGGACTTGATCAGGCATCTCCTATCCTGTTTCCCTTCCAAAATCATTTTCCTTTCAGAAGCAGCATGCCTTTGCCCTGTGTCTTACCCATCACCCTTGCCATAACCGTCTTTGCAATGAATGGGCAGAGCGGGGCTGTGGAAGAGCAGTCAGGTGTCTCGGGAGTGGGTATCTTGACCATTACCACTTCCAGAAGACAAACAGAAGAGATCTGCCCCCCAAGATGCTGGAGTGCTCTGCCTTTCTGCAAGGTGCAATTTTCCTGTCTAAATCAGCAGAGAAATGAAGATGATAATTCACGGCATGGGCGATGGAGAGATGGAGGAAGAACACAGGGCAATCTGTGACTCCAGAAGCCTTTGCACTTCCCAGACAGATGGCACTTAGTAGAGGTTGCCGTCATACTGCTTGTGCTTGAAGACTGGACTTGGTTTTATGGGGGAGGGCAACTTACAGAGGCGAAGTCATAGATGCTCCCAGCCTCAAAGTCTCCCTGATGTAAGCATAGAGCTCTGCCCAGAGCCATAAGATGCAGGGACTATGCTGTACTTTGGATAGCAATCACTGGTTTGTCATTGTAGGGTCTCCTGGGAGCACATGGAGCAAGGGCAAGGCAACGTATGCAGGGACACATGGCAAGTGCTGGAGGGGAAGGGCACCAAGCTGTTCAGTCTGTTTCTCAACAGCTCACTTGGAGAGAAGCTGCTGCTCAAAGGGTTTGGGGATTATTGCTGATTTCCCAGAGAGTTTCCAGTGCTGTCTGGCCAAGGAGCCACAATATGCCAGGCATGCGTGGGCATGAGCAGAGGCAGCATGCACACGGAGCCATGGAGCTGCTACAGGGACAGGAGCGTAGCCCCACGTTGCCTCAGCTGCAGTCCATTAGCTGACCATGCTCTCTGCTCCTAAATCATTTCCTGAAGGGCTCTTTTTTTTTTTTCAACCTAAAAGAAAAAAAAAGTTAAAAAAAAAAAAAAAACAACACAACAAAACCACCCTTCAAGATGGTAGGGGGGCAAAAGAAAGAAACTGGTGAAAAGTTCAAACCCAGACTGGTGTCCTGGAGCTGCTTAATCTACCAGGACATTACCTATGTGTGCAAAAGGTAAGGTGAAGCATCAGCAAACTCTCCCCTCTGCGGGGGTGGGAGCCCAGGGACCCAGACTGAGGCTTTTGTCTTTTTTTTCCTAGTCTTTCTTTTCTTTTTTTTTCCCCTGCTTGTGACTTTTTAGCAGTCCTTAGGGGACATTCCAAGTATGTGGCCAGGCATGGAGATAGTTTAAAACACATTAAGTTCACGGACAAGGTGTCATTAGGGCTTCTTTGGAGGGGGAGAGCGGGAGGAATTATTTGAAGTTCATTTGCCCAGAGGGAGTGTTCTCTGAAGAGGAATGGTTTCGGGGCACTGCGGGTCTGTTTCAGGGTTTTTGCTCTTCCTGCAACTTTGAGGAGCTGTTTCTTTTGAAGACATGGGCTGTTATGGTACAGGACAGGACAGGGAACTGAAAGCATCAAGAGTATTTCTTTTGCTCTGCCTTTAAAGTTGCTCTCCCCAGACTGTCTGGGAGGAGAGGGTCGGAGCCCCAGAGTCCAGTTTCGTGGGAAATATCGACCTCTTTGTTGTTGTTTTTCCAAATAGGAATGAAAAATGTAAATTTCTGGTCAAGCAAACATTCCTCAGGGCTGTTCTGGAAAACTGAAGTGACACTTTCTCAGCATTTTTGTTATATTAAAATTCAGCATGCAAATTGGGTGTGTGATATATATTACATAACATATTGCAAGCCAGTTGCAATAGAATAGAATGTATACATTTAAGCTTCAAGTTGAATGGTTTCCCCTAAATATGCTACCAAAAATTATACCTTTCTGGCAAAAGTTTTAGGTTCTACTGAAACAGTTTCTTCTTCTTTTGTTTTGGAAAACTCGTCTGTTGCAAATAAATCTGAGCCGTGCACAGGCATCGTCCCAAGCCAAGCCTGCCCTTCCTCTGGGCCGTCTTTTCATCAGGGCCATCTCCTCTGGGAGGAGAGAAGAGCTCCTTCCATCTCTCTGGCAGATTTTGACAAAGCTTCCTTGCGGCAAAAGCTGGATTTTTACCTGGTGTGCTGGGCTCTGGGTACCTGTCACTCACTTTCTGGAGGAAGCAGGAGAGAATTGGCCTGAGCTGAGAGAGTTCCTCTATTTTTTACTCTAATAAGTCTGCAATAAGTCCTGTAACAGAGCTGATTTCTAAGAGTTCTGGGTTTGGTTTTGTTTATTTTTTTCTTTTCTTTTGGTGCTGTTGTTCATTTGAGGACTGATGCAAGAGAACAGAGCTTTATCTAAGCCCTCCCAAACAGATATGCTACTTCAATGCATCTACTAAAATGTGTTCTGGGTACCGAGGAAGATGAGGAGGGTGGGTAAAAGCCTGGGCTGACAGCCCCTGGTGGTGCAAGAAAGGCTGGTTGGACTTGGCAGGAGCTGATTCAGCTCATTACATGATGTGATGTGCAAGCTGAGGTTCCAGCCAGCCCTGCAGCCAGTGAGCCTTTGCTCTTCCCTGTGAGGCTGGAGCACTAGGCACCAGCTCAGTGTAATTTGCCTGGGGAATCTCACTTCTGTGAGCCCTGCTGGATGTTGTCATTATTAAAAACAATAACAACAACAAACTAACCAAAGAATGAATGTGGAAATTGTCCTGCTTCCTTCAAGATAGGGTATTGACTTATTTCCATTGTAAACTGCGGAGACTGATAAATCTGCTTGTAAAGACTTCATTCTTGCACCTCCTGGGCTGGAGCAATAATAACCCAGCCTACAGCTCAGCATGCCTTGTCAATACTGGAGGGGGTGGGCATGTAGGGACAAGGACATTGGCCTCAAGAGAGGACCGGTCTGGTCTGACACTGTGTTGGCCAGTGCACTTGGCTGGGGCTCAGCAGTTCTCCCTCCAGTCCGTGCCACTGAGTGTCGGTGTGGACTGGGACATGTCCTGTACACAGGTCTGCCTCGCTTCTCTGCCTCTGAGACACAGGAGAGGAAACCGTGAGCCTGCACAAAACCTTTGGAGAAATACTGTTGCTAGAGCATCACTAAGAAGGGGTTTCTACCTAGCCTTGCTCAGGAATGTCTCTGATTCTCTAGAATCGTAGAATCACAGAATTGTTTCAGTTGGAAAAGAGTTTGAAGATCAAGTCCAACCACTCACCTCACACTGCCAGGCCCAGCCCATGTCCCTCAGCATCTCAGCTACCTGGCTTTGCCGTATGTTCAGGGATAGGAACTCCACCACCTCCCTAAGCAGCTTGGGACAGTGGCTAATAAACCTCTCACTGAAAAAGGTCTTCTTAATCTCCAGCCTAAACCTCCTCTGGCACTACTTGAGGCCTTTTTCTCTTGTCCTGTCACTCATTATTTGGGACAAAAGACTAACTCCCACCTCATCCCAGTCTCTTTCCAGGTAGTTGTAGAGAGTGCTCATGTCTTCCCTCAGCCTCCTCTTCTCCAGACTAAATACCCCCAGTTTCCTCAGCTGCTCCTCATCAGATTGATGTTCCAGACCTTTCACCAGCTCCAGTGCCCATCTCTGGACATGGATTTAGGTGATGCACAGCGACTCCTGTCTGTTCCCACCATTTTGCATCAGTCCTGCATGGGAAGGAAAATGCAGTGCTGGCCTAGAGGATACCAGCAGGCTGTGCTTGCTCTTGTCTCTAGGCAGAGCAAGTGGTAGGCAAAAGCCCTTGAGGCCTACATAGCAAAGTCCTGATGAGCTTGTAGCACCACCAACACCCGTCATGGGATAGCACTGAGCACAGGGCTAGCATGCCACAGGCTGGTTGCATTGCTCTTCCTTGCCTCAGCAACGGTCTGACCCATAGCAGTGCCCAGGGCTGCAAATAGCCCTGGTACATGCAAAAACTCAACAGGAGGCTGCAAAGGGTTGTTTTGCTAGTCACAAATGAAGGAGAGTCACCTGGAGTCACCTGGAGTGATTTCTGAGGTTTCCACACAAGTATTCTCCCTAGAACTTCAAGAAAGGATGAAAACAGCTTTTAGAGGCACAGCTGTTTTAGTATTTACATGGCACATGAGATTGACCATAATTGATGTGAATCTGTCATGGGCTCAGAGGACACACAAAACTGAGCATTGCAGGCTGGTACTGTGTTACCCCTGCATCTCAGTGAAGCTGGGGGGACATGATTCCATGGGGAAGAGACCTGGTGCAGGCTGCAGTGCAGAGCTGAAGCCTGTCTGCTGCAGAGCAGCTGCAGGGCTCCAGAGGTGCCCCAATGAGGGAAGGAGCCTGCCAGCTTCCCCAGCACCACTCCCTCTTGTCTATCACCCTGCTGGTGATACAGATAGCATGCGAGGAAGGTCTATAAGTATTTTTATTTGTCTTTTTAAAAACACAAAGGAGTGAGGAAAGCAGAGTTACCTGTGTCTGTTATTGTGGGATGCTTTGGGAAGGTCTATTTTTCAATGACAATCACTCAAGTGAAGGCTGCAGGAGAAATTCTGTCCTTAGCCTGTTTTTTTGTCCTCCCTAAATAAGCCACCAAACTGGCAAGTTAACTCTATGGCAGGGTAACATATGCCTACAAAGCTGGAACTGAGTGAGGCGGGAGCTGAGCCCCAGCTCTGTGGGAAAGAGAGGTGTTAACTCTGCTCCAGGAAGGCACTGGTTTAAAAATAAAATGTAATGGCAAAGAAGAAAGCAAGAGGAGTGTGAAGTGTGGGGTCAAACTGTCTGTGATCAAAGCCTCACCCAAAATGCCATTAAACAGCGAAACAGTGCTTTGATGATTTGCTGTTCGTAGAGCAGCAAGCAGGTCTCCCCAGAGCAGACATCACTCCCAGCTCTGCAGCACTCATGCTGCAACAGCCTTGTTCCTGGTGGGGCAAATCATGCTATGGAAGAGACAGCTCAGTCACCAAGCTGGTGTCCACAATGTGGAAACAGAGCCTGTGCCTCTCCGTCAGATCTCTCTCCCAACATGCCATGGCAGAGCTAGCAGCTGTGAAGGTGCAGACCTCTAACAGAGGAAATCCTTGCTAGTCTGCTTTGTTGCAGCCAGCCTTGCTGAGACAGAGTGTATAGGGAGAAGAGGAATGATGTTAGTTAACTCCATTTCTAAAACCAGAGGGTTCAAGTTGATCCTTCATCTCTGCACAACAAAAGCCAGGGAGAGCATCTAATCTGATGGGTTTACATGGGAGGGGTTTACACTGCAGGTGGTGAGGACCAACAGGTAGCCAGGAGATAACTATGAATACTGTGACAAGCAAACCACCTGCAAATGTAGAAAGAAGATGATTTCATTGCTGTGACAATTCAAGCAACTAGGCAAAACCAGGCTTTAAGGGAAATTTAACATCTCCTTAACTATTCAGTAAAAAAAAGAAACACACCAGACTTTTTCCAGGTTTCAAATACAAGGAGCTAACTTCAAAGGCAAATGCAAATGGAGAAGCATGGCTGGCAGTTTAATTGGACTTGTTAATCAGCTAGACTGTTGGAGTGAAGTAACTTGACACCTGCAGCACAGAGCAGAGCCTGGTCCCTGCACCACCGAACTAAGGATGCAAGAGCACAGGCAGCTCAACAGACTGCACCTGATTGACTTGAAAAAACAGCATTGAAAAACAGAAACAGAAACATGGAATAGAAACAAATCTGGAAATTATCCACTCACCTGCCCTGTTCAGGCAGCACATCCCCCTGAAGACAGGGACTGCCTGGTGCCCACTGGGTGCCAGGGACATGGCTTGGGTATATGGGAAACATCTGCACCCTGAGGAGCTGTAGTACTGAGCTGGAATGGGATGAGTGGCCTCACAGGGCATTACAGACAAGCCAGAGGTGACCAAAGATGAGAATTTTCCATTCTACTGAAATCTCAGATCTTTCTCCAGCAGAGGCATCAGAGACCTCATTGGGCTGTTGCTTTTGGGAAAATCTGCTGCAGAAAATCAGGAAAACACCCTATTTCTGCTCACTGAGAGCCCGTTTGGGGATCAAAGCCCCAAAGCTGCTGCTTGAGGGATGAAGATGAATTCGTGCCTGGCACTGCTGAATAGAAATAAGCCTGTCTGTCCCCAAGGCGGGAGAATAACAGAATCTTAAAGGTTGGAAGGGAACCTCGAAAGATCATCTAGAACAGAAACAGGCAGCTGTAAATCCCAGCAACACCTGCTCCAGGTGTTGAGAAAACGCCAAGAATTATGTTAAAAAGCTCCAATGCTGAAAAGCCTGACAGTCTAATTATCACATTTTTGGCCATCTAGAAGAAAACTTTCAGCTTTCCAAGTCTGAAGTACTCTGTTTTAACTTCCTGAATTCATCCCAAGCGACTGGAGCTGGGTTAGCATCTCTTTGGAGCTTTGAGGGTGTTTCTCTTTGAAAGCCCAAGCCTTGTTTTTCTCACTGAGCCCTTTTCCTACCTATAGGCCTTCACCTTCCAGTGTCTCCCTGGGTCTCTGGGAAGCTTGTCTGGAGCAGTCTGCTGCACTGTGAAGAACAAAGCTTCTTTTGGGGGAAACTGTAGGTACCATAGGAGACGCTAATTCACCATCTCCAGGAAATGCAATCCCCTGTGGGACGATGCTGGTAGATTTACAATTCCTCATCCCTTTTGCACAGCAAGAAAAGTTGCAAGACAACATCTTGCCAACCTTGAGATGCAAATCACTGGCATTTCTGGAGGTAGCTGAGGTCAGAGCATCGCTCTGGGTCTGTGGTAGCAGCGGCGGTGCATGAGTGGCAGGAACTGATTTGAATAATTGGGTGTCACGTCTCTATTTTTCTTTCAGTTTAGCTACATGTGCAATTAATTAAAATAATAACCTAAACGGTCTCCTGCTGGGGTTGTGTTTGCTGCTTTGCTTCAGTCTACCATCAGCGCTGCTGAAAAGAGTTTTATTGAGAGATGCTTCTTGCTGAGAGGAGCTCAAGCAGGGAAAGGCTCTCCCAGCAGAAAGACCTTTAATGCTTGTGGTGTCTGTGTTCTTCCCACACATATTGTTAGGATGGTGGATACAGAATAAATAGAGCTTTGCTGTGTTGCCTCCCACATCCTCTGCTCGCCCTGCACTTTGCCTGGCATGGAGAATTGCCTCACCCATGTCATGGGAGATGTGATGTTTATGCTGCATCCAAGGCAGACTGACAGTGCTGCAGGAGGGTTTGTCGGGGGTGCTTTGAAATCAGGGCCTCTCAGTTGTAAGCACAGGATAGTCCTGCCTATATCTGAGGACAGAGACAAGTCAGAGGAACACAAGAGCTGCACTGCTGAGAAGTGCCCTAGGACTACTCCATTGACCATCAGCACATTCAAGACTCTGAGTACTGAAGTTTTCCTGTATATGTCATCTCCTCATCAAATTAACTATTTGCACAAACTTACACACATAGCTGCCTCCAGAGCCCATCTGTACTATTCTGCTACCTGTTTCCAGCTGCATTCCCTTCCTCATGTCTTCTCTGTAGCCCAAAGCTGGCAGATGTCTTCAGCAGCCTTTGCAAGAGAAGAAAGCTCTGGTCCATGAGGAAACCATCAGAACATCTTCATTCATTCACAGCCTTCCCTAAGCAAAGGCCAAGATTTTGATATGTGCTGTGCTGACCATACCCCTTGCAAGTTCATGGTGCAGCTTATGCTGACTGCTCCCATGCTGCAGATCTCTGCAGAAGAAATGAAATTACCTGGGCAACTGTGCTCCCACTTCTCACACTCCTCCCATACACTCTTTATCTACAAGCACACACTGCTACAGCAGTAGTAGAAGCATACTTTTAAAAATCAGGATGCTTATATCCAAAGCCTTTTCTTGCTGGTACAAGAAATATTGTTCCTTTGCAGCTGAGTGCATTCACAACTTATCTTGCTCCTTTTTCTAGTTCCTTTTCTTGCCTGGCTGATTCCTTCTCATCAGCCCACACTCATATATCCCTGGCACTCCTATCCCTCCCTGCTTGAGTTTTAAGGATGCTGAGCCTGCAGGTTGTTGACCATGGTTGTGAGCATGATGTTCAACCAGCTCCTCACTCCACAATGCCTGCCTGCTGCTGGTAGAACTTACATAGGGTTTAGGGACAAGCTAGTAGGCAGAATTGCCTGTCCTGAGATGGCCCTTTTCATCTGGGTTTGCTTGGAAAAGGCTGAAGCAGCCTGAGCTAGATGGGCAATGGAAGACAATGTGGGAGATTAAACCGCATGGCTGGCAGGAGGAAGGTGATAAACTTGTCCAGAAGAAATTGAATTGGGATTTAGCTGAATAGGAAAGCAATCAAAATTCAAAGTTTTTTTTGCTTAAACCAACTGACCGAAGCAGGGCTGCCAAGCCTTTAAACAGCATTCATAAACTTTAACGCCAGCAAGGACCTTTTTCATCATCTGATCTGGCTTGTTGCTTGGTGCAAACCTGGTCTCTTCTGCCAGGCTGACTGCTGCATCAAGCAGGGGACTTCTGTACCTCTTCTAGGAAAACAGCCTGTAGTGATAGAGAGAGGCCAAGAGAACAGCAAGCCTCCCGCACTCTCCTGTGGTCTGTAAGTGAAGGTTAAGTTGACTTATCAAGTCTTTGAACAACAGGATGTCTCGTACTTCCCCTAGAGATAATGAGGACCTACTTCTGCACCCACTTCAGGGTGCAGGGCTCCCAGAGCCTGAAAAATGTACCAGGAGGAAAAGACAAAACACTGAGCCAAAAGAGAAAGGAAAAGAAACGTTCTTCAGGGTTGTTCTGGAAAATCGAAGGGACTTGATTGTCACTGCTTGGCAAAATGCTCTCACTGCTCTCCTCTCAGCTCATTACCTGAAAATAAGAGTTGATGTGCTTTTGTTTCCATCCCTACTTCAGTGAGTGCTGTGGGAACAGCCATCAGTACCCAGCACACCTCACCCTGAGCCCTGACCTCCACAGAAGCCTCCAAGTATAGCTGTGGTCTGCAGAGGAGGTCACTGCAATTATTTATCATTCATTACCACAGTCAGTGACATGGCAGGAGCTGTTACAACCTAGGTGCCAGGGTCACAGCACTGTCCATAGTATGGACTTGAAATGCTGTTGATTGATAGTGGGCAGAGGTACCTTTTTTATCTGGTCCCAAAAGGACAGGATGCTTGGGAGTTGCTGAGAGGCAGAAAAAAGGCAAAATACAAACTGGGATTCCTTTCTCTGGCTGGCTCAGAAGCAGCCAAATCCTGTGGGTAGAGGCCAGCCTATGGGATGAACACACAGGACACTGCTGACCTGGGCATAGCCAGAACTGAGTGAGACTGCTGTTGGGGACAAGCTGAGATCTGGCATATCAAGATCTGAGCTGTTTCAGCCTTGTGAGGAAATGTTGCTGCCTCTCTGTTCCCTGATCTTTCCTCTTGCCTCTTCCTGACTTACCTGATGGGCTGCATACCCTTGGGGGAAAAATTACCAGCTGGCTAGAGAGTGTCTGCTACCCCTCCACAGTTGTCCCAGGACCATTTAACATTTGGGAGCCAAGTCCTGTCCTGAGTATGCTCCTGTGGCAGTAGCCAGTGCAGATCTCAGATGAGAGCCTCCACACTCCTGATAATAAGTATGCACTCTAAGAAACAAAACTCATGCTCAAAACCTCTGACAGTACAAGAGCCACTTCAAGGGTAGATGCTTGTCTACTCTTCTCCTCCTCCATATCACTGCAGGTCTCCTCCTCGTTATCACTGCAGGTGTTCCAGGAGTGCCTGCAGAGCCAAGGGCCCACTGCTTGACACTTTGCAGGCATGGGAGAAGGAGGAGATCTTGTTTCCCCACATAGCTGCAGAACAGGCAAAACATAGGGGAAGAATATAGGGACAGCACACAGACACCTTGAGAGCTTCTCGGGGATATTCATCTTCACATCACGCTGCAATGACCAGCATCAGTCTTCTTCTCTCCAGGCATCAGATTTAGCCTGAGAGGAATTTTGTCTCATTGACAGGTAAGGCATCTCACAGGGAAAGGTCTGAGAAATACGGGGTATGGTGGGTTTGGGGTTTTTTTCCCCTGCAAGCTCAGCCTCTCCGTGCTCAGCCCTTTCACTGGATGAACTCGGGGAGAGGGGAAGCAACTCAGCCTGAGCTTTACCCTCCCTGAAATACGTGCCCGCCCTGTCGCCCGCAGCCGCCGGGCGGGCGGAGCGCATCCGCAGCCGGTCCCCAAGCAGGCCCTGCCGGGAGATGGCACTGCAAGCAAGGAGAAGCATCCCGCGGCGCACCCAGGGTGAGGGGCTGACGGAGACACAAGAGGGGGGAAAAAAGGGGTGGGGGGAAACGCACAGAAGAGTCCTTTTGTTTGTATTTCCCCTCTTCCCCTGAGACCCTGCTGGGAAGATATTCCGCTTGTCACCTGTGATGGCTGCATCCTCGCCGCTTAGTAGCGTTTCTTTCACGCCAAACCAGACTCGCTGCTAACGAGGCAGTGGGTGTGAGCGGGATGTTTGGAAACACGGGACGCATCTCTATCAACATACGAGCAAAGAGGGACGGGGAAGGGACGAAAAGGTTTGTGCCTGCCCTTAGGGGATGAAGACAGCCCTCTCCCTGCAGGGGATCTACAGTCTCAGACCGCACCTCAAACCCTCCTGAGCATCATTATTGCAACTGCAGCCTTCCCCAGCTCAAAAATCACCCAAAACTTCCACCAGAGCTTCTCTTTTTTGTTTTTTTGGTTTTT
>WBNH01007200.1:480-50834 GCA_013401255.1 Urocolius indicus | reverse complement strand
CCCCCCGCAGCGACTGCCGGAGATGCAGAGCACCGCGAGCTACCTCTGGAGCACCGAGGACCTCGTGGGCCAGGGTGCCACAGCCTGCGTCTACAAAGCTCGGAACAAGGTGAGTGGGGGCAGCGGGAGGGGGGCGACCCCAAAGCCGCGGAGCCCCCGCGCCCCGCCGCCCCCCAACCCCCGGCGCTGCCCTGCCCTGATTTTCGGTTTCGCTTTGGCCCCTTCCCCCCGGGCCCGCTGGGCTCTGCGGCTCCTGCGCGTCGCGACGGGGAAGAAGCTGTTTTCGGGGGAATGCCCAGAGGCTCCGAAAACCCCGACGCTGGTGATTTGCATTTTTCATGCAAACCCTCGCCAGGGTTGGAGACTCGCCGCCTCTGCAGCCTTTGAACCTCACCGAGGAAACTCTGCAGGGCGCGGGGCGGGCGAGGTCGGAGCAGCCCCGTCCCGTCTGGGCAGGCCGGTGCTGTTGGCCTCGGCTCCAGCCAGAAACTCTTGATGAAGCTCAATAGACGCGCTGCTGCGCGGCATCCCGAGCTGGCATCCCGAGCGGGATGCAGGAGCAGCGGTGGAGCCGACGGAGCTGCTTTAGGACGTGGTTGGCATCACCTCCCGTTTCCTTTTTCTCTTTTTCCTCTTTTACCAGCAATCAGGGGAGCTGGTTGCTGTGAAAGTCTTTAACAATGCCAGCTACCTCCGGCCCCAGGAGGTCCAGATGAGAGAGTTTGAAATGCTGAGGAAGCTGAACCATAAAAACATTGTCAAGCTATTTGCTGTGGAGGAGACGGTAAGAGGGACCTCAGCTCGGAACCTGCTTTGCCAACCAGGCCAGTGACATGGAGGAACTGGTCTGAGCTGTGGGAGGGAAGCAGGAGTCCCCAGGCTGCCTTCCTCTTCCTCCCACATCCCAAGCCTCAGCCCAGCCCCTCACACTGGGGGCACTGGTGGCACTGGGACACTGCTCTGGAGCACAGATGTGACCCGCTGTTGTCCCCTGGACAGGCAGGTGGTACAGGGAATGTTCTCCAACACTGGTTTATCTGGGTAGGGAGAAATCCAGGGACCCACCAACCAAGGGAGGGGGATGCTCCTGCATTGGAGGGGAAAAGGCCATCAATTGGGACTCAAGGCTGGCTGAGCCCTGACAACTGTTCCCCTGCACAGGGCAGCAGCAAGCAGAAGGTGCTGGTGATGGAGTACTGCTCAAGTGGCAGCTTGCTCAACATGCTGGAGGACCCAGCAAACGCTTTTGGCTTGGCAGAGTCTGAGTTCCTCATCGTGCTGCAGTGTGTGGGTGAGTGTAGGGGACATTCCTTGCACCCCCAGCTCGGGCCAGGCAGCGGGAACAGGCTGTGCCACACAATGGAGGAGCATGAGGGCAGTGCCCTTCCGTGTGCTCACTCATCCTCTCCATTAACCCCGTCACACTGGTCCCCATTTAAATGCAACCAACCCTGGGACCAGACCCTTTCTCTGCCCTTTCTCACATTCATGTGTCATAAACAAAACCCGCTGGGAGAAAACTTGCTCATTCCCCCACGCACACGATGCCTCCCTCTCTGTGCCCAGTGTCAGGGATGAACCACCTCCGAGAGAATGGCATCGTCCACAGAGACATCAAACCCGGCAACATCATGCGGCTGATGGGGGAAGATGGGCAGAGCATCTACAAGCTGACGGATTTTGGGGCCGCCCGAGAGCTGGATGATGATGAAAAGTTTGTGTCTGTCTACGGGACAGAGGAATATCTTGTGAGTACCGTGTGCTGCCAGTCTGGTGGCCACTGGGAATCCTGGGGGAAGCTGGTTCCCCATCCTCCAGCCAACAGCTGGGCAACTTGTAGAGAGCAGCGGTGACCTGGGGAGCCTAGTCTCAAAGGTGCCACATTTCGAAGGCTCAGCGTGCTCGCTGTAGAGTTACAGGTGGCATTTTGTTTGGAGACTGCAGCAGTAGGAGAGGCCGAGGCCCCCGGTCAGGCTGGGTGCTGGAGGCATTGGTAGCACTGCTCTCTGCTCCCCCGCAGCACCCGGACGTGTACGAGCGCGCGGTGCTGCGCAAGCCGCCGCAGAAGGCGTTCGGCGTCACCGTCGACCTCTGGAGCATCGGCGTCACCTTCTACCACGCGGCCACGGGCAGCCTCCCCTTCGTCCCCTTCGGGGGACCTCGCAGGAACAAGGAGACCATGTAGGTGCCGCGTCTGGCTGGGAGGGCTGGGTGCTGCTGCCTGGGGAGGTGGGACCGTGGCTGGTGGCTCCGGGGGCTGCAGGACAACGGGGCTCTGGCTTGGTGCATGCCAACAGCACCATGGGGCTACTCATTTGATCCCATATGACCTAGAAAGCCCTGAAATGTAGCCCATGGAGAGCGTACACCACTGAATCCCAGGGGCTGGAAGGGCCCTGCAGAGCCCATCCAACCCAGCCCCTGCTAAAGCAGGTTCCCCTGGCTCAGGGGGCACAGGAACGTGTCCAGGTGGGGTTGGAAACCTCCTGAGAAGGAGCCTCCACACCCTCCCTGGGCAGCCTGGGCCAGGGCTCTGTCACCTCAGCACTCAAAGGAGTTTCTTCTCCTGTGCTAGGGGCACTTGCTGTGTTCCAGCCTGTGCTGATACCCCTTGTCCTATCACTGGGCACCACAGAACAAAGACTGTCCCCATCCTCTCCACACCCACCCTTTAGCTATTGATCAGCGTTGATAAGGGCTCCTCATCCTTCTCTTCTCCAGGCTAAACAGCCCCAGAGCCTTGCTTAATCATAGAATCATTATGTTTGGAAAAGACCTTTAAGATCACCAAGTCCAACCACTCCAGGCAGGGTTAGTGTTTACTTGAAAGTTTTTGGCTGCTTCTTAAAGTATTTTCCCTCTGTGCACTTTTTTCTTCCTGTAAATCGTGACTGTCCCAGCCTCTCCACACTCTGCTGAACTCAAGGGAGATAGTGTCCAAACAGAGGCCACTTGGCTCATTTCAGCCGCGAGCAATTTCCTTTCAACAGGTATAAAATTACCACCGAGAAGCCTCCCGGAGCCATCGCAGGGGTCCAGAGGCAGGAGAATGGGAGCATCGAGTGGAGCTACGAGCTGCCACTCACCTGCCAGCTCTCTGAGTGAGTGTCCTGTGCCAGGCCCAGCTTCTGGCACCGTGGCAGGAGAGGGAATCCCTCCTCAGACAGCTTGGGAGGTTTGAATGAGGCAGATGGGCTTCTCACCTACAGATGTCACAGCCCTCAGCCCAAGTCTTTGCTTTACAGCCGGGAAAAGGGAGTGTGAGACACAGCAGTGGCTGGGGATGGGGGCTCAGCACTAGGAGAGGGGCTGCACCTCTCCCTATCCCTGTGGGGGTTTATGGCTCAGGGTTGTGCCATTCTATGCAAACATCTCTTCCCCTGCTGCAGAGGGCTGAAGGACCAGCTGAGACCCATTTTGGCCAACATCCTGGAGGCAGATCAGGAGAAGTGCTGGGGCTTCGACCAGTTTTTTGCGGAGACCAATGACATTTTGCACAGGATCGTGGTCGATGTCTTCTCCCTGCAGCAGGCGTCCTCGCACCGCATCTACATCCACTCTTACAACACGTGAGGATGCCAAGGCCTTGCTAACAATGACCTTGGGAGCTCAGGAGCCTCAGCCCCTCACCTCAGTCAGTGAACCAGGGGGGACTGCCCATCCCCTTCGCACTGCAGTTTAAACCAAGTTAAAACAAACCAGGCCCAACTCCACCTTTGCTGGGGAGCGCACTATTCAGGAGCTGTGGGCTTCTGGCATGGCACACACAGAGCCCTGGGGATGTTTCTGAGGGGGCTCTGCTGACACCGTGGAGATTTTGCTCTGAAAAGAGGGCAGGAGGCTGTTAAAATGATGGAAATCTGGGCACTCACCTTGTCATTTATTCTCCATCCTTTTCATTTCTTTTGCATTTCAGTACCACCAAGTTTTTAGATGCTGTCTTCAAACAGACAAACATAGTCCCTCACCATCAAGAGTATTTTTTTGAAGGTCATCCGTATGAGTTGGATCCTAATCTACAAGCTCATAATTTTTGCAAAACCACAGAGCACAATCCTCTGATCTTGCTGAGCACTGCTGAGCAACCAGAAGAGGTGGTGGGAGTGAGATACAGAGACCGTGAGTAGCCCTGGCTTGGAGCTGTGTCATGGCACAGGGTGGGTGCCTGAAGGGATTTGCTTAAATTATCATCCCAATAGACTCCAATGCATGGTGGTGGGTTTTGGTGCCAGAGCAGGACTGGGAGGTTTCAGGGTTGTTTTTCCCCCTGCCATGTGCTGTTGCTGCACAGAGCCCACCACACTGGGCTTTGTAGGCAATTTGTGCCTTTGTCGATGTCTCCAGAATATGTTGAAGGGCTGCACTGAGCCTTGGGCATCACCACTGCTCCTGTGCCTGAAATCCTGAGCAGCTGCAGGGGTGGGCGACATCCCTGTGGGTCACAGCTGGGGCTCGGGGGGCTTGGGGGGGCTCGTGACTGACTCTGCAGAGCATCATCACCGCTGTCTCTTTGCAGCATCACTTGAGTTTCCCAGACTTGCCCCCAAGGTGGACGTGGTGGCCGACTGCAGCGCAGCCAAGGTGTGTGTGGGGGGTGTGGGGAGCTGTGGGCACGGCCATGGGGCACAGCCTGGGCAGAGCCTTTGCCTTGCAGAGCGCGGTGGGGGCCGCACACCAGACGCTGCGCCTGGCCCGGGCCCTGCGGCACTGCTGGGAGCTGCTGGCCAGGGGGCTGCACTGGGTCATGTGAGTGCTGGGGCTGCCGTGGGGAGGGGGATGTGGGGCTGACCCAGAGCTGAATCGCTCTGGGGGATTTCCAGCCCCTTCCAGGATCGCTGGGTCTGGGGGGATGTGGTGGGGAGGGTACTGGGAGGGAGCACAGCACAGTGCCCAAGGAAGGGACACGTATGCCAGGCTGTGAGGAGTAGGACCCACAAGAAAATACCACTGAAGGCCGTGAGGAAGCTCCTGTCCTCATTTGCTACTTCTGAGTCACTTTTTTGGTTTAGGAGATGCTGAGGAAATCAGCATCACTGTTTTCGTTGTACACTTGCATTGTCCTGCCCACTTCCTTCAGGGCAGGAGCTCCTTGTGCAGTGGTGCAACAGTGCCCAGTGTGACCAGTGCCCTGCCTGGGACCTGCTCCCCGTCTCGCCTGCATCCAGCCCCCATTTTCTCACGAGCAGCCAGAGGGACGCTACTCTAGCTCCATCCCAACCAGCCATCCCCAGGGTGGAGGCCAGGCTGCCAGGGAGCACGTGTTGGACAGGCTGTGTCTTCTCTCTTGACAGTGGGAACCTGAAAACGGAGTGCTTGAGGGTGCTGGAGCAGAGGAGAGGGGCTGTCTCGGTGCTGACCTGCCTGCAGCTCACTGAGGTGAAGACCCGCGTGCTGTAAGTGTGGGTTTGCGGCCGTGGGGAGCAGGCGCTGGGCTGTCACAGGTACCCACGCTGCCGTGGAGCAGAGGAGAGCTGCGACTCTCAAACGTGCCTGGATAATCAGAAATAAGTACAGCTCTAGGAATAAGTTGGTGGCTGGAAGGTAAGAGGCTTTTTCACTGTATGTGGAGGCTGTGGGAGATGAGCCCCTCTGGCTGTTTCTCTGTCTTGGCCTCAGTTTTTAATGATTGGTCCCTGGGCCAGGGCTCCCTCACCTCAACACCAAAGCTGTTTCTGCTCCTGTCCCAGTGGAACGTCCTGTGTTCCAGCCTGTGCTGTTACCCCTTGTCCTGTCACTGGCCACCACAGAGCAAACACCAGCCCCATCCTCTTGCCACCTGCCCTTAGGTACTGACCAGCTTTGATGAGATCCCCCCTCAGCCTTCTCCAGGCTGAACAGCCCCCGTTCCCGCAGCCTTTCCTCCCCAGAGAGATGCTCCAGCCCCTTCAGCATCTTGGTAGCCCTGTTGTGGAAAATTCTTTGCTGCTGGATTCTTTCATTCTTTTCTCTTTAGCAAGCCCCTTCATTTCCTTTTAATCTAAAAAGAGAGGGACACAAGGTCCCTCGTGGCTCCAGCAGGGTTAGTGCAGCTGAGTGCTGCTGCCTCTCCGTCCCGCTGACGCAGCCGGCGCCGCGCTCCCATCAGCTGCAGGAGGGCACACGGCAGCTCCTCTGGCGTGAGGCTGCTGGGTGGAAACCTAACAATTTGAGAACCAATTGGACACAACAGTGTGAGCTTTTACCGAGTCAGCACTTTGCATCTTGTGGCTCAGCCCCATGATCCAGAGTCGCTGCCAAGCAAACTCTGTCCCGGCTCCTCCAGAGGCCCCACCGCTGCCTCCACCACGAGAGGGGTTTTCTCTGCCTCTGGCTTGTATTCTGCTAAAGGAACATCCATTTGCTGCCTTTCCTCAGGCACGAGGCTGTTCCTGCAGCCAGGGCAGGGTCAGCGCTGAAGGACGTGGCCACGATGAAGATGCGGCTGCAGAGGGTGAGTCCCAGCAGGCACCAGCCACAGCCACAGGCACCATCCAAGCTGATGGCTCCAACCTCTGCTCCTCACCCACAGGTCGCTGAGGAGCTCTCTCAGTGCTCCCACAACATCTTTGACTTTCAAGGAGCTCTGGATGGCATTTTGTCTGAACTGGTGACGCACGGGCAGCAAGTGCATGAAGACAAAAGGTTTGCAGCAGCAGCTTTGCCAAAATCCCTGTTACCAATCCCTCTGCTGCTCTCAGCTGGACTGAGCAGACGTTGCTGCCAGCTGTGCACAGCCCCTCGTTGCAGACAGCTCCTCACAGCCCTGTGCAGGCACCGTGATGCTGCCTGACGTCCCTCAGTACAGTCCTGGGGAGTCTCTGCTTACAGCATGTCGCCCCATTTCACCCCAGCTTCATCCCCTTCCTCTTGCGGGGCCTCACGCCTCCTTCCCTGTCCCCATTTCAGCATCCAGCAGATCGAGTGCTGCCTGGAGAAGATGCAGCTGATCTACAGGCAGTTCAAGAAGGCCAGGACGTGTCTGCGTGAGTGAAGGGCTGCAGCAGGAAGCCTGTGCTGGCCTGGTGGAACAGCGAATCATTTCAGTGTGCTGGGTTGAACAGTTACTTCTGTGCCATGACAGTAGTTCCAGGCGCTGCAGCCCTGAAAAAGCCCCTTGAGTGATCTCTGTGTGCTGTGAAAGAGCCCATTTGTTGTGTTATGGACAGGAAAATGTGTGTTGATGGGTGTCTTTCTTTCCCAGGGCTCAGCTACAATGAGAAACAAATACACAAGCTGGATAAGTAAGTCCCAACCCTCTCCCTTTCCGAGGACCCTGAGGCCAGGCAGGGCTTTGGTGTCCCTGATTGGATCCTAAGGGGATGTAAAATGTTCCTGGGTCACTAACATTCAGTAAGAACGTCTAAAAGTGGCTTCTGTGATGGTTTATGGATGCAGGATCTTTCACAGCAAAGTTTTCAGGCTATTCCAGATGAAGCTGTGAGAACTTCTGCAGACCTGGGGATGGGGAGCTGACGTCCAAATCCTGCCTTGGGCAGCAGGGCCAAGCTCAGACAGGATTTACTCAGTGTGTGGCCATTTGTTACCAAGATGGTGGTTTAGGAAGTGTCCATGCTTTCAGATCTGCTGGACTTTCAGTGGGACTAAAGTCTCTGATGGCTTTTGTACTTTTAAAAACCTCCTTCTGGTTTCCACTGAAAACAGGGAAATTTAACATGGGCAAGAAATAAAATGCACACTTCAGTGTACACCAGGGATGGTGAAATTTAACAGGTAGCTCCTTTATCTTAACCTTCAGCCTAACCTTGGACATTTACCTTAAACTCCAAGGCAAAGGCTTCTCCTGCCTGGTCCCCCAGCCCCTCAGACCTCCCTCTTCACTGTAGTTAGGATTTGTTTTCCCTTTAGCACTGATGCAAATCCAGTCCCTTTCTCTGTTCAGGACCCAGCTTTAGGTCTCCTGACACCTAAACTGTTGTTCATTTTCATTTATTTAAGGAAATCACAGTGTTGTGTCTTTTTTTTTCTCCTGGTTTTAGGTTGAATTTAGGGCACCTGGCCAGGAAGGTTCTGCTGATTTTCCAGGATGGCTGTGTCCAGTGGTACCATGAGGCCCTGTTCTTCCACAGCAGCAGGATGAGGTACCAGCCCCTGCCCAGCCCTCCCCGGGCTTTTGGGAGCCTTTTCAGTAACTCAGCACCAACCTGGGCTTCTGAATGCTCTCTGCTATTGAGTACTGGGATGCAGGTGGAGATGATGTTGGTAACTGCTGCTGAGGGACTCGTGAAGGGGTAACGAGACCTTAAAGGAGCTGCTCTGTGAGTGCTGGAAGCGCTGCTGGTTCCCACACAGGGCAGTGGGTTTCTGCCCTCTTGGTTTAAGGTGGTTTGGTTTTTTTTAAAGCCTCCTAAACTTGCAGCTTGAGTCCTGGCAGATGGTTTCTGCACTTTCTGATGAGGACAGGTTATTTTATCAGGACAAGATTGCTGTTGAGATGAAGAGATCTGCTTGTTAGGAATGGCTTTCTGTTAAATGGCATTTGGGGAATAATGCAAAGAGCAAATTACCCTTCAGTGACTGAGCACAGCCCGCTGCCTGTCACAGCAGCAAAGAGCAGGGGTGAGGGGAGGCACTTGGGGGAAGAGAGTTTTGCAGAAATGGGCTTTTTGCCAGGTTGCTTTTAGAAAGGAGCATCCATTCTCCTGAGCTGCCAGCGTGGGCAGAAGGAGAATGATTGCCTATAACGCCTTGGAATTAAACCCAGGCTTTTGAGCTGGTCCTTGTTTCTGGCGTGGAGTTGCCCTGCACAGGATTTACTAAGGGCAGGGAGAAGGGAATTTTAGGCTAGAATTTTATCTCAAGTGCTCAGCAATGCCCCAGCAGCTCCCTGCTCTGTCCCAGCCCTGTCCCATCTCCAGCCCCAGTCTGTGCAGCCGGGGCTTTCCAGGCTGCAAACCTTCACCCACGGGCAGGTTTCACTTCAGGGACAGAAGCCTACAGTCACTTCCCATCATGTCCCACCGCTGAAATCTGCCCTTGGCTTCTGCAGGGATTTTGTCTCAGGGTGAGGTTCCTCTCAGGTTTGGAGCCCCATGAAATCTGTGTGGCACGGGAGCCCCATCTGCACTAAAGCTGGGCTTTTACCTTTGGTCCCAGGGACAGGAAAAGCTTCCTGGTGTTTTTCTGGAGTATTTTTGTACCTGTTTTTCTGTCCTTAGGGAGAAGGCGTCATGAGTCACAGCCTGATATTTTGAATTCATTGTTACTTCAGTGTTAATTGTCCTGTTTTGAGTCTGTGCCTGCTGGCAGACAGCGCTTGTGGTGTCGTGGCTGTTTTTCTGGGCACTGGAGGTGGACTCTTCACCTGAAATATTCTTTCCTGTTTTGTTGTTTGTTTGTTTTTTTTAAGCCAAACCAAACCTTTTTTTATACAACTCAAGAGCACATCAGATGGGTGTGTAGCACCTATGCTCTGGGGCCCCTCAACCCTGGCAGGAACAGGACAGTCCACCCCCAGACAATCACAGGAGGATTTACTGGTGAGGCTGTGGCAGAGGCAAGGGTGGCAGTGGACACCACCCTGGCCCAGCCCAGCTCTGGCAGAGCCCACCGAGGTGCCACTTGTGTGGGGCTTTGCTGTCACTAGTGCTGCTTTTCTGGGCTTGTGATGCTTCTGGTGGGAAAGGAGAGCATGCACAAAGAAATGCAAAACCAAGGAGCCTCTTTGAATAGATGTTCAGACCTCCACGGGATGCAGAGGACTGAGTGGTGCAGCACAGAGTGATGGGCTTGGGCCATCTCATGCAAGCAGCACTCTCCCTAATTAATTTGCTGTTAGTGCTGTTTGGACAACCTGGCCTGTGGTGGCCATTAGGAGAGCTGCAGCTGTAATTACAACGCTGTTGTGAGTCATTTGCTTTCCTTCAGGGTTTTAATTTAGATCCAGAATGGTCTGCAGAAAGCAATGCAGAATTAAATGTAATGATCCCCACTGACTGGGGATTTTGTTGTCATTTTTCCTTCTAGGAAAGTCTGTGAGATAAAGAAGCATCTGAAGAGGCTCAGCAACCGCATCAGCACCTGCAGCGTGGAGACGACGGAGTGCCAGGACTGTCTGCAGGAGGTAGGTGCCCACTTGCCCCACTCTTGCTGCAGTTCTTTGGGGGTGATCCATACTGGAGATTTTACTTTTCCCCACTGCACAAGCAAGGGAAGGGTAAACCCTTGGCAGTGGCAGCCCTGGTCCCAAGGATCTGTACCCACATACTGGAATTGCAGTAGCAGAAAGCTGATTCTTCACCTCCAGCTCTCACAATGGGACTGACAAGCTGTGCCACAGCCACAGGAGAGAGGCCCTGGTCCTTTGGTTACTTAGCTGTGTCTGTCCTGAGGCAGTGGGTGTGCTGGTGTGACTCTGGCATCGTTTCCCCAAGTATCTTGTCCCTGGTGGGGGCACAGGAAGGTCCAGGCACTGCAGCTCCAGGGCCAGACCCTGTGAGCAGTGGGTACCTGCCAAGGGTGCCAGCTCTCTCCCTCCCTGCAGGCTCTGGACTGCTTTCTCCATACAGAGAAGTGGAGTTCAGCCCCAGGCTCTCCCATACAGGCAGCTGCCCCTCTGAGCCAGGCGCGCCAGGAGATGGCTCTGCGGTGAGTCTGGGAAGAGGCAGCTCCCGCTGCTCACCCTCTGCACCAGCAGCAGGGCGAAGGCTTTGTGTCTGCAGGGCTGGGGCAGGCTGGGTCCTGCTTCTGCCTCCTCCCTCGGTCACCGTGGGGTGTCCCTGCCAGCTCAGCCCTTCCACAGGAGATGCACCCACGGGGAGCCGGGGGCTGAGCAGCGTGGGGCTAAGGGGCTGCTTGTGTCCCTGGCAGGATGCAGGAGCTCCTGGAGCAGATGAGGTCAGTAACTTGTGACCTTCAGTTCAACAACAGCATCATCGAGCGGTGAGTGAGGGTCCAGAGATGCTGCTCTGAGCAGCAATTCCTGCCCCTGACACTGGACGTGGACACTCTGCCCTGGGAAGAGGGTCTGGGTGGGCTCCCTGGCGGTCTGTGGATGAGAGTGAACTGTGGATGAACTGTTGTGTGCAGAGCTGTGGCTGGTGCCCACACAACCACAGCCACTCATGGGGTGGTGCATGTGGGGCTTTTAACGGCACCAAGTTTACGTCACAGTTTGGCAGCAGCAGAGAGTTTTTCTCTTGGACATTTTAGTGTGATCTTCTGCAAATGCTATGTCATGGCTACACCCTTTCCTCAGCCTTTTTCCTTCTTTCTGGGTTAAACTGCAAACCCTGGAATTTAGACACAGTCTGAAGCTGCCCAGGGAGCTGGGGCAGTGCCCAGCCCTGGAGGGATCCCAAAGCCGTGGGGCTGAGGTGCTGAGGGCTGTGGGTCAGTGCTGGGCTGGGCAGGGTGAGGGCAGAGCTGGGACTGCAGCAGCTTCAGAGGCTGTAACAACTGAAACGATTCTGTGATAAACCCCAGCACCCTACTGCTGCCGACCCTCCAGGATTTCTTCCTCTGCAATCTTTTTTTGAGGAACTTGGTGCAAATCAACAATATCAAAAAATGTATCAAAATCAGATCCAACCTGAGAAGAAAAATGAAACTGGTGATCTACCCCAGCCCTGTCTTTGTAGGATCAGTGGGGTTGTTGCAGCAGGTCCATCATGCGTAAGAGCAGAGGAGAGGTCTGGCTTGCTTCTGACACACACAGCTTATCCCAGGAGACACCAGAACAAGCCCAGAGATTGGTGCCAGCCCCAGTTGTAGTTTAGGACTGCATGAGCCCAGGAAACCCCTCTCTAGCCTTTGGTTTTGTTCCTGCAGGTTAAGCCCCTGCTCCTGGTATTTGAGACGTGATGAATCTGCAGCTGCTGAAGCAAACTGCTCCCCACAGCAGGGCACACGGACAGCACTTTGGGTCCAGAGCAGCGGAGGCGACTGACGGGCGTGTTGAGGAGCTCTCTGTGTCCTACCTCTCCGCTCCAGCACTTTTGCACAGTTCACCAGCATTAGCTTTGAGTGGCTTGCAAGCCTTGAGCCTTGAGAGATTGACTGGAAAAATGGGTTTGAGTGGTTTGGCATGGTTTTTTTTTCCTTTAAAAATGCTTGAAGGACTTCATGTTTTTCCAGTCTCTCTGTATCACCATGTTGGATGATGAGGAAGAGACTGGACAGATGAATTACCTTTTGCCCTCTTGTTTAGGGATTACTCCCACTTTTAACATACTTCTGTTCTCGGAACAGAGTGGGGCAGGAGCACAGGGCAGGAGGGATGCTGTACCTGAGGGGTGAGAGACCAGATCCAGGATGGCTCCAGGGCTCAGCCTGCAAGGTGACGGCAGGGGGAAGGTAGGTGCTGCAGCTTTCTGCCCACGGGTACTGCAGCCTCTCCTCCTGCTACACCTCCCAGGGACTGGTTGTGCACCTGGAAGGAGAGGTTGAGCTATCCTCTGGGCAGGCAAAGGTGTCTGACTCAATAGATGCTCAGGGTGCATGCCTGGACTGGTCCCTCCGTAGAAGATGAAACACCTGACTCTGCCCTTCACCTTTCCCCCAGTTCCCTCATCAGCCTCTTTTCTGGAGGTGACACACATTAGCTAAAACAAAAGCCCTCAGCTTGGGCCTACCGTGGCCATTCTGGTTGACTGGGGTGATCCCCAGCCCCTTAGAGCCAGGAGTCTTGTCACCTGCCTGTGCCTGGAGGCAGAGCTGAAGCAGGGACAGGACGAGGGCTGTCCGCATGGCTGCTCCTGGGATCAGCAGCCAGCATTGCTAACCTCCGCAGGGGGACATGAGCCAAAATAGGGCATCCTTGGAGCTGAAAATCTTCCTGCAGCGCTGCTCCAAGTCTTAGCAAAGGAGCAAAATGAGGCAGGAGTGGTGGCTGCAGGGCTGCACCCGCTTCGCTGTCGTGTAGGAACAGGCCAGGAGCTGCTCCCGCCCAGGAAACCTTCCCGGGTGCAATTTGGCACCAAACCTTCCCATTCGTTTGCATTGTGAAAACCAACATCCTGACTGTCGAACCCAGCTCCTTACTGTAGAAGAGGTGGAACTAAGCCATCAAATTAAAATCTTTTCTCCCACCAATCATTTTCTAGGAGTCTTCTAGTTTTATAACGAGCATTATTTTGAATCCAGCTGGAAATCACTGCCATCCCCTGTAGGAACAGGGCAGGGAGCCCGGGCAGAGGCTGCTGCCACACTTCCTGGGGTTCAGTGGAGCTGTGCTGATTCGTGCCTGCTGAGTGTACAACCTGGAACGTGTTTGGCTTCAACAAAAAGGGATTTATTTCTTGGCATAAAGAAAAAAGAGGTTTTGCTAATAGCCTTTGTCACGCTCAAACTGCCACAACGCAGCAGCTGCACAGGGGACTCCCAGAATCCAAATGAAAGAGGAATTTTCCTGTCAGTGTTAATTAAGGGGTTTTTTTTCCCCAAATATTTTCACCCTTGGCCTAAAAGATCTTCACGTGCTGTCAGACCTGAATACCTACAGAGGCAGCTGAGAAGGATAATGACTCTGCCACATCTCTTGTGCAGGTGGGAGCCAAAGCTTCCTGTGCTGACAAAGGCTTTATCTGTGCTGCAGGTTGAGGTCTGCAGCGTGGGCAGCCCTGGCACAGCCTCCAGCCTGTGACCTGTGGACACAGGGTCCTCTGGCCTCGGGGAGGACTTTCCCTGGGGATGTCAGCCTCTGCCAGAGCATCTCTCAGGGGAAGTGGTCTGCAAGTTGGAGCTGGGCTGTGCACGTGCCCTCACTGAAGCTGCTCCTCTCGCAGGCTCTGGGGATTTCCTTGGAGGTGAGGGGATGCAAAGCCCTTTGCCAGTGGCGGAGATCCCCTCCTGCCTCCCCCAGCCCAACGCTGCAAACCTGTGCCCCAGGATGGCAGTGCTGAAGCAAACATCCAGAATGGTCTTAGCAGGTTCCCAGCCAGGTGCCAGGTAGATCTTTACCCTTAGAAAAGTAATTTTCTTTCTTGGAGGTGATTGCTTATCCTTCATGGTCTGGAAAGAACATGAGATAAACCACCAAGTTTTTGGGAAATGTCTGTGAATAAATCTGCTGCTTTCCTCAAGCAGAAGATGCACGAAAGTGAATCAGGATCCCGAATGGGGAAGAAAAAGACCTTCCAGAATTTAATCTTTCTACTTAGCACAGAACAAAACCAGACTGTTTCAAGCTGCGTCGTTGCTCCTTTGGTTTGAAGCTCTTATTAGGGACTGCTTATGGCACTAGGATTTTGTAACTCAGAGCCAGTGTTTTATTTCATCCTTCAAATTAAAACCCTTGAAAAGGATTTAGATGTCCTTGGCTTACCCTGTCCTCAGGAATTCATAAGAGACGTCAAATTCAGCCTCCCATGAGTCCAGCAGCCTGGATTCACCCAGCCCAGCACTGCAGCCACCTCTCCATCTTGGTGAGAACAGCCAAACCAAAGAATCAGGAGCAATTCTGTCTGAGTTCGGTATTTCAAACCAATATGACAGGGCAGCCAGGTTAGACAGTGATCCTGCAGCTGGGCAATGCAGGGCCACGGGCACAGCCTGCACCACTCGAGGTGACTGTGTCACCCTCTCCATGCTCTGGACTCCATCTGGAAACGAGGGACAGGGCAGCACCTCGTTTCATGCCTCCTCCAGCCAGGGGGAAGCTGTCAGAGTGACAAGGGATCTTCACATCGTGTGCCATATCCAGCCCTGATGTTCAAACACAAACTCACCAGGCAGCACCTGGCCCAGCCACCCCCGTTTGTGCCCTCTCCTTTGCCCAGGGGAGAGGTTCACAAGCCAAGGAGCCGGGCACTGGTGTCCTCAGAGCTGGAGCCTGCCTGGAGCCACTTAAATCTCGGCCATAATATTTTCCCTTTCGCGTTTCCCACAACCACACGAGCTTCCCTCAGCCCGGACAGAGCCTCGCTCCAGCTCCCCGCGCTCACCCCGCTCTGCAGCGCGGGGGGGAGAGGATCGGTCCCGTCTGCCCTCAGCCCCGGGCTCTGCAGCTCGCGTGGGAGAAAAGCCCCGGGCACGGGTGGGCTGTGGCTGGGCTCAAGTGGCAGATGCCGGAGAAAGTCCCCGGCGCCGCCTTGTGCTGCGGGATCCGGGCCGGGGGTGATGTGCGCGACCTCCTGGCAACCCAGGCTCCGTGGTGGGGAGTGTCCCGTGGGGAGAGGTCCCACGGCGTGGGGGGTTCGGGAGATTCCCACGGGGGAGGGCATCGTGCGGAGCCACCGCGGGCGCGGGGAGGGAAATCCCACGGAGGAGGAGAGTTCCCACGAGGAAGGATCGCACGGGGGGGTCCCACCGGCGAAGGGTCCCACCGGGGTCGGTTCTCCGGGGGCGGCTCCCACGGGAGGGGTCCCCGCGGGGCCGGTCCCGCTCCCCACCTCCCGCCCTATCTCCTCCCCCCCCGGGCCGGTCCAAGGCGCCTGCGCTGCCCCGCGCCCGCCCGGCGCTCCGAGCCCATGGCGTCCCCGGCCGTGTGGCCGTGCCCCCGCCCGCTGCCGATCCCCGGCCCCCCCGAGCCGCCGGACGGCCGGTCCCCGAGCAGCCCCGGCGGGGCCAGGGCACTGCGGCGGCGGCTGCGGCTGCGGCGGCGCGGCGGAGCCTCGCGGCTGCTGCCCGACGTGCGAAGCATCTTCGCGGTGCCGCGGGAGCCGGCGGAGCACGGGCACGGGCACGGGCACCGCTTCGTCCTCCGGCCCCCGCCTCGCGGTTGGTGCGACCTGTGCGGGGAGGCGGTGCGGGAGCGTGCCCTGCGCTGCGACTGTGAGTGCTGCCCGCACCCCGCACCCCGCCCGGACCCCGCACCCTGCCCGGACCCCGCACCCTGCCCGCACCCCGCACCCTGCCTGCATCTCTGTCCGGGCGTTTCACCCCGCACCGCAGCGCTTTGCCCGTCGCTCCCGCCCGGGCTCTTTCTCCCGACCCTCTCCCTCCGCTTCCTCACGGCTTGGGGACCCCAGACTCCCCGCACCCCGCGGGGAGGGCTCCGGGGGGCTGATGCGCTCCGGGAGCGGGAGGGAGGGAGGGAGGGAGCGGGCCGGGGTCTCCTCGGGGCCGGGGCTGGGCGCTGGGGACGGGTGTGCTGAGCTGCTGCCGGGTGGATTTGGGAATTGAAGCCTTTTCCGGGAAAGAGAAGATTATCAGCTCATGGCAGGGTGGTGGAGGGGCTGGCGTGAGCGCTGGGCTCGTGTCTGGGTGAGCAGGAAGGATTGGTGCTTGTAAAGCTTTAGGGTGAGGCAGAAATTCCTCTAGAAATGGTGAGTTTGTCAGACACTTTGCCTGATGTCCTTTGGTGAGTGCTCAGGGCAGCGTGAGTCCCAAAGGGCCAAACGAGGCGACTGGGCTGGTGCTGAGCAGGGACACGCACTCTGCGTCCCTGGGGTGCTGCCCTCGGGCCATGGGGTGTTTGCATGGCCCTTGCATGTGTGGCTGGATCAGTCATTGGTGCTGCAGGGGGAGAATGAGGCCGCGGTGGGGCAGAGGAGGTTTGGCTCGTGTCACGGCTACGCTGGTGGCTTGTGCTGTGCTGACAGTGAAACTCCCCCATCCCAGCTCAGCCCCATCCCAGCTCAGCCCCATCCCAGCACATCTCCTGCCTTGGCTGGGTGGACGTTTGTCGTGTTGGCTGCGGCTGGAGGGACTCCAAGATTTCCCAGCTGAGGTCAGCTGAGCCTCCTGATTTTTGGCAGAAGCTGTTAACACCGGTGCCGTTTACCCCAGGCTTGTGCCCACGAGACTGCCTGTACCCTGGCAGGGACACGTGTCCCTCCGTGGCTGCGTGGAGGGCGGGTGCTGGGTGCTGGTGGTTATTTGGGGTGAGGGAATGAGCTGTGTCCTGCTCTGGGCCAGTTGCCACAGCTGGCAGCTCTGTTGCTCGTTTGTTCTGGGGGGCTGCCACAGGCACGTGCTGTGACTCCAGCCTCGCTGGGGCAGCCCCTCGCTCACCTTGCTCAGCTTCCTACACTCGGCTTTGCTTAGCCCAGGAACCAATTAGGCACAGTTCGCATGGCGTGGTGTGAGCTGGGCTCTTACACGTGGCTCCTGGTGCCCTTTGCAGACCAGCAGAGACAGTGGCACCATATGGCCCTGCTGCATCGCATTAGGGCTTTAGCACAGGCTGCTGCTAATTAAACGTAACGCGGCCGCCGCACCGTGACGCTGGAGCAGGCTGGGCCCGGAGCCTGGCGGCAAAGAGGTGGTGTAAATATGTTTTGCTGATTCCTGATTAACCCCCTCATGACCTGGTCAGGGCTGGTGTGTTCCCTGTGGCTGGCAGCTCCGCCGTGCCAAATCTGTGAATGAACGTGCTTAAGGAAGGAGTCTGGGTTTGTCTGAAGCAAAGGCAGCTCTGTTGTCCTGTCTTTCACCAGCCATCCTGCAGAGCTGCCACAGGACTCGTGTGTGAGGTGGGGTTACTCTCCTGTGTGTGTTGAAATCCTGATCTAAAGTAACAGTTCACGTAATTCTCTGGTATTGTGAACACTTGTTTTGAGGGACTTCTCTGGCACGGTTTCTTCCATAGTTATATTGAAACAAATCTTCATTAACTCCGCTTCCCTTTTCATTTCAGAGGAGAATTATTCTGACTGTGGGAGTAGTTCTGTCTCAATTTCCCCCAAACAGCCCGGCAGCGTTGCTGAAGGGGGAGGGAAACTTCAGTGGAGATGCTCACAAGATCTTCAGCATTCCCTGTCATCCCAATAGTACATCCTTTCAGAAATGCCCAGGAGCTGCAGACGGGGTGTGCTGTCCTCCTCTGCTGAATATTCACTTTTGTTCCCATATGGAGTCACTGCTCGTTTGTGTTGTACTTGCACCTTGAGGATACCCAAGTGTTCCTTTGTACAGTTCTGTCCTGTTTATATTTATATCAAATCTGGTTCTATTTAGTTCACCGGGAAGGTGGTTCCTCTTCCAGACAGGGGTGTGGGTCGAAGAGGTGGGGGCAGAGACCTGGCAGGTCCTGGAATCAGGAAGATGATCCCCTTGGGTGGCTTTCCGTGGGCATCTGGTGGGTTTAGGCTGAATCAGCCTCATGGCCCTGGAGGTGGCAGACGTGCTCTTGCTGAGGTTTTAAATCAAGTTGTCCTCATGGGTGCTGCACCTGGGGCTGATGCAGGTGATGGCTAAGAGAGCTTTTGCTGTGACAGACATCAAATGTGCTGCAACAGGAGTTGGTGTCACGGTGAAGGGTTGGAGAGGTGGGAGTGACTGACCCCGGGCTGGTTGCTGGTGCTCCTTACGAGCGCGCTTGTTCTCAGTCTCCAAGCGAATGTGGTTGTGCACGAGGAGCAGCTGTGCCATTTGTGTCTTGGATATCTCCCATCCAGCGTGTGGCTTTGTGCTGCTGGCACCTTTCAAAGCCTGAATAGGTAGTCAAATAACAAACCTCACTGTAGGAGTGTAAATGTGTCCTGCTGCTCACAGCTTCTCCAGACACTAGAGGCTGCTGGAGCAGGGGAGAAGGGGCTGGACGGGCAGGTTGCAGAGGTGCATCTTTGCTGTGGGTTTCCTTGGTGTTTGTTCTGCCAGGGTGGAGTGCCGTCACCTGAATGCACTGGTGACTAACACAGCTTCAAAGCCTTCAATGTGTTTTATTTTGCTTTCTGCATTTTTTTCCTGGCAGCACCAGGCTGATGACTCAGAGTCCCTCTGCCCTGCGCCGGGTGGGCTGGTCACTGGTGACTGGGCATCTCGTGGCTTAAGGCACAGAGATTGTGTGAGAGCTTAACCTGTGTGTGTGTCAGCTGCTTTACTCCTTGTCCATCCTGCTTCACCCCGAGATGGGGTGTTTCATTCAGGGGGATGTTCTCGTCCGTGCTGTGCCGTACCCGGGTGTGTGCTGGCCCCATGTCTGTGCTGGGGGGCTCCGCTGTGGCTGTAGCCCCTTGTCCTGGCAGCTGGGGGTGTGATTTACCACACACGTATTTCCTGGGTGGTGTTGATGCAGTCCCATGGAATTGTTTCTTTGGCCCAGGTGGGTTAAGCTGAGTGCATCTGTGGCATGTGGAGTGACCATAAACTGTTTCCCCTTGGTTCTGGGTGTCTGTGGTGTCGCCAGCAGAGCCGCTGGCAGCTGGAATCGCGTGTCCTCCCTCATCAGCCTTGGCCCTGATCACCATGGGGTTACCAAAATAGGACATAGTTGGCTGAAGTGCTTCATTGCAGGAAAATCACTCCATCTCTCTGTGCTTCCCTGCTGGGAGGGCTGTCTGGCAGGCACTGCCTCAAGGAAAGCCTGGGAGCGCGTCCGGCGCCTGATGATCGGTGTGATAAATGCAGCTGTACCTGAAGACAGGTTTTGATCTGTAAAATCTTGTGATACAGACGTAGTTCAGTAGAGCACTTCAGCATCTGTCTGGGATCATGCCTCTGGTCTGAAGCCATCCTTATCTCTCAGAGCAGTTCACTCAGTGTTCAAGCACCGTGCAGAATCAGGACCTATTTCCTTAAGGACGAAGTTGGTTAAACACACACTGTTTCTCTTTCTAGTTTGTAGAGCAAACTACAGTTCTATTATTACTTGTTCTCAAGTAGACACTTGCTTAAGATAATGACCTCTCGAGTGAGCTCAGCGTCTCTGGAGTGAGACCCTGCTCGTGCCACTGCTGCTCTCCAGGACACGGTGGTTTTTCATGTTCTCTCTTCCAGCATGTCCTCCCACGCTCGCTCAGGTCTCTGGGCTTGCCACTGTAAATAGTAATTGCTAACAGTTCCTAGGATCTACAGGGCTTTGCATTTCTGCCCTATTGAGCTGGTCCAGACAGATTCCTGAGGTTCCTCCTGCTCCCAGGTGACCCAGGCAGGTTGGGATGGCTCTTGGACGAGGTTGGCTGGGGACAGGGTGAGGTGCTGGGGTTGCGGCTCCCCGAGGCAGCGCCTGCGCTCACCGGGGTGATGGAGCTGTGGGGAGGGACAGGGACCTGCCCAGAGCCAGGCTGCCGGGGCTCCTGGAGCACCTCAGGCCTTCAGGGACATGTTTCTTTCTGCAGTTCAGTCCGGTGCCTTGGGAGGGATTTATGGAGAGACAAACCAGGCAAGGCTCCGGCTCTTGCTTTGCAGGTTAGTTTCTAGGCTGTTGCTTTTCCCTCCTCTGCTTCATCCCTGGCCCATTAGGTTTAGCTGAGTTTGCTGGTGACGGCGTGGGGAGCAGGGGGCTGTGTAGCTGCAGGGATGCTGTCAGCAAGGGATGAATAAGAAAACCCCCTGCGTGAACTTGTTGCTTGGTGTGATTTCTGAGGATTGGTTAAATTTCATTGTTGTTACTCCTTGTATAAAAACAAGAATGTGTTATGCAGGGTGCTGGGAACCTGATTGGTCTGTAAGTGGACTCCTGAGCAGAGGAGACAGTCATCACGTAGAGAGTACAAAGTGGCCAATTTCAAGCGAGATGTTAAGCTGGTGTTTGTGTCCCACTCCATCGTTTGACACCCAGTGGAGCTGTAACTGATAGGTGCTGTGGAAGGACTGTAGTGTGGATCCAGAAGCCCAAATAGCTGTGTGCAGAGCTTAAATCACTATCCTAAGTACCCTGAATCTCAGAATATTCCTTCAATTTAACCTTTGGTTAACCACTGTGGACCTGGTTATTTCCCCGCCTTAAACTCTGACAGGCTGCAGGGGAAAAGCAGCAAAGTGAGGAGAGGATATTGGAAAGAGCCCTCCCAGCAGACGGCTGGGCCCTGCGCTTTCTCTCTCTAATCTCTTCCGTTGGGTTGTTTTATCTTATCAAGCAAAAAGCCCCAGAAATAGAAAGTTTCCCATGGCTAACAGGACAAGCCCAGAGATGCACAAGCTCTGAGCTGCGTGTTGCCTCCTTGCTCAGAGGAAAAAAAAAAAAAAAGAAAGAAAGAAAGCTGTCAAAAGGCAGCAGGTTGTGAGTGGACAATGTCAGTGTTTTATCTCCGTGGGGGGAAAGGCCTCTCGTGGAAGCACACGGGACTTGCACCGATGCCCGCTGCTCCTCGGCGGTGCTGGGGAGCTGCTCCGTGTGCCTGGGAGGCTGTCGGGCTGCTCTGGGCAGGATGGCAGAGGGCACAGCAGGGACAGACACTTGCTTTGGGCTCCTAACAAAGAGAATTCGCAAAATATTCCGGCATTTTCCCAAGTCTAAGCCTTGGTCTGAGGGGCTCTGGCTGCTCAGGAGGCCGAGCAGGGAAGGCTTGCTGCGCAGAGGTAGGTGGTGCGGGAAGTCGGTGCATTTGGGCATATTTGCTGTTGGGATTTCTGCTGGTAATGAGGTGCGAGGGGGGTTCCTGGGGTGCTGCCCTGGGTGTGCTGGTGATGCTTGGCCGCCTGCGGCTGGCACGCTCATGCCACTGTTGCAGGAGCACTGTGGCACAGCACAGCTCAGGGCGTCGGGGCTGCCCTGCTCGCTGCTCAAAGTAACAGCTCAGGAGCATCTGCTTGGCAGCTGGGTCCGCAGCCCAGAGCCTGCAGTGCCTCTCAGGGGGGTGACTGTCACCAGGGCAGTCTTGTCTGCTCTGAACAAACCCCTGTTTGCAAACAAACAAAACTGAAACTGTCTGTTTAGACTGAAAACTGCTGAGAGCTGCCGTGAGGGAGCTGCAGACAGGAGGCAGGGCTGAGGCTGGGTATGTCAGGAACTGCTGAGCAGGACAGCTGAGCCCCTTCCCTGGTTTGCTCGGTGAGGGCTGAGCTGGTGGCGATGCTGCAGATCCAGTCCTGTCCCTCAGCACCCACCAGCTCTGGAGATGGCACAGGGGCCACATCCTGCAGCCAGTGCTGAGGTTACCCCAGTGACGTCAGGTGTCTCCTCCCAGGAATCGAGCCCTCTGGCAGCACAGGTTGCAAAATCAAACCTCAGGCGTAGGGTGCATTTGAAAGGCTGTGTGAGATGGCCAAAGGGCTCCAGAGTTTGATGGCGAGTGGAAGAAATCTCCATCCTTCAATGCTCTCCACATCTAGGGCTGAAGCACCTGTGGGGTCTCACACTGCCTTCAGAACTCACAGAATCCCCGAGGGGAGAGAATTGCCCAGAAGTCAGAGTTTAACAGCATCACAGGGGAGGTGTTGGGGCACTTTAGATCTTTTCCATCCTAACTTGGGGGGGGGGGGTAATTGTATCTGTCGTCCTCTGTGGTGTTGCTTTGGGGTTGCAAGAGTGTGTTCTTTGGGTGAAAGCCTGGCTGGGGTCAGGCTCTTGAAACTTTTGTCATGGCTAGGGCCAGGATCTGGCTGCTCTGCCACAGATCTGCACCTTCTCCTCTCGCCTCCCCATCCTACAGACCTGGGGCTGGCCCATGGCATCAGTAGTACTGGGGAGGTGGAAGTGAGAGGATGGGGGTGGGCAGGATGAGTGCAGACCTATATTTAGGCATTGGGATGGGCATCTGTACTGGACACTTTTAGACTATTCAACTTTATCCCCCAGAGAAACTTTTATCTGTGGAGAAAGAGACATTCCTTCCAGCCATCAACCAAAGTTTCTTCACAGTATCATGTTCTGACTAATTTCTGTTCAAGAAAATCCATTTCCAAGTGTTGCTTTGTTTGACTTGAATGGAAATTATCTTACAGCCTAAGTGGAGGCATCCTGCTCCTCTAGCAAACCCCTCACGTGGCTGCTTCCTAAAGCTGTGCTGGGGTTCTAAAATTAGTGTTCCCTGCAGGATACCGAGTGATTATGTCTGTTAATAGGTGCTGGTGACTAAGGAGGTGTCACACTAATCCCATCAGGAAAGGCCTGGCTGTGATGGGCCCGATCCGGGAGTGTGCTTGGGAACTGGAGTTTCTCTGGTCTTTGTTGGGTATTTCAGACCTCTCCCTGTGTGCCTCCTTTTCCCCAGATGCTCCCCTCCTCAGGCTGCCGGTCAGGGGTGCAGGAGACAGCTGCCCAAACCTCCCACCCTGCCCCAAACAGAAGGGACTCTGCTGGCACCAGATGCTCAGGTGAACCTGCAGCTGGAGCATCCTCGAATTGGCACCTGCAGCAAAGGCTTGGTGCATGTGGCCCATTAAAGGGCTGTTGCAGCTGCTGCAAAGGTCAAGCAGCAAATTACCCAGTAACTGTGCAGATTAGCTCTAATTAAAAAAAAAATGGCAAATCTGTCTGTTTTCCCTCAGGCTCACTTGAGAGAACTGACTTGGAATATGGGAATGACAGACAGCTCATGCCAGATGAATGTTAAATGATAAATGATCTCCCTGTTTCCCCTGGAGATGGATGTTTTCCCCCCTTAGGCACCAGCTCCCAGCAGTGGTTCTGCTCCTCTCATCCCTTCTCGGGCATTCCCACACGGGAGCATTCAGCAGAGCTGAGCAGACATCCCCGTTTCCAGAGCAAACATGAGATGCTGCTTTGCTCTCCTGCAAGCCTCAGATATTCAAAACCAATGACCCAAATGCTGAAGAAAAAAAGAAGATAAAGAAGAAGGGTATTTAAAGCAGAAGAGGTCTGGCTTGGGGCAGGTGCGAGGGCTGGTGTGGGGACGGGCACTCAGGCCCTGCTGCTCCCCTGGAGTCAACCCTCTTGCCTTGGTTTTAAGATGCATTTTTTTTCAGGTCGGTGACCGCTCTGGAATTTTGGGCAGTGTAAAAAGTAAATTGGGCACTGTTTGTACGACAGTTAAAAATTAAAAGGATCAGAAGGGCCATTAAAGTGGAAGGAGGTTGTTAGCTGCTGTCAGGAGGGTATGGAGGAGTCGAGGCTTTGAGGGAACAACAGCCACGAGTATATTGTGGCTGTTGGATGGAGCTGCCTGTGCTGAATGCAGCCCCTCGGTAGCCCCGTGCTGTAGGAGAGCAGAATGCTGAGCCTAAAGAGGTTAAACCTGAGCTCTGCAGAGCTGCCGGTGCAGTTCCTACCTTGAACTGGTTAATATCTTACAGGCCGGGTCAGCAGCGAAAGGAAACACACTGTGTGAGTGCTGTACTGCAGCCAGGCAGCGAGTGTGTGCTGGGGATGGGCGTCACAGCCTGTGCTGGGGCCCAGGACATGTCCAAACCCTCTCCATGGGTGGCTTTTTGGCAGTTTGAGGGTAGCTGGCCCTTGAACTGTTTGTATTTAGTGACCTGAAATAGTTTGGCCTCTAATATAGAGATGATTTTTCTGTCCTGATATGGGAAGGTGAAGCATCTTTTCCTTGTGGCCAAGCTGTGCAGGTGACACCTCCGAGGAGCTTAGCTGGGGACTGGTGTACTCTGTGGCTTGGTGGGACTTGGGCATGTTCTTTATACATTAGCCAGCAGATGGGGGAAAGGCTGCAGGACACAGGGCAGGAACGCTGCCCATGCCACAGCATCTCAGCAAGAGACACAGCATGCCCCGGGGAGAGGCCGTGGGAGCAATTTTGTCTCTGGATGAGGCATTCTGGTACCTCTCTCCGTCTTCCCGGGGTTCCCTGCCGTTCCTCAGCAGCAGGCTGTGTGTCTCAGGTGCCTCTCTGGTTTCTCCCTGTGCAGACTGCAGATACACGTGCCACCAGGAATGCTGCAGCCTCATCCAGCTGGACTGCCGCCGGGGCCAGGGCCCGCTGTCGCCCGAGAGCACCCTCCTGCCTCCCTGCAGCCAGGTACGCCGGGGAGGGGGCCTGGGGGCGGCAGCGTCGTGGGGACTTGTGGCATCTCCTCCAGAAAGTGGCTTTGGCTTGCACTGAGCCTTTTCAATCTCTACATGCTTTTGAAAATCTATATTTAAGGAAGGTTGAGGTTGGAGCTGAGGCAGAACTGTTTCCCTGAGAGGGGTGTCAGCCCCTGTGCCAGGCTGCCCAGGGAGCTGGGGCAGTGCCCAGCCCTGGAGGGATCCCAAAGCCGTGGGGCTGAGGTGCTGAGGGCTGTGGGTCAGTGCTGGGCTGGGCAGGGGGAGGGCAGGGCTGGGACTTCAGGGGTTTAAAGGGCTTTTCCAAACAAATGATTCTTTGCTTCTCTTCTCTCCTTCATTGTAACTGTGTTTATATTCCTCTTTGTGGAGGACCTTGGCGCACTTGTGCAAAAGTGGAAATGGAAAGGTGCCTGGGGATGGCAGAGATGGGGAGTGTGCAGTGTGTGTGTGTGTGTGGGGCTGGTGCCACTGTTCAGGTGTTGTCTGTGTGGTGCTGTGGGGGCTGCAGAGCTTTGCCCTGTCCACACGTGGTGGCTGCTCAGAGAAGTGCTCAGGAGGGAACCTCTAGTTAGATGGAATTTCTCGTGGATGCATTGCAGAGAGACCCTGAATAGATTCTCAGCTGAGCCTTGAGGTATTTGTAGAAGGGCATGAAGACAGATTGTTGTTGGGCTTTCCTCAGCAGCATGAGAAAAGCTTGGACTTCAGAATAACCAGAAAGGCCTGTTTTGTGCTCAGGGTGGTAACACCAGCCAGGGGTTATTGATGGTCCTAATAATAAACATGGAGCCTGCACTTCATAGCAATTCATCACTCTGACGTGTCTCTGGTGTGATCCTGGGAAGGGGGGAGGCATTTTGTGCCGAGGAAACAGAAGTCTCTGACCACAGCAGCAAATAGCCATTCATAAACCCATCCCAAGGTCCTGGTGGGGATTACACCCCAGAACCCTCTGTGGAGTGAAGCCCTGTGTGGAGTCCCTGTGCTGGGAAGGGCTATGAGGTGTGGGATGAGAGTGAAGGAGAGTAAATCACTGCAATAAACCCCAGTTCGTGTTGGTGGGTAATGGATGATCAGGGAAAAAATCATCTTCAGCTTTACCTGATCTGAGCCCACAGCGCTGTCCAGAGCCACCTTCCTGCTGTGTTTCTGTTGCACAAGCAGCTTCTGGGCTCAGGAGGAGAATGGAAGCAAAACAGCATCAGTATTCCAGAAGGAGCAGAGCCCTTTTTAACAGCCTGTGTCAGGCTCAACCTGCTCCTGACTACAGGCTGGTTTCCAGGTGGGTGGGGGGAGCCTGTGCCGGGTTGTGCTGCATCCCCATGGGTGCTCGGCCCCTCGCGAGACCCCTGCTGAGGGGGAGCCTGCGGGGAGGGGAGCCCTTCCCCTGCCCAGCTCTCCAGAAATACCTGTGAATCTTCAACAAGGAAGGTCCCAGCTTCTTTAAAAGCTGCTGGGTAAAATGTGGGGTATGAGTGGGCTGGTGGTGGCTCTGGAGGTGTCAGGGCAGAGTGGGACAGAGGAGGCAGCTCTGGGGATGGCTCTGGGCTTCTGCAGGGGAAAGGGGAGCTGGGCTGATGCTGTGAGTCTGAAGCTCTTCCCATGGCCAACACAGCATTTGAGTTGGTCTGGAGCAAGTACATCTTGCAAACGACCAAGGAGCTCGACAGCTTTTTACTGGGCTGTGTTGGAAGCTGCCCCAGCTGAGTGCCAGCACTGCTGAAATCCTTCCTACGACTCTAAAATAATCAGCAGAGCAGAGAGGCACCCGCTGCCTCCCCGAAGGTGATGACCAGGGGCTCCTGGCACCCCACAGGAGGGTCTGAGGCCGCATCCTCGCCGGCCTCCCCCCTTCACCACCACCAGCCAGGCTCAGCCCAGCCCGAGCTTGCTTCCCTGAGCCAGCAGATGCAATGCAGCTCCCAAGGACGCGCTGACAGGGAAGGAGCAAGAAGCCTGCCAGCCACAGCGACGTTATTTTGGGTAGCAGAGGAGGCGCCGGGGGCCGGGCAGTGCCCAGCTCCGGGGTGAGAAATGCTGCGGGACGAGGCGTCGGGGCTGCGCAGGGACGGGAGGCGGGTGGAGGAGGAGAGGGAAGGGTTACCCGGCACGGCTGCCGGTTACAGACAGCTCGGCTGGCTCCGCAGGATGGGCAGAAGGAGCCGCTGCGGGCGGGCGCCGGCGAGCTGAGGATGTGAGCGAGCGGCTCGCTGGAGCTGCGGGAGCCGGAGCGGGGGTCGCGGCACCCCCCGAGCCCCCCGGCGAGCCCCGCGCCTGCCGGGCTCCCATGACCATCGGCAGCAGCATGAGCAGCGGGTACTGCAGCTTGGATGAAGACCTCGAGGATTGCTTTTTCACAGCCAAAACCTCTTTGTTCCGGAGCGCACCGAGCAAGGTCCCTGCCAAGGTAACAGCCCAAAAACTAGTGAGAGGGGCCGCGCCGGGCGAGAGGTGGATGCTCGGAAGATGTTGGTGCTCCTGCACGTTTGGCTGCAGGTGCTGCCAAAAACGAGCTTTCAGCCGGAGCCAGGGCAGAGCTGCTGGTGGTGGTGGGGGGGGAAGGGCTCTGTCAGCCTCTCGCGGGCTCGCTGCTCCTGTTCAGGGGGGTCTGCACTGCTGCAGATTTTTCTCTGCCACGTCTCAACCTTTTTGCCTGGCAGGTTGGCTCATTCCTGGGGCATCTGCGGTGGAGGAAGCTGTCTCCAAATGTGTATTTTCAGGTTTAGGGGGACAGGCGGCACCCATCTGCCAGGTGCCCTCCACAGGGCAGGTTCCTGGCTGGGGACCTGTGCTTCAGCCTTGCAAAACGTACGGTTGGTGAAAACTGTGTCTTTGATGGACGGGGAGATGGGAAAGTTAAAAGACTAAATTAACCTGTGAAGTTATTAACACTGTGGTGAATCTGGTGCTTGTCTGGGTGCTGGAGCACCCACCCTGCAGGAGGAGGGAGCGCTTGGCTGGGCAGCTTCAGCCCAGGGTGAGGTTCCTCTGTCAGTGACCCTCAGGATTCCTCTGGATTATTTAAAATAAAAATCAAACAAGAACATCCCTCCCATGAACTTTGGGGCCCCAGCACAAACAGCACAAAAGGAGAAGGCGCTGCTGCGGAAGTGGGGGTTTCGCTCAGGAACCAGAGCCCTGCGGTGCTGAGATCAGATCTGGCCTGGGGAGCAGCTTTTGCACTTAGAAATCCCCCTGAGCCTCAACGTGCTGCTGCTTGAGCTCTGCTGCACTTGCACACTGAGCTGCAGCCCCCTGCAGATGCTTTGGGGTTCAGCTTTCCGAGCTGTGGGGTCCAGGCCTGGACCCTTCTCCTCGAGGATGGGGGGAGGTGGCTCTGGGGGAAGAGTTTCAACCACATGGCAGTTTTAATTTCTTTGGAGAAATGCTCCCCTGGGTTTAACAGGGGAGATTCCCTGTTAGCCAGCAGCTCCCTCTCGCTATGATTAACCAGCATGTACTGCTGGCTTTTAAATGTCATTTGATGATTCATCTGTGTAGGAGATGTAAAGGATCACGGCGTTAGTGCGATGGGCGCTGCACCTCGACACTTTAACGCTCTTATTTTGGAGCTGGAGCACTGCAGATCCTCAGCTCCCCTCCGAAATCAGCCTGATCACGTTGGTGCTTGGGAGCTCTGTCACAGCGGGGTCGGGGGCTGCTGCAGCCTCTTCTCGCCTGGCTCCTCGCCTGCACGTGGCCGGTGTGGGTGACAGACCTGGTGGCTGCTGGAGAAGATGGAGCCTCTCGGGGGTTTGGTGTTACGGGGAGGAAACAGTTCCTGTGCATGAAAAAAACAACCAACCCACACACAAAATTTGCTGCTCAAGCAAGTGGTGTTGTGTAATGGGCCCGTGTGTGGAGGTGGGTCCTTGCATTTCTCACGCTGGAGGTGGAAACCATCCTCAGGCCTTGGTGGAAGAAGGTTTTGGGGAGCTCACGACGTGCTGGGGCATTGGTGGTGGTGCAGAGCCTGTGGGAGTATGAGGCTGGATTGCAGCTTGGGATGGAGCTGGCCCCAGAGCATGGCGGGGAGGAGAGCGGGGTGGTGGTGATGTGATGAAGAGAGCATGTGCCTGGGGAGCAGCCAGTGAGGCAGAGGGACAGGACACACGCTCAGTCCCAAGGGGAGCATCCCCCATGGCTTTTGCTTCTCTCCCCATCCCCCCTTTTTTGCTTGTCGTCTTCTCTTGAGCGATGCTATTGAATGCAAAACATTTCCACTGCTGCAAGAGCTGTGTGTGGCAACAGCATTGCTTTGCACCACCAAGTACAGTAGCTGCTCCTGGCCACGGGCAGAGAACGTCAGCTCAGACCCCAAAGTGAGTTAACTGGCTGGACGTGTTTGTGTTGTGATGATTCCTGAGCCCAGGATGCACTGTGGTCAGCCACCAGCCCCTGGGCATGCCCTGTGCTGGGCAGAGATAAGCCAAATATGGATCACTCAGTCAGGGATGTCTTAAAAGACCCAGGAAACAATCTCCGGAGAGGAAACGTGTTGTGCAGAGGGTGGGAGAGGACATACTGACCTTCTGCCATTTATGAAGAATAGAGTGGAGTCTGATCACTGCGATTAGAGAGATGGTTTCTGATTGAAATATCTGTGTTAGTCTGAAGAGCCTCTTTCTAGGAATTGTGTAATTCCTTCTTGTTTTCAGAACCATCAGCAGAATCGCTCTTCATTAGCAAAGAACCGTTTCAGGTGTCAGATGTGACCTCATCCCTGGAGATCTGTTGCTTGGCATTTTGATGACTCTCTGGCTGAATGGCTTCAGAGGCTTCTGCCTGAAATGTGATTGCTTAAAACTCTGCAGAATTGCTGTTGGAGCCCTGCATCAATGGCTGCAGGAAGAGGCTGCTTAGAGGAGAAAGGGGCAGGTTTCTGTCGAAAACCAGAAAGCATAAGAGGGTCAGATGTAGTTTCACGTGGGATGGGATCCAGGGATGGGGATGATGGCACTAGCTCCTGGGGTGATGGGGGCCAGCTCCTGGAGGTGCTGGAAAGCCAAGCAAGGGGCTGGATGAAGGTCTCTCTGATCCGCTCATCCTCCCTAACCGGGGCTGGGGTCAGCCAGGCTGCTCTCTGTGCAGACAGAACAGTGGTGTGACTGTGCACCCGCGGGGTCCTGTCCAGCCTGCACCCCCCTGAGATGGAGCTCGCTGGGAGGGACCTGATCAGCTCTCACTGCTGAGCAGGAATGTGGCAGGAAAAACGGTTTCTAAGTGAAATCTCCATGGCAATCAACACTGAGCCCATCTTCACTTGCCTCCAACCTCTCTGAAATGCAGCAATGATCCCTTGCCATAACCGTGTGCTGCTCCTCGGTGCTGACTGGGGCTGTGGTGGGATGGGGATCCTGTGCTTGTGCAGGCAGCTGCCCAGGCAGGTGTGCTGTGCCGTGGCCAGCCCGCTCCTGGGGGTTGCCAGGCTCCCTGTTTCCAGCCAGGAGAGCCGCAGGCCCCGCAGTGGCTGCCAGGGTTTAGGCACGGGCAGAGTTACTGAGCTGTTGTTGTGTTAACAGTTTGTTTCATCCTGTCGTGGTGCAGCAGGAAATGTGGCAACGGTTTATGGTTAATAGCTTCTGTTTTTCTTCCTTCAGTCAGAATTGCATATTCTGCACCAGAAGCTTTGCAAAAGCAGAGATCTGGGTAAAGTTGTGAAGGGTAAATTGATCCCACGCTGGGTGGAAGAGCTCTTATGAAATGCCCTAAGAGAACGTAACGTGGCTGTTAAAACCTGTGTAAAATTGTCATAAGGCAGGGTTTCTTTTTCAATTGCAATTGCATGTGGAAGGGGAGAGAACAGCCTGTTGCTGTGGCTGTGGCTGCGTGGTCATGTAAATTGTTGGAGCAGTGACAGCCAAGGGCTGGGATCCTGTTTTCTTGGGGCACTCCTGGCATGGGGGTGTTCTGTCTTTGGGGGCTTGGTGTGGCAGAGGGGCTGTGCAGCTCTCGGGCCCTGGCTGTGCTGGAGGGGCAGTGGGTGCTGGGGGGCATCCTGGGCTCTGGGTGCTTTGGCTCATGTTTGAATCAGTCAAAACAAACAGATGTGGTAAATAAATTACAGGCAGTGTTTCTCGATATGTTGTCCCAGATTAGCGTCTGAGCATCAAGGAGCTGTGAGATGGGCAGAGGAAGGCAGAGATTTTGGGCTCCCAGGCCCCTGTCCCTGAGCCAGACTTTCTGTGCCTCCTCCTGCAAGTGATTTGGGTTCCTTGTAGCAGGAAGCCATCGCTTGCCTCCTTCAGCCCGGTTCCTGCTGTCCTGGTTCACTGTGCGTCCTCCATGGAAACCGAGTGGCACGTTCCCAATGCTCTTAATTGCTGCCACACGCTGTTTTCCTCAGCTGGAAGCATCACCAGAGGGGCAGGACTTGCGGTGCTGGAGTGGAGCAGATTGCCAGGAGGGGCTGAGCCGCGTGTCTGGGCGGCTGCTGCTCCAGGGCCACTGGGGCCGGTGCCATGGGTCAGGTTTGCCTTGTGCTCGGCCTTACCCACAGCTCAATCTGTCTCCACGCGGGAGTGGATGGTGCTGGGGAGCTTGCAGCTCTCGTTTGCTGTGTGACCAGGGTGGCCCTGGGGGATGGCAGCACGTCTGTGACATCTCCAGCACTCTGAGATGGGTGATGTGAGGAAGTGGAGGCTGTCTGAGTGCACATCTTCTGTTAACTTAAAGGGAAGTTTTGTTGTTCACTTTTTTCCTTCTCCCAGAGCTGCTTTTGAGAATCTTTCCCCTTGCCATTGTTTTTAGCCTCCCACACCAGCCCAGCACCTGTATGTGGCCACGGGAGACCTATTGCAGTCGGTAACTGCAGTGAAGCACGTGCCTATGGACTTTGACATGTTATGGAGTTCAAATTTCCATGCTGATAAGTGGATGTTTATGTGCAATTCCTGAGTACTCCAGGAAAGCTTTGCTTTGCTTTTCTGAAGGCTCGGAGCAAGGGGGAGACCCTGGTACCAGGTCAGTGTCCTCCCCACCCCCGGTGTTACTGCACCAGGCTGGAATTTCCAGAGCTCTCATACTGTTTGCTGGTCTTCAGCAGAAATTGCGAACTCTCACTTGGGCCTCACTTGAACCAATTTCGCTCTTGAGTCCCAGGACTGTAGCCCTCGTGCCAGATCACCTCCAGGATGTCAGCTTGTCCCTAAATGAAATACCATGGGTAGGCTGGGGCAATACTGGCTGGCTTACAGCTTGCTGTATCCTTGTCTGGGGCTGGCTGGGAAGAGACAAGCTTTGCTCCCAAAGTTGCTTTTTTCCCCTCCATCTTTTTTACCTTCTCAAAGGTTACAGTTTTCATTTGGAGCCTTACTGGCCTTGATAGCACATCCCTCCACGCTTCCTGCTCTCTGCTGTTGCTAACTTCTGAGCAAGCCCACATAAAATATGGGAGCTCTGCTCACAGTTTCAGGCAGTGCTGGTGAAATGTATTCACAGCCTGTCTCTGGGGAAGGGAGGAGTTATGGAGAGGCAGCAGAGCGCTGCGAAATCCATCACACTGCGCTGAGTACAAGAGACACAGGTTGGTTTGCAGCAGGTCTGGGTTTTGGGATGCTGAGGGTTGTGCCTTAGAGGAGACTGTTTCTCCTGGCTGGATGGAAAACTCCTCACTGAAGGGCTTTGGGGAGCCCAGGCTAAAGTGGTGTCAAACCTGGAAGCACAAGATGAGCTTCCTGTAGGGAGTTTCCAATGGCAATTAAGTCACCGAGGCTTCAGGAATGCCACTGTCAAACCTGTGCTGGAGGAGCTCCAGCAGTCACACAAAGAACTGAAGCCTGTGTGTGTTGCTGCAGCTGCAGTTCCTGCTGCTGGTTTCATCTGGCACTGTGGCTTGATGTGATGTGCCTCCCTGGGCTGGTGACGTGCTCAGGGCAGGAGCTGGGTTGTGGTTCCTCGTGGGAATGCTGCTCAGAAGTGTGTCCCCGTGGGCTGCCAGAGACCCGCAGTGCAGTCAGCACAGTCCTGTCTTTGCAGCAGATTCTTTCCCACAAGGAGACCCAGAGGTGGCTGCTGGACTTCACTGTGCAGCTGGGCAGCTCCTGGATGAGCTTAGCTCCCTGGTTTCTGTTTTCTTTAAGGAGATTTTCTTAGCCCACTACTGAACTTGAATTTGCTTCAGGGTCACATGAGTCCTTTCTTCCATCTCATGATTACAGGAGCTGTTAGCTCTGCAATAGACTGTTCTGATGCTGAACGTGAGCAGGTGAGGTGTCACCCAGAATTTAAACCAGCCTTTGTCTTCTGATTTCAGAATGTAACACAAACAGTAGAAGAAGAAAAACCCGAACCACCGACCGTCCAGGAGATTAAACAGAGGATTGAGAAATACAATGCAAAAGTTACCAACTGCCTGCTGATGAAGCTGGTATGTATCATCGGGCTTATCCCCAGGACTGGGGCTCTAACTGAGCTGGGCTGCAGGAAGGTGTCTTCATGGCAGGAGGGTTTGTAGTTGCCAAGCTGGACCTTACCCGAGTGGCTTTTTTGTTCAGGTTTCCTTAGTGTTAGTCACTAGCACTGAAGATGTCACCTTCACTGCCATCCCTCCTCTCCTGGGAAGATTGGCAGAGTCATCTCTGGGCAGCCTGTGCTGTGAATGACTTGCCACAAATAGATGAGCCCACGTTGTTCTGGTGGGGATGAGTCACGGCAGAACTTGGGCTGAGATGCGGCCGTTCAGCAGCTGTCGCAAAGCAGGTTTAGAAACACAAAGTCTTTCTAGAAGGAGATGCTTCTCCCCTCTCAGCTGCCCGGCGTGGTCAAGCAGGGCTCTAAGAACCACACTGGGTCCCTGCTTTTGAAGCTTTGGTTGCAGATGTGCTTATCCCCACCTGTAGGTAAAGCCTTGGTGATGTGTGGTGAGAACATTAGGGAAGTGTCGTCTCTGACAAACTGGAGTGCCACGGAGGTGCAAACGTGACAGGATCTTACAGAGAGGGGGAGAAAGCTTCTTAAAGAGGGAAATAATGCAATTGTAGAACTTCCAAGAACAGCAGCTCTGTAACTCCCTGCTGCTTGCTGATGTCTGAGAATCAACCCCACATGTACTTCACATGGTAGATCTTACTGTGCAGCCTTCACGAAGGAAGTTGTTGTAACTTCTGCTGGAACGTCTTGCCTGTTGATTTTTAGCACTCCTTGACATCTGGGAGTGATTCAGGACTCAAATGTTTACTCTTGAGTCACTTTGCTTGAAGCTTAGCTGAGGCTTGGTGCAGTCCTGGGACTCGATTTGGCTCAGCTGCTGGTGGTGGCGCTTTGGTGGGACCACGGGCCGGTGCTCCTGGCACCTGAGGTGGATCCTTTGGGTCTTTCCCGCCAGGGGTAGACTGTACAGAGCCAGGATCTCCTCTTGGCTTCTGCATTTTACAGAGCTGAGAGCAGGGTAAGGAGAGGCTGATCTTGAATGGTGATTTGTTAGATGGAGCTGAAAATCCCATAAGGAGGGAATAGAACGTGAGGAGTAATGGTTGGGAGATGCTGCTGAGCATGAGAGCAGAGAGCTTCCCAGAGGCTTCAGCTCCTCACTTCAGTGCCACTACAATTACACGCAATGGGTTCCATAACTGACTGTAGCAGTGTGGGTTTTAAATAAGACAAGCTTGCACAGGGGCGAGGAAGGGATGAGTCACCACCGAGTGGAAGCAACAGGGGAAAAATCAGTGGTGACTAACCCAAAATTACTGGTTACTTTTTACATGCTTAATAAGAAACCCTCAAACCCCTGACAGTCCCGGGGGGTGGAAAGTCCTGCAGTCACCCCTCAGACTGCAGCACTATAGACCAGAAATGTGGGGGGGACAGACAGGAAAGGCTCCCTGGAGCCTGACCACCCCTCTGTTTGCTTTAGAACGACGATGGGACGTACACAGGCTTCATTAAAGTGCACCTGAAGCTGCGGCGGCCTGTGACGGTGCCAGCGGGGATCCGGCCGCAGTCCATCTACGATGCCCTCAAGGAGGTGAACATGGCTGACATGACAGACAAGAGAACCTCCTTCTACTTGCCACTGGATGCCATCAAGCAGCTCCACATCAGCAGCACGACCACGGTGAGCGAGGTGATCCAGGGGCTCCTGAAGAAGTTCATGGTGGTGGATAATCCTCAGAAGTTTGCACTTTTCAAGGAGATGCGGAAAGATGGGCAAGGTGAGCTCACCCCTGGGGCCCACCAGCCTCCCTCAGGATGATGGCTGTTGCTAGACACTTTGTCTTTCAGAAACATACACAAGCATTCAGGGCATGTGTGTCAGGCAGGACGTGTCTGAATCTCAGAGGAGTAAATGCCAGGTTCCACAGGAGGTGATGCTGCTTTAAGTTGATGGGGAATTACAAGTTTTCAGGAGGGGGCTGAACAGATTGATACAGATCTGTGCTACTCAGCTGCTTCCACTCTGACCCTGAGCAGTGTCAACTGCTTCTACATGCTCCAGTTGACCTCTTGAGCTTTCTTCTGCCCTGGTAGCCAAGATCTGAGCAGCTGAGGGACCTGGGAGTGTTTAGTCTGGAGAAGATGAGGCTGAGGGGAGACATGAGCACTCCCTGCAACTCCCTGACAAGAGGCTCGAGTGAGGTGGGGGTCAGTCTCTGCTCCCGAGTAATGAGTGATAGGAAATAGCCTCAAGTTGTCCCAGGGGAGGTTGAGGCTGGAGCTGAGGCAGAACTGTTTCCCTGAGAGGGGTGTCAGCCCCTGTGCCAGGCTGCCCAGGGAGCTGGGGGAGTGCCCAGCCCTGGAGGGATCCCAAAGCCGTGGGGCTGAGGTGCTGAGGGCTGTGGGTCAGTGCTGGGCTTGAGCCTCAGTGGTCTCAAAGTGCTTTTCCAAGCAAAACGATTCTATGATCTCACTGTGTATGTCTGCTGTTCCCTTGCAGTGCTCTTCCAGAAGCTCCCTCTCACTGAGTACCCCCTGTACCTCCGGCTGCTGGCAGGCCCCGACACAGATGTGCTCAGCTTCGTGCTGAAGGAAAATGAAACTGGGGAAGTTGAGGTATGTTGGTGATTCTTTCCCTTGGTTTTCACATGAACGTTATCAGCGTTGCAGCTGAGGTGAAGCAGTGCCATGCAAGCAGGGTTGTTTTCCCTCTAATGGGGCTGGGTTTGCCTTTCAAAACAGCGTGATACCAGCTTTTCTCTCAACTTAAATCACCAGCTGAATGGACTGCTTGGACCTACCTTAAAAGTTGTTGTTAATTTATCGAGAGGGACCCTTATCGATGTTGATCAGCACCTAAAGGGTGGGTCCAGTCTTTGTTGTGTGGTGCCCAGTGACAGGACAAGGGGTAATGGACACAGGCTGCCACAGCAGGAGAGACTCCCTTGGTGCTGAGGGGAGGGAGCCCTGGCCCAGGCTGCCCAGGGAGGGTGTGGAGGCTCCTTCTTGGGAGGTTTCCAAACCCACCTGAACACGTTCCTGTGCCCCCTGAGCCAGGGGAACCTGCTTGAGCAGGGGTTGGGCTGGATGGGCTCTGCAGGGCCCTTCCCACCCCCCATTCTGGGGCTTATTGCTCCTAAATTTTTCAGATTTTAAAGAAATTAATCTTGAGCTGTGGAAATGCTGAGGCCAGTTTTGATGGCCTCCCCAGGTCTGTTTACAGAACCAAGCAACACCAGCCCAGAGTTAATCCTCAATAATGAGATTAGCTAATGCTGGCAGAAGACAGACACTAATTTAAGCAGAAGCCAGGAGCACTCAGGTAATATAGTCACGGTTGGTTTTTGCAGTTGTGCTCCCCACTGTGACAAAGGCAAATGCTGGGAGCTGCTTCATGCTGCGGGGTTCTGCCTCCTGTGCAGAGCAGAGGGTGAGGAGGGCACAGGAGTGCCTCTGCCTGCAGAGTGCTGCATACACACAGCAGGATTTAGCAAGTGAGCAGTGTCTGCTGGGGCCCTCTGCCAAGAGCTTCACTGAAGCTGAAACAGTTCTGATAACCTCACAATAAAATCCAGCAAGACGGCTGCTGCCTGCAGGGACCTGGCTCCCCCTCTGGAGCAAGGGCTGGGGGTAAATGCTACACCACTCACTCCCAAAGATATTTCAGTCCTTGAGGAGCTGTGTCTTCTCTTGCAGTAGGAGCTTTAATTCACCTGAGTGAATTAAAGTCAAATCTGCATTCTCTGGGGCTCAGGACTGGGCTGGTCCTTTATGCTGCAGCCCGTTATCCATCTCTCACAGCACACTGCCGTGAGACCAAGCTGCCTGGAGGTCAGATAACACGTTTACGTGGCTGCTTCTCACAGAGATTCAGGGATAAGAACCCACCAAAGCAATAAGGTGATGTGTGTGCTTACCTTCCCTGTTTCTGCTGGTTTTGCAGTGGGACGCATTCTCCATCCCAGAGCTGCAGAACTTCCTGATGATACTGGACAGAGAAGAAAAGGACAAAATCCAGCAAGTGCAGAGGAAGTATGAGAAGTTTAAACAGAGACTGCAACAGACCTTGAAAGAAGCCAGAGGCAAACCTGGATAACCCCTGCTGGGCACTGGGCACCAGACTGAGCTAGATATTATTTTTTAAATGAAAAGACACTTCTCAGGACACCTCATAGTAGTCACTGTCCCTCTTCATCCTTCCATTAAGGACTGGCTCACAGCACCCATGAAATGAACACAGGGCACTTCCTGCTGGCTCTGCTCCCAGGGCCAGAGCCACTCAAAGAAAAGGAACCAGCTGTAAAACTGGCCACAAACACAGCTCCTGGGTCGCTTGTCAGCTGTGCCATCAGATGGAGCAGCTTTCTGTTAAACCCAACAGGAACACCTACTGGCTAATGTTTTGAGCAGGGTCACACTTGCTGGTCACACTCCTCTCAGCAGCTTGTTCCTGTTGGGAGGCTGCTGTGGCTCGTTGCCTGTGCTCGTGTGGCCAAGTTCTCCTTCTGTAAGTAGAGCAGAGGAAGCAGCAGATCAGAGGAGGTGGTTGCACCAGAGCAGTTGGGTGTTGCAGCTGCTGCCAGTGGAATGGCAAGGTGTGACCTCAAACAGCTGCAACACCCCAGCACTGAGTGTTACTGAAACTTGGGAATGTTCTTGAGTCATCGATTTGGATTCTATTTTAACTTCCAGCCCTGAGCATGGCTGTGAATGGAAGCCCAGCTTAGCTGAGCTGGTCAGTGTTTCACCAGGTTTCTGCTCTGTAGGAAATGACACCGACGTTTTTAACAAATTCTGTTTGAAAAGTGCAAAGATGAGGGTTGAGGCATAGGCTGGTGGATTTGATCTTGAACGTTTAGCAATACATATCCAAGAGATTAACCCAGGAAAACTCAAACCCCCTTTCTCAAATGAAACTGATTTTGGGCTATGGACAGGTCTGGCACCAAGGGAGAGTAGCCCCTGCCAAGGCCAGGGTGAGGAGGTGGCACCAAGAGCACAGGCTGCCTGGGGAAAGCTTTAGCCCTGGTAAGGGAGCTATTAGCCTCAGATGCTCCCTCCTGCCAGCCCGCCTTGCACTGCTTCGCCCACGCTCCTGCCCATGACACACCAGCCTCTCCCTCCCTGTGCTGCTCCCATCCGAGTCGTGTCCTCCCTCCCTCCACACTTGCCATCGGTGCTCTGCCTGTGTGTCCAGGAAGGTTACCAGGTTTTGCTTTCTAAGTGGAGCTACGAGAGGGCTGTAAGTCTCTCTCCCCCTCTCTCAGGGCTCCCACGGATGCACGCACTGTGCATCCTTCACAAAAACCCTTGAGCTGGAGCATCAGTTACTGCCATAGCTCTGAGCAGAGGCCCCACGCTGGCTGATGCCATGCAGCGATGGCTGAGGGGCAGGAAGGCTCCAGGGATGCCCCTTGGAGAGGACAGTGCTCACATTCCCTCTCAGTGCTTCCCACCCAGCACACTGCACAGCCAGGGTCAGTCTTCCCTCTGTCACACAGGACACGGTGACAAAGCCAGTCAACACTCTCCAGGTCCAGGAGGAGCACGGGAAGGGGTTTCATAGCGGCTTGATGCACACATGTCCCTTTGAGCTCACTGGGGACTGTGTGATCCCACCCGCCTGGGCTGGGAAGGGAGGCAGCAGGTTCTTGGGCAAGTTACCACAGAGACAACGTGGAAAAGTCTAAAATTTACCTCAGTGCCTTTTTTTCCTTAAGTGTGAAAACTGCATTTGGGCTGAGGAGGAAGCTGGAAGGGGCTCTTGTGAAGAGGCCTCGTCAGTCCTGTCCCCCAGGTCCCCAAAGTGCTGTTGTGATGAGGCTGCTTTTGTCTGTAGAGGGATGAGGAACTGTTTCGTTTTGTTCTTGAAGGCGACTGCTTGGGATTTTATTTTCGGATTTGTACTTCAGTATGTTTGTTTAAAGCCTGTAAGAGAGTGACAGCATCACCTGAAGCCCCTCGCTCTGTACAGCTGCCACTTTCTGCAGGCTTAGTTCCAGCTCGTGTTTCAGTCAGTGGTGTGAAAGGGTTTGCTGACAGGGCTCTGGCCTCACAGCTGTACTGTGCTCTACACCCAGGTGACCTTTACCAACGTGGCAGCAGCCCAAGTGGAGCAGCAGGTTCCATGCTCTGGGGCTGTCTGTCCATTCACAAGGACACAGATTTACTTCCTGATGCACTTGTGAAGTAACTGAACATTTCTCTCGTGCTTGGAGCCTGGAAAGCTCTGTATAAATGCTTCTGTTCAGTCCAGAGGATGAACACTGTAAAAACCACCCCTAGTTCTGAGAAGGACAGTCCAGATGCTTGGTTTTAAATCCCATCTCTTTCTGGCTAAAAGGTGTAAAGATTTCCTTGTGGTGGTTGTTGTTTCCTCCCAGTTTTGGTGACTGCCTCCCGCTCCCCAGCATGTCTTTGACACTTTGCAGAAGGCATGGCTTCTTATGCAATTCCCGTGAGTGCTGCTGAACTCCTCCTGCAGAGAGGAGGGCTCTTTCCTTTGGGTTTTGGGTTGGTTGGTTTTTTTTTCAAGATAATGGGCCATTTGAAGAACTGCTAGATCCTGAGTTTCAAGTTCTCCCTGGTCAGTTGAGCTGTGTGTCCAGGACAGGAGCATAGGCCCCTTTCTTAAGCGCAAAATGCTGTTGGCAGTGCCTTTGGTTGGCATCTTGTCTTGCCTAGTTCGTGTGAGTTGATTTTTTTCATGCCTATTGTAAAACATGTAAAATAATGTGTATAGAATGGAATAGCAAAGCTTCTATGGCAAAGTGAAATGCATTTTTGCAATGCTGTAATTTATTTTTACTACTCCCTAAGAGTTCTGTGGCATTTTTACAAAATGTCTCAGCTTCAGCTTTTCCAAAGGTTCTGAAAACCCTCGTTCACGTGCAGACAGTGTAAAAGACAACGACAATAAAGCTGTCAGGAACTAAAGAAATCTCTTTTAACTTCTTTTTCTTGCGCCCTCCGATGGAACTTCCATGTATTGCCTGAAGGGAAAACACAGGGGCCCTTCCTGGAAGTGAATGTAAATGTCTAAACCCTACTGTAAAGTGTTGAAGGCTTCAGCCAATGAGGCACAGAACAGCTACCCCCGAGAAACCCGACCAAAGGGTTCCACTAATATTTTAGCTGTATCTGACAGGGCTGCTCCCCGTGATAAATTGATGTAATACATTAAAATGTGTTTCATACATATATTAATAACATAAAATCCATCTGACAGAGTTAATTCTCAGTACTGAAATGTCTGGTACAAATCCCTGGGAATGTTTGAAGGGACAAAATCTAAAACCAGACGGGTTTTACTTCTGACATACACAACCTATGGCAGAACACGCTGGACTGTTCCAGGACAATGTGCTGGAATGTGCTTTGCTTACATTTCAGTGGAGGTCCTGTCACCAAGCCTTTGCTGAAAGATGCCAAGCAAGAATGTTACACTAGCCAAAAGCCAGCATAGCCAGAAAACCAGTGCACCGTGAGGAGCTTCTGGAAACGGATGGAAAAGGTCAATGCTGGGAGTTTCACTCAGCTTTTTATTTTTATGAAAAATGAACACCCAGAGCCACAGAACGAGTTGGGTGAATCACAGACCTCGTGAACACCCAGGGACTCGTTTCTGAGTGACCAGGGCCTGTACATGACATTTGACTGGTTGGCAGAACACTTTTATAAATAATACAATCTGAGTAATTCTTACAGGGGACTTTTCTCCTACTTCTTCCGTCCGAGCTTCGGAGCCTTCTCGAGGCCTTGGACATGTCTCCGAGGGAGCTGGTATTCCTCTGCAACACAGCCAAGAGGTCACTTCAGGTAAACACTCGGAGCTCAAGACTGAAAAGCTGTACCTTGCTGTAACCAGTCACGGCCCAGTTCCAAAACCAACTTACCTAGCAGCATCTTGGCCAGGTGATGGATTTGGTTGCCTTGGATCTGGACCTGAACTCTGTCCTTTGTTCCTGGTAGTGGGGTGATGGTGGCACTGGCTTGTACTTTTTGTTGCAGAGTGTTGGCCACGCACTGTGGGTCGAGGCCATACAGCTCAAGGTTCTTGATAATTGTCACCTACAAGTTTTAATAATTACAGCAACCATCACTGCTGGAGGTATTACAAGTCATGTCCCATCCACCCCAGGAAAACAAGCTGCCAAAGCTGCTTTAAAGACCCGGGCTTCTGTTCAAAACCCCTCATTTCAGCTCTCTTTTGTACCTTTTTATTTGATGATCTCTGTGCTACGGTTATGTCGATGGGCTCAATGTTTCCTTTCCTCACAACAGGTTCTTGTCCAAAAAACGTCACCTGGTGTAAGGGCTGCAGTCGATCGAGGCACCTGCACAAAGTGGATAGGGCCAGTGAGTCTGTACAGAATAGCATGGCTGATGATGGTAACTGTGCTCTTCCACTGCAGCCTCTCACGAGTTTTTGAGACTACATGAAAGCCAAGATTCTACATGTAAGAAGAATTTGTATCGTAAGAAGGTAACACATGGTCTCAAGCAAAGATTTGCATCCTAGGTGATACTTAAAGGGTTTGAGTAACAAGCTCTAGTCTACTGACTTGCAAAAATTACAGCTTAGGTTGGTAACATTTGGTAAATTGGTTTTTGTAGAGGGAAACCCTTTAGTTTTGTCTTTAAACTGTTGCTCAGTTGTATTGGACACGGATTGGTGAAGCAACTTGTGTTTAAAATTCAGCAGAAGCTGTGGTACTGTCCCATGAGCAAACTTGGCATCACAGCTAAAGGAAGCTGTTGGAGGTGCCTCTGAAGCATTGTGTGATGAAGCTGGAGGCAAGGAAGGCCTTGGGGATATTTAGGCAAAGCTTTTTAGTATATGGAAACACTGGGTTTGTGCCAGATACTCGGGCCTGGGGGATGTGAAAAGTGGGTTTGGGTTATATATGCAGACCTTGTTATTGTATTTTGTCTATTACCAGTAGGAAGGAAGCTCCAAGAACATGCAGTAAACCTGCACACCACTGAAACACTACAGAAAAGAGTCACCTGCTGAAGAGGTCATCCCACTTCAGGTGTGAGATCTCATCTTGTTCTGATTTCTCCAGCAGGCAGTCACACAGAACAGCATTCACCTTCACAAAGCTGCAAAACAACACACGCACCTTAGAAGCAAACAAGTTCTCCTTTTTCCCTCAAACCAGCATCTCCTGCAGAGGCAGAGTGGGACAATTTCATTTCTACTTACTTTTTGTTTGTTTCATCAACCAACTCATTAGTCTTCACGTAGTTAATGATGACATTTCTCACCTCACTGCTAGAGAGGATGCTGCCTTTTCTAAAGAGAAAAGAAACTTTAACTTCAGTAGCTCAGAGATGGCTTCTGTCACTTGGGAGCAACAGCTCAATACTGAAATACATCTGATAGGGAGTGATTTCTTGTTCGACCTTAGCTGCTGCATACCAGATAAAAGGCTCCCAGCAGTAATTACAGAGACACTAAAACCCTTGGGCTGGGGAGCCTGGTTTGGGAGGATGACCCTAATGCTACTGTAGTACTTGTACTGAAGAACTTGCTGAAGAAAGGCTGCCACTGACTGCTATCTGAGCTACACCAAAACAGACAAGATCAGGGCACAAAGAGGCAAATTCTTAAAATTATCTGTGCATCCTCTTTTCAATAAGCTATACTGTCAGGGGGCAGAATGTGCCTTATCCAGTGGCAAATTAAGACAATCCAAGTACCAGTTTTGACACTCAAGCTATCACTTCCTTAGCTGTGAGAAAAGTGATGTGAGTTATGTGCTGAACACAGTTGTCACAGCCTCTTATCTTTCTTTCCTTTGTGAAGCAAAGGAAATAGATATCAATATATTCTGGATTCCCATCACCTTTCCTGACAGCGTCACAGAGCCCTCTCTCATGAGGGCTCACAAAATGGCAGCAGCGCAGGTTTGATTGTCTCTCTCTCCACGTAACAATGGTTTTGTTGCAGTTTTCTAATGCTTACTTGTGTCCAGATTCCTGGAAGAGTGGGATCATTTTTGTTGAGACCCCATAAAGCGGAATGATTTCAGGAGCACGGAATACTTGTTCTCTGTCTTCGCTCTTGTCGTCTTGGGCAGCAGAAGCTGAAGAAAATCCTTCAGGTACCGCAAATGCTTTAATGCTGAAATGAGAATTATTTGGTGAGTGAAAGGGACTGAAACTTATCACTTCTATTTCACTGAGAAACTCAAACCTAGCAGAATCATGCAGAAAGCTTTCTGCTCTGCTGTACAGGGTGTCAGTTCCTCCAAATGCATTCCATTGCAGGGGGGGCCTATGTCTGGGGATTGAAGGTGACAGTGACACTGTTTTGAAGCATTAGCTGCAATAACTAAATTTGTCCTTGTACACATTTCAATGATACAGACATATACATAACACCTTAACTCAGGTGACACTAAACACTTTTCACTCTGAGTAAAGTCCTCTTTGCTGGGGAAAAAGTGAATCTCTCCAGCTAGTGTAAGCATATTCAACCTTGGTAATTAGGGACAACCGCTGTAATTCAAAGGATGTAGCCCCATTCCATAGAATCCCTAGAATTAAAAAAAAATCCCAACTGGATGAATGCACAACTAACAGGGAAGGAAAGGTGGAAATCACAGCACTGTCATTAGTTTTCAAACATGCTCAGTGTCACTGAGTAACAAAGCCAGAAACACGCACTGTTGTACAGAAACAGGGTGTAAAACCCCTCCGTAGCACATGAAAATGAGGAAATTAGGACTGCTACAGCTATTCAAAACAGGAATTCAAGCATAGGTAACAGAGCTGGAAGTAGCAGATTCCTTTCCTTTCAGACACTACCAACTCTTTGAAGGACCACAATATTCAACCTACTCTGGATGTCTCCAGTCCACTTCCACGATGCTCTCCACACCTTTGTTCAGCTCCTTCACCTGTAAGATCTTCTGGTGCTGCATACATTGCAGGAATTTAGAGAACTGAAGGAAGCAACAATCAGAAATGTGGAATCAAGCATCTTCTGACAGCCCTAAAGTTACTTGTTAAATGAGAACAACTTATTTAAAAAACACTCAAAACAACCTCCCCACTTTTGCAATTGCTAAGGGGCAGTGAGTGCCTCTGGCTCTAAAACAGTAAAAGCAAGTGTTCCTTCTTCAGTGTTCCATCTGTCTGCTCTGTGACCTTCTTACACAAGTCACAGTGCATCTCCCATGGGCAATGTGCTTTGTCTCTGCTTGTCATGTACACAGGGACAATGTCTTCTCCTTTCTCTTAATTTTTGTTCCTTAACAGCCTTAGAAAAAGAATGGCCTCTTCTGCCAAGGAACCACACTGTCCAACAAGGTCAGAACCCTTTAACAGCTATGGCACTATATAGTGGCAGACAGCATTAGCTGCATTCAAAGCAGATCAATGCTCATGCCTTCAGGACAACTACTTTTCTCCACATAAGCAGAAGGTTGAGAAAAATAACTTGGCTTTTGAGAACAGCTTCTAGGGGTTATTTTGGTTTTCTGTTTTACTGACCCTTGAACGATACTGATTTCATTATTCTTCTCTCCTTCCATTTCTTATTAATGCAAAAAAGACACAAAAAGATCTCACCTTCTTATAGCTTGATTTCTTTATGTCCAGTTGTTGTCCAGCAGGGCTATGAATGGTTTTTAGAAAAGCTCTTTAGTTACAAGTCACCTTTCATTTCTTCTTAAACTTTGCTACTCATGCTAGAAGTTTTGTAACAGCAGAAATACAAATCACACAGAGAAAGAATTACTTCAAACAAGCTAATAAATAGAACATGGTGAGTGAAACTAGTGCTGATGTTCCTGTGGGTAGGCAAACAGCCATTTAAGTGACTAAGCAATCTTGAAATAAACGTCAGCCAACTCGATGTGGCGCATCCTGGTCTGGAGAATCCTTACTCAAAGTATTTAATGTAAGAAGTGAGCATCATCTTAGATAGCCTCGGGTAAAGACTGAATTTTACTTTTGAGTCAAGAGTAAATCCTAAGTATCTCTCTCTGTCTTTGCAGTTTCAAAGACAAAATCCCAGCATGCAAATCCAAAGACAATCTTCTTACCACATACCAGCATGAGAACATATGGCTGCGCAGAAACGTGCTGGTGAGCAGAGGGAGATCCGACTTCTTCACTTTGTATTTTAAGGCATGAAAAAAGCACTGACTAAATAATGCATCCATTTGCTCTGCAGGGGAAAAGAAAGGTCGGGTGAGCTGTGTGTAGTCTGTCTTTCAGGACATGGCACTTGGTTCTTTCAGACAACGTAGAAGGACATGGCACTTGGTTCTTTCAGACAATGTAGAACTGTTTCTATCCTGTTCTCACAGTGAGCTCTCTAAAATGCAGAGTAACCTAGATCGTGGGGCTGGGCTTCAGCAAACCAACGGGCACAAGTTAGTTTCATTTGCATGCAAAAGTACCTTGTGGATTCCTACTGTCTTCAGCTTCCTGCTGAACCTCCGTGTTAGCATCCTCAGTTCCTTCTGCAGCTCTGTTCTCACAGAGTTCCTCCTCTGCTGACAGTATTGCACAACTGTCTTGCTCCTTCAGGCTCAAATCACCAACATCCACATGCTGCAGCGGGTCAGTGGGCAAGCTGATGACAGGCTCTTTCCTCTCCATCTCTTCCTCGGCACTCTCCTTTTCAGCAGGATCTGTTATCAAGGGAGCTAAGGTAGGAGGATAAGATTTGTCACCATACTCCCTATAAAAGGAAGAAAAAGCATAATATGGCTTTCTGTTTACTGCTTTGAAACCTGCAGGACAATCAACAAACGCCACCCTGATAAAAGGCACTGGCCTCAAGTTCAACTCATCTGCCTCCATAAAATCTATGCTCCTCTCATCAATCTCAATTTAAAATTCAACAGACCAGTTGAACTAAATGCAGCCTCACTCATATTTGCCTGAGACTGGCACAGTTGACTAATTTTAAACAAAATGAGTCAAAGTTCACTTTTGATAGAACAAGATTTTCTAAAAGAGTAACAGGGCTGTTCAGGCTTTGCCTCTGTAATAATTATGTTCAGATTGAAGGAACTGAATCAAGCGAATAATTTTATATGTCTGTTTCCAATATGTGATGGATAGATGTCAGGACAGACACCTGACTCTGTCAGAAAACTCTGGTCATCAAGAATATGCAGGTGAAACCTTAATAAAGGTCATGTCCAAGCTGTACCCAGGTAACTGAGCATGTTCAACTGACAGGGGCAGAGATTTTGATTTCTGTAAACACAGGAGACTTATTACACATTTTACCAAACACCTGGCAATGTACCCACCAGAGGTGATCCGTGTAAGTGTGCAACACAGCAAAGCCCTTCCCTTTCATTCCAGCAGCCAGCATCTCTGCAGTGGACATCATGGCAACTGCAACTGCTACCGGAGCTCTGGGAAAAGAGGGGGAAAAAAAAGGTCTGTACAAAAACATGGTGCTTGGTCTGACTGTGCCATTGCCATGTGCTGAATTTCTTTCATGACGTCCTTGTTCTTTACAACCTGCTTTTTTGAAAGCATGGATGTATATTCTGGTACTTTAACAAGGTACAAGAAGCATATGCACTGCCAAAAAAAGATTAGCAATGGGGGGAAAAAACCCAGCAGCTTTAGCACTGCTCCCTCACTCTGAATTTCCTCACAGACAAAAAGGTAAGTGTACAGAATACAATCTTTTGTTAAAAAAAATCTCCCACAGCTCCAAAAGAAGCAATTTGCAAAGCTGTCCACTTGAGCTCAAATATACTCTAACCCAGACACTTGATTTTTTGTTGCTGTGTTTTCCATTGTTTAGGTCCCCAGAGCATCAAATGAACAAGAACAATTCTGCTTCTATTTCCTCAAAGCTGCCAGAGTCTTCCTGTAAAAAATAGCTTTGTTTCATTTTTAGTTTCTAAGAAAATAAACAAACAAGGAATCTTCTGTACCTGTTTCCCAAGAGGGTGACGGCACAGAGCGTGCCCCGCTCCACTTGAGGCAAGCCAGAAGATGGCACTGCAACTCCTGGCAGCATCAGATCTGCAGAAAAGCATGAAGCACATCCATTTCTCAATGAAAGACTCAGACGCTACCTCCTCCACCCCCATCCCTTCTGTTACTCAGCAAAACCACAAGCCTGTTTAATAGCTGAGCACATGCCAGATGATTCTTCTAGTAAGGCAGCAAATCTTGCTACCACCCTGTGGAGGAAGGGATCCAATTCACAAGGGTGCAGAGGAGCTGGGCATGCTCCATCCCTTGCAATGTCAGGCCCAAGGCAGACCTGTTTTTTCAACAGAAAGGTAGGACCTCCCAGCCTAGAGAGCACTACTCCTCATTAATGACAGGGAAAGAGAAAGGAACAAGATGGGTCTGTGTTTACTCTTCCCTGTCCCCAGGGCAGGTTATCCCTGCAGCTCTCTCCTTGAAGACAGAACTGCCTAAAATTCACCACTGCTGCACTCAGCTGTAAACTCTCATCAGCATGTAGAAGCAGTCTTAACCATCTCTGGGCAGAAACAGTACACCTTCTGGTGTGCCTCCTTCTGCTTTCCATACCTGGGATGAACAGACTGGCCTGTGAGTAGAGAAGTTTTCCCTGTCCCATGCACAGCATCATGTCGCCACCAAATTATGTAAAGCACATCTGCTATCCCTCATAGCACCTGTCATTCTCCAGAGCTTGCAGTCTCGTGGCCTGACCTGTGCTCCATAGTTTGGTCACTTGTTTTTCTCAGCACGACAGATTTTAATGCATATGCTGAAGAAACCAACAATATTTTTTCCTTCTGTTCACTGTTACAACTACTTTCATCAAACATAGAATGAACTCTGGGATTGCAACAACGGCTCCACACCTCCGAGGACAGAACGTGGCAAGGTGAGTAGCACGTGTATCTTCAGTAAACACCCAGAGTGGGCAGGAGATACTGGAGTTAATGGAACAGATACTTCAAACAGCACTACCTTGCTGCTTCTTTTTATAACTGAATGCTCCCTAAAGCTGCTCCCTCCATGTCTGCAGTACTGGACAGGCTCCTGCCTTTCCCTCTTTCTGAGATGTAGCTCTACCTCTCCTCTGCCTTTGTTGGCCATTGTCTCAGTGGCCAGCTTCTCATCTTTGGACCGTACCCAGCCTGGTTGCCATGGGAGATGAATGACCTGCAGCCCCTCTTTCATCAATGTCCTTCCCACATTAGCAAGACTCTTTTTTCACCAGAAACTAGGTCACTACAAGTCAGCAGCACAGCTTGCTCAGATGCCTATCACAGATACACGTTCAAACACCTTATTGCCTCAAAAGCAAACAAAGTAAACGGAGGGACCTGAGTTCTACTTTAGATATCGTGTAATGGACAAAGAGATATCTCCTCCTACACACGTGCTTCCATTTACAGACTTGGGCTGTGGTGGCTGCAGTTTAATCATCTTCTGGTTGAGCAGTTCAGCAACTCAAAATAGCCCTGAAGGCAGTGCAATGTGACAAAGTTCCACTCCTCTTACCTGCGCCTCCTGCTAGCTTCTGCAGCACGGGGGGCCACGTTGAAAAAGCAGGGAGAAGATCTGGGTAGACCCACAGAGCATACACTGTCCCAAAACAGAACCACATTGAAAGGTGCATTATTGAAAACTTCTCCAGCTGTGGCTTCTTCCTGTCCTCAAGACTAAGTGCTACAATGCTAACCACAACTGAACACCGGCCTGTTACTCAGGTAATCAAGAAATCTGAAGACAGAACAATACTACCATAATTAGTAGATGTGATGTACAGAAACAAACTGCTAGTTAGTTCGGGCTCCTGTGAATTATTAGAAGGGATGTTTGCATCGTTTTCCTTAAATCAAGGACACTCTGAGGTAAAATGCTACTCTAACAGGAAGAACTGATGGGTATGGGGAAAATAAAATCATAGCATGTCTGAGCCATTCACTGGCACATTCCAGGACTGCCTGGAACTGGACATCATGCTGCTTGGAGTTACACTTTGCACCAGACAAAAGCAACAAAATGTGCTACACTGTGACTTAACTCTCCTGTCTTGGTTCCAGACCTCTCAGCACACTGATTCCCTTTGTGCAGAAAGAATCCAGAAATTACTTTGCAAAGATGTCAGGAGAATAAATCAGTAAAGATTGTGAAGTGCATGGATGCTATAGCAATAGGACAAGCACTTGACAGACACAAGGAAATCTTTTGGGGAAAGCCAGCAAGTGGAGTAGGAGAAATATTGTGGTCTACTCCCCGTACCTGTTGGATACAGAGCTTTCTCAATTTCAAACAGTATTGGGTTCCTGTTATTCGTGTAAAGAGTGACGGCCTCTCCTTTGTGCGAGTATATTTTGATGACGTTAAGCTCTTCCTTGTTTGGAATAAACTCAGTCAATTGTTCAGCACTGAAGTTTGGAAAAGCTGCTGCAACATCAGTTCGTAGTTTTTTCCTGCAATGACAAAAATCACAACTGTGTTACAAAGCTTGTCTAGACCATCCCTCGAAATAATTCCCAGATCAGCAGTTACTATTTTGTTGCCTGTTCACGAGATTCCCAAGTTTTCCACAGAAGATAACTGGAGGCATGTGTGAGATTACAGATGAGATGGCTGCATACTGGAAGAATACTGGGAAAAGGCCAAATGTCCTTGCCCTGCTCATAATTTTCCTTAAGCATCTGCTTACATCTCCTGTTGCTCTCTTTTGCACTGTGCTTTCATTGCTGCTGAGCTCCTGAGCACAAAACTGGGAGTGTCAAGACTTGCTCAGCCCAGGCTGTCACCTACAGCCTCCCACAGCTCTGGCATCAGGGAGCAGGACTGCAGCCAGATTTCCCTCTCCCCTTGGTTTTAACTGACGTTTAACACGTGGCCTCCAGCACATGGTGGGTTTGTGGCATCATTCACTGAAGCATCAAGTGAATCTAAACGACAGGGGAGTCAGCCTGGCGTCACTACACGAGAATGTAAAAGTAAAGAAGGATCAGCTAGGCCTTGATTTAACAATTCACTCTTAGAGTCGCTGGTTGGGTTTGGGCTCATCCAGCCCCTGCTCCAGCAGCTTCCCCTGGCTCAGGGGGCACAGGAACGTGTCCAGGTGGGTTTGGAAACCTCTTGAGAAGGAGCCTCCACACCCTCCCTGGGCAGCCTGGGCCAGGGCTCCCTCAGCTCAGCACCAAGGGAGTTTCTCCTTGTGTTTCAGTGGCACTTTCTGTGTTCCAGCTGATGTTCCAGTTCACTTATGGCAGCACCTTCAAGTGAACAGTGCATTCCGTATTGGGAGCAGCAGCTCAGCAGCAGCGCAAGGGGGGCGCGGCCACAGGCCCCTGCCTGCCCCGGCCCGGTGTGTGTGCGTGCGCTGAGCCGGGCTGGGCCGAGCCGGGCTGAGCCGGGTGTGCGTGCGCTGGGCCGGGCTGAGCCGGGTGTGCGGGCGCTGGGCCGGGCTGAGCCGGGCTGAGCCGAGCCGGGCTGAGCCGCGTGTGCGGGCGCTGGGCCGGGCTGAGCCGGGCTG